>CM046338.1:35320754-35636353 GCA_025403435.1 Artocarpus heterophyllus
GCCTCTCCTGCAGCTTTGTCGGCGCGTGTAACGCACACGCCAATCAGATTTAGACACGTGGACTGCACTTTGAGATTCCGCTGACGCACCGGATGACGAGTTGACACACGTCTCTTCCTCGGACGGCTAAGATTAATTCGGCAGTGAATCTGACGGTCCTTATTACGCCACGTGTCCTATTTAATTTAAATTTGAATTTTCTTTTTGATGCATTTGATGTCTGATTTTATCCGTTTTGATGTCGTTTTGCTCTGTTTTTCCTCCAAATTTCAAATCTAAAATCACAATCACACTAATATTAATTATTTTACAAACATAATATTTACAAAAATATTTAAAATATTTATTTTACATTAAAACACACAAAATTAAATAAAAACTCCTAAAATTTCTAGTCTCTTACGGTTTAGCATAGATATAATTTTTATGACTTGGAAATATTTTAAAAAATTACTAAAAATATAATAAGACATATTTATAAACTTAAAACACACTATCAAACACATTAAAACTCAAAATAAAATAACCGCATTACTTTTATGGTTTTAACTATTTACAAACTAAACACACATTTAATACACCAAAATGACTTTAAAAATTACTAAAAATGTTATTAAACATAAAAACACACTAAAAACATATTTTTAAACACATTTTCATACTAAGACACAAAAATACTTATTAACACAAAATGCTATTAATTAGAGGATTTAATGAGAAATAAAAACGTAAATAAATTATTTAAGCCTTAGAAAATGTATATTTTTACAGTCTCATCATATATATATATATATTAGTACAAAGACAAGGAAAATAGAACGAAAAAAATAGTAGAAAGAGATCTCATTTGTAAAATCTAGAGAGAGAAAATGCTGAGGAGCAAGAAAGAGTGAAGAGCGATAGAGAGAGGAAATTTCTCTTTGGGAATTCTTGTTTTATTTTCTCAAGGATATTATAGATAGGGAGGTTAGAGGAAAATTTAGAGAGATTAAGTTTGTAACCATCTAGTTTTGGATCGAATAAAAGAGCAAGTCAAATTCCTAAGGTCGATCCTCGATAAAATCTTATGTTTGATCGTTGTTTATTTGATTTTATATTTGAATTTTCCAACAAAAACCCATAACAGAAAATCGATCTTTAATTAGTGCTTTTACATCCCTAGAAATGGGTTCATTCCATGGATGAGGTAAAGTAAAATAAACAGTCATTCACCCAACGAAACTAAAAATGAACAAATATAGCAAAATTCTCAAAGCAAAACAAAGAACCTGTCATCTTTCAAACCGTACCCTAATACTTTTCTTACTTACATAGCTATGGAAATCTAGGAATATATTTAAAAAAAATAAACACACACGCATATACAAATATCCCTTATATTAAAAAAAATAAACACACATGCATATACAAATATCCTTTATATATATACATATACTTAACATAACATTTCTCAAAAGAGTTTTGTCTTACTTGTACCACATTATAACTTATATTTAATACTTACTCTACGACAAGTTCCAAATTCATTTAATATACATATAGAGCGAAAACGTTTTAGTGGCAGTATCCATACCCTTGTCTACACTTTGCTCATGTACTGTCGTCAACTCATCAGTGAATCTACTCTAACCTTTTAGCTGAATTACCTACAGCATAAAATAACTAGGTGAGTTAATGCTTAATAAGTCCAAACACATCCCACATGTATAATCTACTTGTATGCATGATCCATATATGCTTGCTTATGAACATTCATTATTCTCTTCATATTTTAATCTTAACTAGGGCCCGAATGTTCATACTATATGTGCCTATAGGTCATCGTAACACCAAGACCAAAACATAACTTAGAACTCCCGTTGAATCAAGAGCTGGAACGACACTTTTCTCTTTGTTTGATGATTCAATTACCAGTTCGTTAATTTAAATTGTCATACCATGCATGATAATTTATTTACTTATAATAAGTACACATCATACTCATTTTTTTAAATATATTAAATACATAAATACATTTGTATATATACTTTTCCCCCTCTATCTTATACTGTGGGTGGGGTTTGAACTTACTTGGGAATGCTATAACGTTAACAGACTTCTAGTTTTGTTACTTAAATATCTAAGCATCCTATTTGGCCAATTGTATTGCCATTTGCTAACTTATTACTATTGATCTATATGCCGATAAAATGTATGCGTTAATTACTGAGTCGGGTTATTGCTTGGTTCAAAAACCCAATCACTATGGATTTTATTCCTCTTAGTTCATGATGTCATATTGTCACTAACGAAGGGGAAAAATTCTTTGCAAAAGACATTTTTTTTCCTATTTTGGGACATTTTGGGGTCCATTCGGGCCGTTTTGCCAAAAATGATGTATTTGCCCTCGACGGGCCTTTTTAAACTTCTTGGGCCTGATTTCTTTTTTCTTTTACTAACTTAACACAAAATGTTGCTTATTAGTAGCAGGACAAAAATTCAAGGTATTGGTTCTCTTATTTTGCAACAAAAACAAAATTTAGCAAAACTTTACAATTTTATCCCAGATATTGAAAATTTCGACGATTTTGCCTCCAGGGACCAAAAATGATCTTTTTATACCGTTAGCCTCAATTTTTTTGGAAGGATTAAATTATTCTAAAGTTTCTTATACAAACTCCTTTTTATTTAAAAATGCTTTTGTCCTTTAACTTTTGTTAAAATTTTGTGATAAAAAATTGAAGAATTCAAATTTCATAAACTGTTGCAAATTTTGACAAACTGTTTGTGAATCTTGATAGTTTCGTTGAGATCTATAACTTTTATACTTTAACTTTGCTAAAATTCCCACTGCACAGTGGAGTTTTCTGCTATTTTTTAAAAATGTCGTGTTTGTATAACTCTTTACAATTTAGTCCTTCGTTATTTTCACAAAATTTTGTTCTTAAACATTGTGCAGCCCACTATTTAGAGCAGGTTCCAAATCTTCTATAGCAAGTTATTATGTTTAACCACGCCAAAACTTCATTTTCTTCAAGATTACTTAATCTTTCCAAGCTGCTCAGTTTGCAACCCAAACTTAATCCTAAGCATACAACCTCTAATTTCTAACCACAACATACCATAAAATTACTTAAACACAGCATAAGCCAACTTAGATTATTACATGCCATACTTGAAAAAAAATAAAAATAGACAAAGCAAGATAACCATAAACTTAGAAAGTATGAGATTAGACTTTACAAAAAAAAAAAAGTTTTGGTAAGCTTGTGTCCTTGTAATAAGCTTGATTTTTCAACCTTCCTAAGCATGAATCATTGGAAAAAAAAAAAAAAAAAAACACTCATCAACATCCCCTTAAAACCCAAAGAAAACCCTAAGAAAACTTAGAAAAAGTTTAGACTTTACCTTGAAAATTGAGAGGTCTTGAACTTCATTCTTGGTCTTAACCTAGAATTAGCTTGGAAGGTATTTCTTTGTAGAGAATTTGCTTTGAAAGAAATTTTGGGAGAATGGAGGTAGGGCTTCCAAGTATGGAAGAAGGGAAATGACCAATTTTTTTGGTTTTCTAGATGCTTAAGTCTATTTAATGGAAAGTTAGATTTTTTTTTTTTTTTTTTTACCTTCAAGGCATGGTGACTGCCCATACATACTCACCTTAATCATCATTAAGGGTGAAAATTAGAGTTATTCTTAGCATAAAAAGATTGGGCCACATCAAGGGATAAGTTGGCTTGATCTCACCCCTCAAAGTGTCCCTTGGTGGGTCCATAACTTTACATAGTGTAACTTTACAACGTACAGTATTTTTCTTATACTGATAGGGAAAACCGAAAAAATATATACTTAAGTAGTTTAAAATATTCTAACTTGTTCTTTGGTTCACTTTTCCAATCCAAATATAGTATTTCACATGTCTATGTTTTTACTTAAACAATGTACTTACACTGCATTATACCCATTTTTACACTGTTTTGGGTTATAGCATAATTTTTTTACTTTATTTAGCACTTTAATAATTTATTAATTTATATCACAACACTATAGTTAATTGTGATATAAATTTCATTTTAAGAACATTATTCATAAATTTTTAGGCATTTAAGTTCACAAAATTTATATTTAACAATATCTAAAATTACACAAAATTCGCAATCAAATTTCTTATTAATATTGTTCATATATACGTTATTGTAATTTATAAAAATACAATTTATAAGGATAAATTTATTAATTAAATCCAAATAAGTACTGGATTTAAAAATGAATTTTCCTTGAGCGTTACACAACCTAAATTGAATAAAAAACTGGCTTTTGAAACTATAGTTTTGAATAATCTTTTCGTTTCCTATATTTTCCATAGAAACCAAGCATCGACTCTTTGCTTTTTGTTAAATCCCTTGAGTGAAAAAAGAACAGCAAAACAGTTGTGGTCTTTGACCCTAGGCCCATAATGAGCTTGTGTCGTGCCAAGACCAGCCCTTTATAATAGAGGGTCGTATTTGAGGAGAAAACCTCTGGCCTAACTCTAGCCCAAGTCTTGGCCCTTGAAGGGCCGTGTTGGGCTGGACCATCCTTATAATTTTTAATTTTTTAATTTTTTGTTTATTTTTAAAATAATTAATAAAAAAAATTAATAAGTATAAATGAGCGATTTACACTATTACAAGGACGGCCCGACCTATTTGATACCTCTAATCACAATAGAGAGGAGGAGGAGACAAACAAAAGGTCATTAACCTCTCAATAAAACACCTTTATATTGACGGGACTCCTATAAGAAAGTTATGTTCCTTTTAATTTATTATCCTTAACTTTTCAAATACAAAGACTAAATTACCCTTGTATGAAAATTAAAAGAAAAAACAAAAAAGCCCCACAAAATCCAATCAGACCTTACCCAAAAAAAAAAAAAAAAAAAAAACAAAGGGTGCATTTGGAATTGGCTTTTGGTTGTTTTGGAAACGTTTCCATACATCTTTTGAAGCATGAAAACAAAAAGAGCCTACAAAATTTTTAGCAAATGTTTTGAAAACGAAAACAAAAACAAGAAATAAAATTAACCCTGTTTGATTTTATTTTAGAAGTTTTTAAAAATGACTTTAAATTTTAAAAACACTTTTACTATAATTTTTCAAGTGTACCCATTTTTGAAAACAAGACTATGTTGACCCTCTTAATTAGGGCTGTATAAAAACCGCTCCGCACCCGCATCCGCATCCGCATCCGCATCCGCATCCGCTAACCGCCTGCGCTCGCGCCCACTCATCTAAAAAAAAGTAGGTTTACATTAGCAACCCATTGGTGGGCGGGTTTGGTTTTAAGTTTTTGAGGACGGGTTCAACCCGCACCTACCCGCCTATATATTTTTTTTTTTAAAAAAGCTTATCATTTATTTGATTTTGTTCTTATTTTAGAGATGATTGAACAATCTAACATTTCAAGCATGGGCTCGGCTGCCTCTTGACATATTGGAAACTGGAAATTCTCCTATTATTTTGTGAAGTGATCAAAATTCAAATCAAGTAAGTTAGTAGAGAAAGCCCTAAAAAGAAAAAGAACACTTGACTTTGTTCATCATTTCATTTGTAACATTCTATTATTTTCGAACCCAGTGAATAGGCTTTAATCTTTTTGGACTCTTGACTTTGTTCCTAATTTCATCTGTAGTTGATGGTTCTTGTTGCAGTGAATGATTATGTTTCTTAATTTGTACTTTTGAATATGGTCACTGTCTTTAGGCATCAAATTTACTTGTTGTTGGGAATGCTTTACGTATTATTATCTTATATTTTCTATAAATTTTCTTTAATTTCTAAAAAAAAGTCCAAAAAATTACATTGGACAATAACATAGGTCTAAACCGCCTCAACCCGCTGGCACCCCCGCAACCACCCAAAACCAAACCGAAACCACCCGCCATGTGGTGGGCGGTTTGCGAGTTGGTTAATCGTCAACCCGTAAAAAAAACCACACCGCATCCGTCTAAAAATTGTCAAACCGTCTTCTATTTACCCTTACTCTTAGTGAAACACCATCAAATTGATGGGACTCTTATAAAAAAAATTGTTTTCTTTTTAATTTATTTCCTTAACTTTTCACATACAAATCGAGCGTTTCGAGTTTTAAGTTATCAATTTCAGACGGTAAATCGAGTGTTTAGAGTAAAGTTAGGCGTTTGATTGAGGGCGACAATTTTGTTTTCTAAAAGCCTGAATAATTTTATTTTATAGTTGTAATTTCTGGTGTTCTGACTCTTTGACATTGAAGCAGATCTGTTTTTGCTCGGCAATTTTATACGATAGTTATCAAATTATGGCCACCGATTTGCCCATGACTCCTCAACTGGAGCAGATCCACGGTGAAATTCGCGATAACTTCCGTGCCCTCGCGTGCGTTCTCTCTCTGGATTTAAACTTAAACTTAAATTTGGTGCAAAGCTAAGGGATTTTCTGATCAATTTCAATATCATTACATAGATGCATACCATTAGCCTCTATCAAGTTCCCAACGGAAAATATCATCTTCTTCGTTGTCTTTTTTGTCCTCTTAGCTTAGATTATATTATCTATAATACATAGCTAAAGCTTAGATTAGATGAGTGTCTGAAGCAGTAGTTGTCTTTAGTCTTACCTTTTACCGAATGCTGAATCTTTCTTTATCATAATATAAACAAGGTTTTGGGAGAGTCAAAGTTTAGATATTTGTTGTTCTATACTACTCTGATCCTCGCATTTCTTAATTACTACTATATTATGAATGGGAATCCACACATGACAGTCTCAGTCTCTGAATTTATCATTTTATCTTATGTTTCTAGAAATGGTTTTCAGAAGCTGGATAAATTCAAAGATTCAAATAGACAAAGCAAGCAGCTTGAGGAGCTTACCGCAAAGATGAGGGAGTGTAAAAGGTTTCTTCTTTCTGCCCACGTCGCCGTATTTATGCCTTTTCTCTCTCTCTCTCTCTCTCTCTCTCTCTCTTCAAGTGACACAGGGAAACAAAAATAACATTTTGATTGATTTAGATATTTCTCCTCAAGTAAAGATTCTGTTCAATATCAATATCTACTTACCTCAAATTCAATGAGCTAGAAAGTTTGTTGCTTTTGGCCCCTCCTCCTTTAACTACTTACGTTTTTCACTATACTCCTTTAACTTTTTCTAATTATGTTTCAGACTAATCAAGGAGTTTGATCGGGAAATTAAAGATGAGGAAGCCCAAAATACTCCTGAAGCTAATAAGCAACTCAATGACGAGAAGCAATGTATGGTTCGGTTTCCTTCTTCCAAAATTTCACGTTTCCTGCTCGTTTTGCAGGCATTCATGCATATTAAATGCCTACAAATTCTACATTAATTTCAGATCAACAACATATAGTTTCATTTACATCTTCATGAGTTGGTATGCTTTTATGGTTTATACTTCGCAGATCAAAGAGCTGAATACATACATGGCATTGAGGAAAACGTAAGTTCACTTACCCATTTTCTTCTCTTTTGCCATTAATTTAGCATTTCTTTTCCTTCTATCTAGTATTGTTGTAGAGATTGATTTTTTAGTCCAAAATTCTGGAAAAAACTATATGCACTCTTACCTTTTCGGTATTCTTGGTTTGAGAATATGAGTTTCATACTTTTCTTGGTTAAACTGCAGCTATATGAACAGCCTTGGGAGCAAGAAAGTTGAACTTTTTGACGTGGGGGCAGGAGCTAGTGAATCTACAGCAGAGGAAAATGTTCAAATGGCATCAAGTAGGATATGCTCGCCCTACATTCTATCTCAAAATTTGCTCAATTTTGTATATTTGGTTATTTTTGAAACAACATTTGGCTTTTTATGGTGATGATCTCTTTGATAGATTGGTCATAGATGATAACGTGCTCAATTCTTAAGCCGTATGCAGTTAATGTGCATCATCACTTCCTCCGATGTTTGATCTTTAGTTTTGTTTTGCCTCGTAGCTATGACAAATCAAGAACTCATCAATGCTGGGATGAAAACAATGGACGAGACTGATCAGGCCATTGAATGCAGTAAGAAGGTAAATTATACATATCTGCAATTTGAATACAGTATTTTCGTATTGCTGTTATTGCTAGCATTATTAACTCTTCAGTTTTATCCTTAGGTTGTGGAACAAACAATTGAAGTGGGAACTCAGACTGCTTCTACCTTAAAAGGACAAGTATGCTTTCTTGTTGTCATAGTTATTGTTGTTGTTGTTGTTGTTGTTCTTATTATTTTTTTTATTTTTTTCTTTTGTTTCAGAGTCTAGTCTCTAAACTCTGGATCCAAATTATTGCAGACCGAACAAATGGGTCGCATTGTTAATGAGCTGGACACAATTCAGTTCTCAATCAAGAAGGCCACCCAACTAGTGAAGGAGATTGGTAGGCAGGTTAGTCCCCCCCCTTCCCCCCCTTCGTCCTTTAAAAGCAGCCTCTCTTTCTCTGTATAGAAACTAAAGTTGTTTGCTTTGTTTATTATTATTTATTTTGTAAATTTCTTTTCCAGGTTGCAACAGACAAATGCATCATGATTTTTCTTTTTCTGATTGTCTGCGGTGTTATCGCAATCATTGTTGTGAAGGTATGCAGTAATACTTAAATGTGCATTCGTCAAACCTCCATAAAAATAAAATAAAATAAAAAATAGTGCCTTGGTCAGGATTCATGTTTCCAAAAATTAAATAGCAAAGCACTTTCTAAGGTGTTGCTCTAGGAGTTTGTGTAAAAGAAAATTATATTGGGATTCACAGAGGATAGGTTATCAGTCAAACCTCTGTTCTGCTTCGGCACAACCTTAACGTGAACAATTAAGGTACTAAGAATGACTTGTCTAATTGTGCATCCTTTCTGAATGTCCAGATTGTGAATCCTAATAACAAAGACATTAGGGACATCCCTGGATTGGCACCTCCTGCCCCAAGCCATAGGCTTTTGTATCTGAGGACTCCAGAGCGTTTAGAATGGAGGATAATATATTTGCATCACCCTGTTACTATTGGTTCATTCATGTTCTAGCGGATGGAGATGGGGGAGGTCAAAGCAATGCTGCTTGTGGGCATTGCTTGGGTTCTTATTTTCTTCATTTATTTTTATAGTTGGATCTACTTTTTTGGCTTGAGATGTGCATATCCTAATTGTGATTCTGTGTAAATCACTCACGAGTCCTTTTTTGGTGTAGGAATGTGAAGATTTGTGCTTAAAAGACTGCGATAGAGTGAGAGAGATTTATGCGGTAATGTATCTATTTGCTTTGAAATAGTACAGAAGCCAAAAAAGTACAGCCGCTTGGTCGCTTGTGCAGCCCGAAAATGAGTTGTTTCACAAATATGTAAATTGTAAGGGCTGTTTGTTTCGATATTCGAATCACGGTTCAAATCATTTTACTACATTATTTTATCTCACAAAAATATAAATCTTCATTCGAATACTCTAGTTAAATACTCGAACCAAACAAGCCCTAAGTGTAGATGGGGGAGAATACGAGGTAAGTGTGAAATGTGTAAAAGCAGAAAATTTGAAAATGCAAGGTAATATGAAAAAATAGCAAGTTAGGTGGCTTTGGAAATTGTTGGTATGGAGGGAGGAATTCCATTTATTTTTCAGTCCTGGTTGGCCCTGCAGTTGTCCCCACAACATTTGGAGTCAAATCACGCATACACCTTTTTATAAAGCAAATGTGACAAGAAATCTCCCTAACACTTTCTTCCCCCACCGTTATTGCCTCTTCGGCTTGAATATATTAGATGAATTCTTCTCCAGTCTCCAGTCCTGTATTAGGCAAGGTAGTTGGGTGACTGTATCATTGATCACCCAACTTTCATCGCAGCATGCTATATTTTGCATGGTTGTCTTGGGCATCATTGGCGTTCTATAACTTCAAACTCAGAAACAAAAATCTCACCTTAAAAGAGGAGATTTTTTTTTCATGATGAATCTGTATCAAAGATGAACCATAACAAAAATCAAGGATTATTTTAAAAGGCCAACCTTTGTGAGTCATTTTTTCCACAAGAAGTTGAGATGGCCTACGTCCTTAAACTTTATATGGTTGCACAAAACCTAAAAAAAAAAAAAAAATCTTTATTATATGTATTTCCTAGTTACTTTGCCAACTAAAATCGTTTTTCTCTCAAACATCATTTTTTTTGTGTGGAAATTAAATATGTCATGCTTGTCTATGTATGTATAATATTCAACTAAAATACATATTTAATTTTGATTAAACCGTGCATTTCAATCGAGCTGTTCTCTCTTCTTTTCTTTTTTTTTCTCTTTCAAATATTATATATATATAGCTATGTATATTATTTTACGTGCGCCTTATTATTCTTTTTCTTAATTTGTCCCCACTTAAACAAATTCTTAAATATCCACTACTTAAATTTTTTTCTTTTAACCTTCTAACATATCTATAAATATATATATATATATATATATATATTAAATGTGTCCCATATAAATATTTTTCTCAAATTTGCCATTACTTAATCATCTTTTACACTCAACCCTCTCAAATACTATTTTCTCATAGGTACCCTTAAACATTGTCTAATTTATCCCACTAAAATCTTTTCTCTTTCTAAATGTGTTCGGATCTATTTTGTTTCTTTTTATTTTTAACTAAACTACTCGTTGAAGAATGATAAATTAATAAAAAAAAATTAATAGGGTGTTTGGCATATTGGTTCAAACAATTGTTTTCAATTAATAATAGTGTAAAGCTTTTATGTGGTACAGTGCTTGAACTAATTTTTTTAGTTCAAACCAGCTTGCAAAACACCTAATAAATATTTTCTTAAAAAAAGTCATATCCATATATCTAAAGAAAATCCAACCATTGGATATGCTTCCAACAAGTAATAAGAGAAAATTTAAAAGTCTAAAGAACTTTAGAGCAACAACTAATATATATACGTATATAGATGTATGTGTTAAGTGTTTTACGCCCTTTAGCCAAGCACGTTACTTGCATCATGTCATGAACAAGTGAGTTTTGGAGGCTCCAAGAGCAACTACAAACTGGTCCTTATCAAGTGGAATGAACTCTGCGTGGTCCAGTATCAATGTTGTTACGTTCAAAGAGTTAATTGCCAAAAGATGTAAAGTTTTGGGAGATATTAAGGGAAGATGCCTTAAAAAAATCAAGTGAATTGAATGTTGCCAAAGTCTAGCATTCACTGCTATATTGTTCAAATAAAATTATTTTGTTATATAATTATATCCTATTGATCAATAAATATTTTAATAAAAAATACCATAAAATTTAATTAACATAAATTATAGAACTTAAGGCTATATTTTGTATTCTAAATATATCAAGATATTATGTGTTTTGATGTTTAATCAATCCAAGGAATTATGGTATTCAAGACCCCGGTTCAAGGATACACTGAATTTAGCCCAAAAAAGGGCCCATTACTAAAAGTTGGGGAGCACGCAGGTGAAAATTAGCCTTCTTCAATCCAATATAGAAAGAGAAAACTTGTCTTGTTGTTTTGGTTCGGGCAATTCTCTTCTCCAAAATCGGAGCGCTGCCCTGTCACTGATAGAAACCCTAACCCTAGTCCGCAAACAATATTATACAAAAATCAGATTCTCGTTTACTTAACAAAATTGAAAAATTGTTGAGGTCATGGTTTCGTGTTCGGCCGATCTTGATATCTTCATATCGAAAAAGAGGATTAAACTCTTGGATTTACAGTCTCGGGATTCGCATAATGGCGATGATTCCCCCTCTTCCTCTTTCTCTTCTCATGCTCGGTATCATTACATTCCAAAAAATTTGCGATTTTATTTTTTCCTTAAAACTTTTGATGTTTTTTGATATTCTAGGTCACCGATAGGTGGTTTGGTTTTGTTTTGCTTCTGAATTTTGATTTGATTTGATTTGCAACTGAGTTATTCTTTCTTTCTTGGTTGGAATTGAATGCTTGTAAATTTCTAATTTATTTTTTAAGAGCATTACACAAAACAAAAAGAAAAAGAAAGAAGGTGTCCTATTTTCTGTTTTTTTATGCATTTTTTAAATTTTCTGATTATTGACTACGTTTTTGTGGTTGTGAAATCGATGTTGTTTCTAGATGCCCAAAAAGTGGGTTTCATTGTTTATTTGACGAGGGCGAGATGGATGAGATTGAGATCAGCTGCCAATCAAACGGCAAAAGCATTAGTGATCTCGAGCAGTCGTCCTCTTGTGGCGCGGGCAAGGGTGACGGCGACGGCGTTGGCGTTGGCGTTGGTAGTAGCACTGATAAGAAGAAGAAGAATTACCAATCAACTGCTTCTGCTCTTACTCCTACTCCTAATCCTTCCGTAGGATTAGCAGCATTAGCAAGTGGATGGATGTATGTTAATGAAAGCGGCCAAATGTGTGGGCCCTATATTCAAGAACAGCTCTATCAGGGTTTATCTACTGGTTTTTTGCCAGAAGATCTTCCTGTTTACCCTCTCCTGAATGGCAAAATAGCCAACTCCGTTCCCTTGAATTACTTCAACCACTTCCCCGACCACGTCGCCACTGGCTTTGCCTATCTCAATTTGACGACCAACATGTCGAGTGCCAATTTCCATGTGAACCATCACAATCATGATGCAAATGTGCCTCTATCGAATCCTGTGGTTGCCTCTCACTCCCCAAAACCCTATCCCTATTCATCACAGGTGAGGTACTTCTCAAAATGAGTAGCAGAACGTGTATTTAGAATCAACTTATTGCTAGTTGTCTGAGGTAACACTTTTTTTTTTCTTTTTCTCTTTTAACATTTTTCAGTCAAGTAAGGAAGCTTGTTGGTTGTATGAGGATCATGAGGGTAGAAAACACGGCCCGCATTCTCTTCTTCAATTGTTTTCTTGGCATCAATATGGTTATCTTCGTGATTCCATTATGGTAAGTTGTGAATTCATTATCTTTATATGAAACTTGTAAAGCAATGACTTTTTTTGTTTGTAAGTTTCTATCAGCCATACACTTCCACATCTTCTTCTAATAACCTATTCGGAGGAAATTTTTTTGTTACGTATATCATAGGGTGAACAATTAACAAATCGTATATACTGAGTTGTTTTCCTTTTATTCTTTGAAGTGATTGCTCGCAAAAGTTCGCATACTATTTACGTCAACATATTTCAGCTATAAAGTACCCATCCTCTGAACAATTTGTCTTCTGTTCTGTTTGTCTTATTCATTGTGAAATTATTTTTGGATATATTTAGGCTTTTACTGGTGGTTTAAATTGCACAGATTTACCATGCTGAAAATACTTGCACTCCATTTTCGTTGCTATCTCTTGTAAATGCGTGGAAAACTGATACATCTGAAACTGTCACAACAACACCTGATGCTAAGACCAACGAGACTGGCTCTTTTCCGAGCATATTCGAAATGTCCGAGGAAGTATCTTGTCAACTGCACTTTGGAATTATGAAAGCAGCCCGTAGGGTTGTATTGGATGAAATCATTAGCAACGTTATAGCTGAATTTGCTGCCACGAAGAAAGCTCGGAGACAACTTAAGCACGAAACGATCAATAAGCCCACAGAGACTTGCTCCTTCGACAGGAGAATGGTAGTGTGTACGAATTCCTAATCGGAGATATTTGATGTTTGTTTGCTTCGTTATCTTAAAGGAGTTATTTCTTGTTTTGGCAGTCGGAAGTCGCTGGAGTGAAGAACTATGCCGCTTCATTGTGTGAGACTACCACCCCCAGTCCTGGTACTGATCATAAGGCAATTATTAAGTCTGTGGGAACCATCGAAAATTTTTGGGGGTCTCATGCAGTTGTTTGCAAAGTGCTTTTTAATTATTGCATGGAAGTGATGTGGAATGCCGTCTTTTACGATACTCTAGCAGAGTATTCATCAGCTTGGAGAAAGAAAAAACTTTGGTCCAGTCTTTTAATTTGTCAGAAACCTGCTGGTAATTATGTCGAGATGGCTGAGAAGCTACCTGGTAAAGATGTAAGTTGCTTGTATAATTCAGCTTTTAAAGGGGTGGCGATTTTCATATGTTTTAATTTTACACATTCAATCAAAATGCAGATGCATAATGTATTTGTAATCTCTCTGGTTGTTACAGTTACAAAGGCAAGAATCTGCTTCTCCTGTATTTGTGGAATTAAAGTCATCTAAACAAGCAAGCCCCCCCAACACATGTTGTTTATACAATGACATAGATTTCATTGGGAAAGATGTAGAAAATGAGCTCCATTTATCTACAATGGAATTCATTACTGGGTATGTTAAATCCTTAGTTGAGGAGGAAGTAAGGAAATTTGTTGACTTATCTAAATATGAGCCATTGAATGAGGTAACTTAGATCTTTACGAGAATTAAGGAAAATCTAGTACGTTTTCTCTCCCCTTCTCTTCTATTGTGTTAAAGAATTATTCCTATCACTGCAGGTTGATGTTTCCATTAAATTGGAGATGTCTGACGAGTTGAAGACTTGTTCTGATGAAAGATCTGCTCAGATAATTCCATCCGGCATTTCTCAGTCTTTGGCTCAGGTAGCAAAACCTTTTCATGAGCCTGTATCTGGAAATCGCATGTCCGAGTTCTTTTCAATTTTATTTAAGGAACAATGTTTACTTGCCAATGATCTGATGGGTGACCAAGAAAGTAATGAGCTGACGCCCCCTGGCTGTGAAGACAACATTAGATCTTTTGCTTCATTGCAACATGAAAAATTCCGCCCTTTGAGATTTAATAAATGCATCCCAAAAATGGGAGAATATGTTGCCATAGCGATGTGCCGGCAAAAGTTGCATGAGGATGTTCTTAAAGAATTGAAATTGTCATTTATCGGCTATGCTCTGCAGCAGTTTCTTCCAACATGGCGCTCTTCAAGAAAGCATTGCATGCTTCTCAGTTGTGAGGTATTTTGCTTTCTTCTCTCCATCCCATCTTTGCATTGGCGCATTTTAAAATGATTTTGATTATGGTTAATACTGGTGGTCTTGTAGGAAGGAGCACAAAATGCAAACAGAAAACATTCTGGGGGTAGTCCACTACCACTAGATAATTTTGGGGAAGAACGTTGTCCCAAATTTACGTCAGTAAAACCTTCGACAACACTTGGTAAATACACATATTACCGCAAGAAATCCCAAAAACAATCTGGATCTTCTCTTAAGTTTGATACTCCAGTTGATGGTGGATCACACAATCATTTAGTAGAAAAGTTGAGGAAAGAACATGTTTCCAGAGAGGTAATTGATACTGCAAAGGTCCAAGTTTCTGCTACGTGCTCCAAAAAGATTGGGCTGAAAAAGGGTCAACCTGAATCATCTGTAAAGAACAAATCTTTGCAAATAAATTCTAAACTAAAACGTAGTTTGTCCAGTGACCGCTTAGAAACAAAGAATTCTAGTGGTAGGAAAGCGATGAAGGTCTCTTCTAGAGCTCCAAAAAGTATGTAATCTTACATTGTTATTTCTTTTGGTGGTTACATAGTTGACATTGATGAATTTACAGTGTAATAACATCGCCCATTGAATGTTACCCAGGAAGCAAGTTAATGGAAGGTGCTAATAAGCCTAGCACGACACAGGTTTTGGCTCCGAGTAAATGTGATGGTGTTGACAAAGTTGTAAATGATAATGACCATTATGTCAAAGTTGAGGAAAATCTTTGTAAGTTCTGTCAAAATCCTTTTACTTTTATTATTCTTTTTAGATCTTGTTGTACATTTTTTTAGTCTTAAACTTAATCCGCTTTTGCATGATTTACTTTCTCTTTATGTAGCAACTAAGGCATCTAAACTAAAGAGAGAACGTCCAATGGATAGTATGCCATTGTTACATTCCAAAAAAGTTTTGAAAGTTGCAAATGGGGACGCCAAACCAGCAGCCTCTGAGCAGGCTATGGTGAAAAAGGCCAAATCCAGGAAATCCAAGATAGTGAAAAATCGTTGCCCAAGATCTGATGGTTGCACTCGGGCTTCGATTAATGGATGGGAATGGCATAGGTGGTCAGTCAATGCAAGTCCAGCAGAAAGGGCCCATGTCAGGGGGATGAAATATATTGATACTAGGCGCTTAAGTTCGGACGTTAATAAGTTGCATTTGTCAAATGGCAAAGTTCTTTCTGCTAGAACGAATAGGGCAAAGCTGCGCAATCTTGTTGCTGCTGCTGAGGGTGCTGACCTTCTGAAAGCCACTCAATTGAAGGTGGCAGAAGTTTTGTTTTGTTTTTTTTTTTTTTTGGTGGGGGTGGAGGGTGGAGGGCTTTGGGTTTGTTATTTGTACTGTATTTGAACATTATAACAGGTGTATGTTTCTTGCAGGCAAGGAAAAAACAATTGCGTTTCCAAAGGAGCAAGATACATGATTGGGGACTTGTTGCCCTTGAACCAATTGAGGCCGAAGACTTTGTTATTGAATATGTCGGAGAGTTAATCCGTCCTCGGGTTAGTTTATTTGTTATCTTTGTGTGCTAGTTTCAAAAGTTAATGTTAGATGGGGTGTCCTTTTCTTATCATTTTGTCCACTTGAGAGGTGCTATTCTTCTGCTCTCAACTAATCTTGTTAGTTTATTTTGATCTCACAGATATCTGACATACGTGAACGGCAATACGAGAAGATGGGAATTGGCAGCAGTTATCTTTTTAGACTCGACGATGGTTATGTGGTCAGTGAAGTAACAACACAAGCTCTCCATTTTCTTTTTCCCTTCCATTTCATTTGCTACAAGATCTTTTGGTATTTTTGAATTTGTTAGAACAGAAATTCTATTTGTTCTATTCTCGGAACAAATTTCAAGTGAAATGATAAATGAAGCATGTAGTTTTTTTTTTTTCTTCCTCCTTTTTTTTTCTTGATGTGTGTTTGCATTATTACTGAAATATATGTAGGTTGATGCAACAAAGCGCGGGGGCATTGCACGATTTATAAACCATTCTTGCGAGGTAGTGACATTACTTAATGATGTGAATGTTGAATTAAAATTATTCGTTAAATTTTTTGTCATAATGACAGAAAGTGTTCTATTCTTTTCAGCCCAACTGCTACACCAAAGTTATAAGCGTCGAGGGTGAAAAGAAAATTTTCATTTATGCTAAACGACACATAGCAGTTGGAGAAGAAATCACATATAACTACAAGTTTCCTTTGGAGGAGAAAAAGATTCCCTGCAATTGTGGTTCTAGAAGGTAAGATTGATATTTTACATGATTCTGCGTATTTTAGACTAAATTATACAAGGCGAAAAGGCTGATGCTTCAGGTGTTGCTTTGTGAGACGTCAGAGAGCGCAATCCTGGATCATGTCCAAAAGTGGATTTAAACTAAATTTGTTATCTCTTCTTTTGTTCAGGTGCCGTGGATCATTGAATTAGAAAGTGATATGAGTTGCTCTGCTAGTTAATTTACATAAATGGTCGTTGGATTCGTAGCCTCTTATCCCTTGACGTTGAGTTCAAATTATGTTACAGGTACATAATGCAGCTTTAATAATGTACTTTGCAGGTTTAAGTATTTGGCATTAAATGGATAATTTAGGATGAGCAAGAAAACATTTTATTATTTGTACGTGCATTTTTCATTTTAAAGCTGTTGATACTTGTGTATATACTTATTTTGACATCTGGAGCTTAGTTGTAGTTCATCGCTGTCCAGCATTATAAACTTATTGGTATTCCGATGCCCTCTAACCCCATCATGTTATGTTTATAATCACTTCCTAGTCCTTGGATAATTGTGATTCTAAAAGGTGGCCAAGTTGCACTACTTGGCAGATAAATTTTTCACCGAAAAGCTTTTTAATTTTTAGAAAGATAATAAATAGTGTTAGGCGAAGAAAGATCAATGTTAATTTGGCAATTCCCTTGTTACATTTGACTGAAATGAAATAAAAGAATATTTCTATATATTTTACTGCTACCAATTGTTAGAAAATACTTTAATTCTGCAAACATCTCTATAACCGTACCCGTACTTTGTTATCGCTATCTATCAGCTGATCTCTGCTTAATCCCGTGGACACATCAAGAGGATCTCATTTGGTAAGATATCTTGAAGATGCATAAGAGAATCTTTTAAGTGAAGATTCACATTCATTACATGTTTGGGCTTAAAATATTAAAATTGAGACAGAACTTTCTAACTTTTCCATGTGTTGACTGCTTTCTTTAATAGGCAAGATATTGGTGGTTAAAATATTATTAGTCGAAGGTTAATTTTTGTGGTCACGACTTTTTCTTTTATAAGAGAGTATTGTATTTTAAGAAACTAAAGATGCAAAAGGGAAAAGGAGAACTAGAAGGCCTATAGAACATGAAGTCTTGAGAAAACCTGGTTTTCTTAGGATTGCATTTCATCCAACCATGCTGGTTAAAGTTTGCCTGGACAAAAGAAAATGACAAGATGGATGATTTGGTGCGGATTCAAGAAAATGACAAGATGGATGATTTGGTGCAGATCTGGAATCATTTAATATCACTATGTGTGTTTATATTCTAATATGTTATCATATTGGCTTTGTATATCTTTGATTGCATTTGAGATGCTGCAACCTGCCTCATTGATTATTCTTATATGCAAATATTGTGCCCGTTAGAGTTCCCTAACTTGTATGACATTTGGGTCCGAAGTCGCATGGCATTGTTGGAAAGTAACTGCATTCTTCTTTGTTTAGATATATTTTCTTCTGTATGCGGTAGTATAAAAGTGGGCACATATAGCTGATCTGGAAATTAGAGATGGTGGGAAAAGGATATTCGAGTTTCATTTTATTGCTTTTGAAGTTCACTGCCTGATTGGGTTTTTACCCATTTGCATGTGCGAGTATCTCATCGCATGAATCGGATTCTAGTAGGATACCGTCTTGAAGGATGCTACATTTCTCCGATGGAGGTCTGGACACACTGGATATTCTTGTGGTCATTGACTCATTTTGCCCACCTATATCCCCTACAAATGTAGGTGCCTATCTTTTTCCCTTTCTGTTTTGCTTGTCACTCTGTCAAGTTTGTTGCTTTGTTGTCTTTTGGAGCTAAACTTGGGTTAGGAGTTTTTGTATCTGAAACTTGAGTTGCGTGGTTGATGTAAAGTTATCTGTACAGGTTTGTGGGGTTGCAGTTGATGTGGAAAGCTGGATGATTGTGGTGACGGGTTATACGTTTGGATTTTTGCCCTTCGTGTCAAAGATGAATTACTGACCCATGTGCATTCTTATAGTTTCTGTGTTGCAGATGAGTTTCCCCTCTTAGAATCTGTAAATCAGTTTTCAAGTGTTTTTTCCTGCTTACATTACACTTTTAGAATATATGATTTATTTGTACAGAGATGCAATATAAATTTCGAACTTAAATAAATTTTGAAAAAAAAAAAAATACATAGGGGCAATTGTACAGTACATGTTTGTTAATGGATTAGATATTCCATGTTGTGAAAATAATTTGCTTCCACTAATTTGGACATCTATATTTCCGTTGAACATGTTAATTGGGGGACAATAAGAAGGGCACTCTTTCTAATAATCTGATGACCCTTTTATTTTGATGGGCTTTTGGGCATCTCACCAACCATGTGAAAATGTGCATCATGTTAATTGTATCTTGTTTGTATTTCGACTATAGACACTGACTTGAAATTATTCCAAGAACTTTAGGCCGGGGTAGGTAGGAGGGAAAAGTGGAAAGAGAAATAGGAGTGGGAGAATTAGCGGATGGATTTCAAGACTTTATTGTTTTTTGGCAGGAGGGATAGAGGGGACGAAGGATTCAAAATCCATTACAAGGACTAGAGAGAACACGATAAAAGAAAGGTCCTTTTCTTCTCTTATTTTCCTCACATAGGTTATATTTATTTCTTTCCCTCCTACCAAACAAAACCTCAGATATGCAAGTCAAGCAATAATTCTTTTTATTTTTTATTTTTATTTTTGTTTGAATGATCGTGAAATATGCAATGATGGGTTTTGCTTAAAATTACTGTAGTGTTGCAATGGTTCATAAACAAGTATTGCCCTTCTCGCATGGTACTTTTATTCATAAAATTTCAATTGAAACTTTTTTTTCAGATTAACGTGCCAATAATGAACTAAAGCCATTAATGAGTTTCGGGATGTATTCCTTTTCAAGCCAAAATAGTTGTGGCAATTTGTTTTAAACGCTTCAACTTGGGATCGGGAATTTGTTGGTTTACAGATGGAAAAGATCAAACGACAACAATGAGGAGAGAAGTTTAGACAAGTTATATACATTACGCACATATGAACAGGAACTTAATGGCATTTTGAGTCGTTCATTTCATTTCAAGGAATATAAACGACGGTTACATTGTTTGTAATGACTTCTTATTGTTGAAGCAAGGGGAAAACTTCTTGTGTGGTCTTTGATAGAACCATCGACATTATCCTCAAATACCACAAAGTATCATGCATATATATATATATGTATGGTATTTTCTACTTAGTTTCTTCGTTAAAAACGTCCCCTCTCCCCCGCTTTTCCCTACATTTTATAATTTTCTTATAATTTTTCCATTGTTTGCAGGAGGAGAAAGAGTGAAACACTAAGCTAGAATAAACCACACATTAGGCGCTGAAGTCTTGTTCCGTTAATGCCCTCCGGTATGTTTCTCCTAAATTTTCACTTTACACCATTTATAGTCGTGGCTTTTACACCGCGGAGTCAGGCGTGATTATTCAAGCACCACAAGTTAAATTTCACTTTTCTCCATGTGATTTGCAAAAACACCTCAAATTTTGATCCCATGAACTATGTTGGTAAAAATTTTGTTTTGAAAGAGATTAAAGGGTCCTTTTGGTTTGTCGGTTCGAAACGTGTGTTACTTACTTCTTTTTCAAAAACTGGTTTGTAAGAAATTTTGGTTCCAACCACCTGAACTGAACCAAATGGTCCCCTAAGGTAGCCTTCTAAAATGAAACTAAATTGGATACCGAATTTAGACGGGACAAGGACGAGCATGTAAATACCTAATACCCAAGGAGGAGGAAAAATATATGCGATCATATTCAAGTTCAACAAAAAGAAGACCTTGAAAATTTTCCAAATCCCAAGTCCCAATCAATTAAACCATTAATTCTTCAAAACAAATTTATATTAACTTCTTGCAGCTTTCTTCACAAACATCTCACACGATAAATAGGGCATGCATGCGTCCCTTGCCTATATGCTAAGCTTCGATGGAATATTAGAAAGTATATGTTGGAAAATAAACGATTTTATTTGGATGTGCGATCTTGAGATTTTAGTTTAGCTACGAAATGGATTTGAATATTGCGACCTTAATGCATTTCTAATAAAAAGCTATATTGATATGCCAATCTTAAATTTTTGATATTTAAGAGTAAAAAAACTCTCCAATACAATGACATCTTTGATGTCAAATTTGTTATATGCTAAACTTGATGGTAAATTTATCACCCAGTATGACATATGACAAATTTGATATTTGATTATATTGTTTGATAGATTGCTTTTTTGCTTGAATGATTACATTTTCACTTTTTAATTATTTAACATTTAATATTAAAAGTTTACCTTTACAAATTTCAAGGCTTAATAATCAGGGTTAATTTTATTTTTGGCCCTTAAACTATGCGATGGATTTTAAAACGTAGCAAATAACACCCCTAAACTAGTCAACTTGTCTCATTTTAGTCTTTCCGTTACTAAATCCCTTAAATATTAAAGAAGTTGAGCCAATAATTTCACTTTTACACCTACACTATGCATATTGTCTTATTTTGATCCCTAAATTTTAAACAATTACAAGTCATACCCTTGAATTATGAAATTTATCTTATTTTGGCCCTTCAATTACTAAATCTGTTAAACATTGACGAATTAAGCCACATAAAAATGCACCTAATCGATTAATTATAAATCGATGATCGAGATTAAATATTTTATAATTGAATTTTACACATCTTAAACCTACAAATAGGGAGTTTCATAAACAAATGTATGTTTTTGTTGACTTAATATTAATACAAATTATGAGGTTTTTTTTGTGATTATTGAGTCAAATCATGTGAAGTATCAATAATATATCATTCACGTAATTTTTTAACTACAAAATTTAGTCTTAAAAATGACAAGTAGGTTATATTATAGTCTTTGTGCCATTTTTGTTAAGGTACTCATATGTCCAAGTCTTTTTTATTTGTTCACATTTGTTTTTATTTTAATTCTTTTTAGATCAAACAATGACGAAAATTTGGTAAAACTTCTTGAGGAAAAAAATAAAAATTTTATCAAATAACTAAAAAAAGAAGAAAAAAAGAGAGTAAAACTTATATCAATTGATAAACAAAATTTAAATATTTTAGCTTCAAAATATATATTAAAAACATATATAGAGCTAAATGGTGAAAATGGTCATTTATTTCTATCCGTCAATATTTAACAATTTTGTTAATATTTAACGGATTTGGTTATAGAAAAGGTCAAAATGGACAAGTCGAATAGTTTGAGAGTAATTTGCCACGTTTTAGAGTTGACAAGTTGCATAATTTATGAGCCAAAAGTGAAATAGCTAAACAACCCAATAAGAACGAAATACCTTCCATCAAATAAGCCTATATCTATCAGTACCTTTGCTCTTGAGCTAATTGGCCCCTCCTCCTCCCAAACCCACTAAGGTTTTAACAGCGTCTTGTTTTTCAGTCTTAAACATGCAACGCATGGTTGCTCACATTGAAACAAAACAAAACAAAACAAAACAAAAAAACAAGGACAAAAAAACAAAAAACCAAAAAAAACCCAAAAAAAAAGAAGCACACACACACACAAGCACAACCATGAGCAATCACCAAAAAAAAAAAAAAGTGATTTCAAGGAATGAGGAGGCAAAATACCATCATGCAAATTCTTAATTGCACAAATCATAAAGAATTTAACAAAACTTATAACGTGCGTGGAGATTAAATCGACAGTTGATAAGAAATGTCTGGAAACCCCTCGTTGGTTTGGCTTCCCAACCTTTAGTGTACCAAAGGAAATTGAGAAAACCAAAAAAAAAAAAAAATGGAAAGAGACAAACATGGATAAGATTGCAAAATATTCTTCTCCAAAAAGATAAAATTACAAAACATATTCTTAATATAGAGATACCGCCACTGCTCAAGGAAAGGAAATTTGTAATGCTTTGCGAGCCCAATTCCTGACAGAACTTGGATGAGACAATAAAACGAAACATTCTGCTAATAGGGATATTTTCATTTTTATACCCTTTATTTTGAGGTTGTCAAAACTTTATACCTTGTATTTTCAACTTTAACATTATTAGACCTTTATATTTTAAATTCATGTTAAATTTTTTACATTTTTCAAGTGAAAGTTAGATTTTGACTTTATAAAATGCTTAAATGTCCTTCATATTTTAGAAGTTTTAGCTTTTTCTCAAAATATTTTTTATGTATTTTTCAGTTTTTTTAAGAGTGTGTAGGTCTTTTTATGGTCAAAATTTACTATTCACAGAGAAAAAGATAATAATTTAACACGGATTTAAAATATGAAGGTATAAAAGTGTTAAAGTTGAAAATACAAAGTATGATTTTTGGATAACCTTAAAATGTAGGGTATGACAATGGAAATATTCCTCTGTTAATAACTAACGTTTCTAAACATACTGATATACGATTGCACATACAGAAAGAATTCATCAGTCTGAAGAGGTATCCTGACATGTATATGCATTAAGAAGTTAAGAAGATGTAGGTCTCATGCCTCCTGCCTTGTCTAGCAAAAGAAAACTATATACACAAAAAGGTAGGGAAAGATGATCATCTCCACCCAATTGGAATGTGGATGATAAAGTGGAAAGGACCACAATATTCTGCTGAAAGGGTAATAATCTATTCACGAGAAGAAACTATTTTAGATCACATTTGTTGTATTCCTTCTTTATCATGTCAAGGAGAAAAAAAGGACTTCTCTACTTATAGGAGAACATGTAGAAGGAAATTGTAATATCTGTATACACTAATCATGAAGGTAACAAGCATTAAAAATAAGATTATCCTAACCTAGTATAGCATTAAAAATATGATCATCTCAAAATTGTTAATATATATATATATATATATATATATATATATATATATATACTTGAATGAATCTCAAGGTCTGTACAGAAAACATAATAAAAATATTGTTATTGATTGAAACAATCTATTACAATCACGATGTAGAAGACTTAGAATGCACTTTTTCTTAAATACAAAACAAGAGGAAATCCTACACTTTATTCTACTAATAAACAGTCACATAACAATTCATTAAGGGCCATGTGCTTGAGCTTATTGCATAAAAGAACGCAAGTTATTTGAAAAGAATCAATCTGTTGGAATGCCAAGTTGGTGTAATTGATAATCCACAACTCTCCACCATTACTATTTTCTTTTAGGAACATCATTGAGTTAAATGCTACAATCAGTCAGAAAAATAACAGTAATCAACTAAATAAGGCATATATTAAATAAAAATGAACAACTTTTCAGGGAATTGGCTTAAATGCTAGTCAACTTTACAACATATTTAAAAACAGGCGTGTTAGCTATACATAGAAAGTTGAACTTACAAGGCCATGAACAGAAAAAGGAAACCTACATGAACTACATGAACCCGCCCTCGCTTATGGTGTTGTTGCAGCAAACATTCACACAACTACATGAACCGCCCGCAATAACTATTTATGCCACCAAGATACACTCACATCTGTCCTTGATAAACCGCTACTTTATTTATTAAGGGGAAAAAAAAAAGCACGTGAAGAACATGTGGAAGGAGCCACACTTTTTTTTTTTTTTTTTTTTTTTTCTATTGAGATTTTAACAATGAAATGGACAAAATGACTAATTTGAGACAATTTGGTAGATTAATGACTGAAACAGGGAATAATCCTAAGAAAAATGAAAATGGTTGAATATTCAATGTTCTTCAGGTGCTTCCCTAGAGGGAAAGGAAAAAAGAAAGGAAAAGTAAGGAGTGATTTTCTTTCTCTTTAAATAATATGTTTACACTCAAATTTAGTAATGAGAGTTTTGTGGATCCTACATGATATAAAAAATGAGAAAAGAGAATTCCAATTCTCATACATTTTAATATTTATAACTTATCAAAGCAAATAAATAACATATTTGCTTAGATATCAAAATTTGAATGTCATTATTTAATAGTTATTAGTTATGTAAAAAATGATATTTTGGTAATTACATTGAATATGATCTTTATTCCTAAACAAGTAAACACTAGAAAGGGAATGAGATTTTCATTACACCATCAAATAATTAAGTAAGCACTAGAAAGGGAATAAATGATATTCACTCCTATTACTTTACTTCCCTTGCAAATATCATTATCTTTTCCTTTATATTCTTTTACGGTTTGATGAACATGTCCTTAATAAAGAGACAACTTTAACTTCCAAATGAAGATTGACTCTTGTTTTTTTCAATTTTTATTGGTAGTAGATCTCTATTTTTTTAATCACGTCCAACTATTTTATATGACCTTATTAAATATTGACATTAGATTTTAGGGAGAAAAAGTAAAATAGTATATTTAGGTCAAAACTTAATAAATAATATTGTCTAGTTTTAAAATGTACAGTAAATGATATATTATGAGAAATTGGATAATATCTCGTGAAAAATTAAGAACAAAAACCATAAAATAGCCTCACCTCTTTATCCTCTATATCTCTCACTCTCCTTCCTCGTCGGCTCCAACGGCGGCCGGGAAACGTAATATTTATCATAAAATATCGTATTTACTGTGTAAATATAAAAAAATCACCAACGACTTCGTCGAACTGCCAACGGTTGAAAAATACTGTATTTACTGGAAAATACCATATTTAACTTGTAAATATAAAAATTCACTGTCAACTTTGTCGAATCATCAGGTAAATACAAAAATTCATAGACAACTTCGTCGGATCATCAATGGCCGAAAAATATAATATTTACCAAGAAATACTATATTTACCGTGCAAATATAAAAATTTAATGGCATTTTCGTTGGACCGTTAGCAAGTAAAAAATACAATATTTACTTGTAAATATTGATGTTAAATACAAAAATTCACCGGTGACTTTGTAAGACCGTTGCAGTTAGTAAATACAATATTTACTTGTAAATATAATATTTACCTAAAAATATTGTATTTATTTTGTAAATATAAAAATTTATTGGCGACTAAGTAATACAATATTTACCTTTAAATACTGTATATACTATGTAAATATAAAAATATGATCAACTGTCGACGACTGGTATATACAAAAATTTATTGGCGACTTTGTCATACCATCGATGGTTGGTAGATAGTATTTATCTGTAAATATTGTATTTATTGTGTAAATACAAAAATTCAGATATCAGAGATCGATATGGCAGATTGAGGGTCACCATGGTAGATTGGAGGTCGGAGGTTGGAGGTCGGCACCATAGATTGGAGCTCGCTTCGTCGCCATGGCAGATGTTGTGAGCTTAGCGCGACGGCTTCGGTAAGGAAGAGAGATTGGAGAAGCTAACAGAGAGAGAAACGGGAATAGAGAGGGGATTTTGAAAAGTAACTTTAAGAAAACTGATTTTGGGCAAATGACCTTTTTTTTTAGGCAGTTTTTTAACGCAAAAAAACATACTTTTTAGACATGAAAACTACTCCAGTTTTTTTTTCTTTTCACTATGGTGAGGTTCCTCGCCTTGTTACAGTTATTTTCATCTTTTTTTTAAAAAAAAACTGAGACAGTTTACCTGCCTAGAAAAACGTGTTTTTTTTGTGAAAAAAAAAAGGTCATTTCCTAAATTAGGATTTTTTTTTTTGGCCCTTATGTCAAATTCTTCCGAATAGAGAGAAGAGGGGCATCATAAATGAAAATTTGGCTTCCGTTCATTGAACAGTTGCTACCAACGATTGACGATGCCGAAAACGTGCACCATAGGAACTCCAGCGAAATGACGGATAGGTGGTTGGAGAGAGAAGAGAGAAGAGAGAAGAGAGAGAGGGTAAGCGATGATCGAATGAGATCGACGCTAAAGATCTGTCGATTATGGAGGAGAAAAAGGAGGGGAAAATAGAGGAGAGAGAATCAGGGAGAGAGAAACGTGGGTGAAGGGAAAGGAAAAAAAAAATACAAGATTTTGATTGTGGAGTATTTTTAGGTTTTTAGTTTCTTTAGAACACTGATCTATTGAAATCCACTATTTTTTTGTTTACATTTTCAAAACATCTGACATTGTTTAGTCCTAAACTTGCAAAATCTACTATTTGGTGTAACTTCTCTAGATTTTATTGTGCTTGAAAAAAATGACAATAGAATAATTAGTTCAATAATGCGAATTAAATTTTCAGGTATATATTAATTCATGATCTTTCTTTTTAGCATATATTTCCCAATGTGAAAACTGTAAAGGTGGTTTTTCATTTCTTCCCCTGTAGTTGTTCATATTTGAGCATATGTACTTACCGTCTAATGAAAACGACATTCGCTCAAAACATGACCGTCGTTTGGGTTCATCATACATCTATGGTAAGCTGGATATATTTCAAGTTGTGTGTTATAAAAATATTTTTTAACCATAATGGTATTCTGATGTTAATTTTTGTAGTATTCGTCTATGGATTAGTATAAGTAGGGGCTGATAGGACGCCACACCTGTCTTCTAGTTACTTTTGAACGCTCAAGATCAAGATTTGCTGAGCCACTAATGCGGTATTATCACTTTGTTGGTGCTTCTGTTGATTGTCAACTGAACGCCGATGCACATACGGAGAAAAGGTTATGCAAAGGTCCACACATCAAAATGATTCATTGGTCATTATATGTAATTTAAAGTCGGTAATGCAAGTATGAAGACCGGAGAGCCACCACGGCCACTACAGCAGCGCCACGAGAAGATCGCTATTCTGGGTTGGAAGCACGACATTTTCTACCTCACCGAAGAGCCACCTAATCAGGGCTCGTATCTCCTGATAAACATGAGAGCAGAGCAACATACAAGGAGCAATGGCAGCGAGTGTACAAGCAGCCTCTTTCTTCTTCTCAAAAGGAGTTGTGATCTTGATGGGGACTTGTATGTCTTCGACTTTTCCCGTTGCAATTGCAAGGAAGAACTCTCTGTATTTGATCTTATAATGAGAACTAAATGAAGCGTGTTTAATTTACCATGGGAAATTAAAGAAAGGAAGCCAATCTAATTCCCAAGTTTTTCCAAAGAAGGAAAATAATAAAATTAAAAAACAAAAAAACGTAGCTTTCTTTATTTCTGGCTTTTTTTCCCCAAGAAAAGAAGACCAATCTAACTAAAATACTAAAAAGAAGTTTTCTTGGTAGAGAGAGAGCAAAGGCAAACATACTTGGCCAAGTATCTCTTTCTCTTGAATAATCTGGAGTACAAAATTCCTCAGCTCAATTCGCCACCAATTTGAATATGAAAAACCACAGAATTAATGGAATACGCTCGTAATTTAGTCCAAGATCAAGAGAAATAACTCAACATTAACGTCAAAGTTTGCTGGGCTTCATTTCGTATAACTGCAGAAGAAGATAGAACAATAACAACAAACGGAGATGATGTTTGGCTGCAATTTCAAGCCAAAAAGAAAAAGGTAAAACGACGAGGTTAGACTAATGGGCAAACACGGCAAAACATCACATACAACACACCTCAAATGTTAACAAATAAAATATATGGCCCACCATTAATTTTATCATTCCTCACCTTTAGATTGTCTCTCATTGATAAGAACCTTAAAAGGGACTTATGGTAAAATTTCCTAATTTTTTAGCGTCCAAAAATATATATAATTTCTTATTAACAGACAATTCTATCGATAAATTCTAAATATATTGACAAAAATAAACCCAAATTAGTTTTATAAAATTACTTACAAAAATGAAAAAGAAATTTAAACATAACCCCTCAAGCAAAACTAGATTTGTGGATTTCTACACTTTTTTAAATCTCTCAATTTTTTTTTTTATAGTTTTGCGCCATTAATTTTGGTTTTACTGCTAAAAAAAAGTCAGATATTTTAAGCTAGAAAATACAAGCTCAGAATACCTAAATAATATTTTTAAAAATCGTAACTAACCGTTTTAATATTTTTCAAATAACAACATACCAATGTGATGTCATATTAAAACTCAAAAAATAAAAATAATATATATAAAAAGTAAATATTAGTTTCATAAATGATCCCTGAACTTGCACTCTAGTTCAACATGCCCCTTAATTTTGATAGGGTTTTATTTAATCCGTAAATTATTGACCCTAGTTCAAAATATCCTCTGCGTTTATAACACTAACAAAATGATAACTTGATATTACATATAATTTTTTTAAACATCACAAATTATTGATTTTAAGTCAACTTGCTTTTTAAGTTATTATTTTTGTTTCTACTAACCTCTATCAGGGCCTACTTGATATAAAATCATTAATTTATGAAACACTTATATAATAACTTTAGTTCAAGATATTTTAAACCATTTTACATACTTCACGAGGCGATATGGACCCCTCATAAAATTTGAAGGAATGTTTTCTTTTGGGTAGCGGGACAACACCCAATGTGTCCCTCCTAGGATTAGAACATAGGAGGCCCTAACCCTACCCTAACCTCCTTTTATGATGGTAATAAATTTAATGTGATGGTTACGAGAAGACTTGAAAGTTTGTTGTTGGAATCACATACTATAGCATAAAAGAGCTTTATATCATAATAAATTTTTGCTTTACATTACTACATGTGAGCGCTTTATACTATTGACGGTCAAAACCAAGTGTAGTTCCAACCACAATCCTATATATTAAACACTTTATGAAGGTAACCAAAATACAAAATTCAAAGGGCATGCCCTGGGACGGTTGGGCTTAAAAAAGTTTTTTTTTTTTTTTTTAAGGGAGTTCTTTTAGGATGAGTATTTCTTTTTTTTTTTTAAGGAAGTGCATTAATTATTTTTAGAGTAAAACTATAATAATACCAAAAAAAAAAAAATCTCATTGATAAGAAACTTTTTATACTATCATATTTAAATCTGACGGCAAAAAGAAAGAGCTTATTTTTAGTTAGACGAGCCCATATACACCAAATTTTTAAAATTAAAAATCCAAAAAATAGCCAAAAAAAAAACCTTTTCAAAAAAATTGAAAAAAAATTCTTGACCCACGGAGGCTGATCTGCCCCTTTCTTCTCCGGTGACGGGGTGATGTCGACGGCGAGGAAGTACGCTCGACGGTGTCAGATTGTCGACGAGTTTCGGTCGTCCGGAGAAGTTTCCGGTGATCCCAGATCTGTCACCGCCAAGAGGGGGGACACCGAGGTCGGGATTCTATCGCGACACCACCGTCGCAACCAACAATGGTCGCCTTCCCCTCGCAACCCATGACTTGCAAGGGAGACAGTCGCGAGTCTGCTCAGAACCCACCGCTATTTGTTGCTCCCCACCCTTCACAAATCGCGATCGCCTCCTGTGGGCCGCGATTCTTCGCGATCCGCTGCTGTTGAGCCCATCCCCCTCCCCCACTGCCGATGGCAATCCGTCGTAGAGGTTCGTTGCTCCACTGCTTACATCACGACCACCGTGGGTCTTTCGCCAAGCCTCCATGGCTTTTTCTGTTTTCCTAGAAAGCATTCATGCTTGTGACTACTATTTATTTATTTTTTTTGGTGAAGCAACATGCAATCGGTGTTTGTAAGTTACTATTTTCTGTCTTCTTCTTCCTCTATGATACCTAGTATCCTATAGGTTTGTCAAGGTATATAGTAGTTCCAAATGTTCTTCACTGCTGCCGATTGACATGGTTTTCTTGCTCAGAATGGATTATATCTTGAGCAACTTTATGGGTCCTAATGTAAGTACCTTTAGTTATAGTGAAGCACGTGATTAATTATAAACTATTACCATTGTAGTGGACCTAGTCTGCTTACTTTTTCATTGTAGTTTTATTTGTTGAAAAAATAGCAATTGGGTGAATAAGAAACTGATGCTCATTAATGGAGATTATTGGAGGTCATAAATCTCATGTTGTAACACCCAAATGCATGGTTTAATAGGTGATTATGAGCTTCATAATTATAAAAAATAGAGGGTTACAACCAATGGTTTAATAGGTGATTATGAGCTTCATAATCATAAAAAATAGAGGGTTACAACCAATGGTTTAATGGGAGATTATGAGCACCATTATCATGGAAAATGGAAGGTTGCAACCGGTGTCATTATGCACATAAATTCTGAATAATGCCTCATTATAATGTGGATTGTAACGTCTATTATCTTAAGCGTATATAATGAACTCTCCTCCACATGTTTGAGACACACACAAATACATAGAATTTGCACTCACCAAGTCATAGAGTTTTTCCTTTGTTTTTTCAAGTTCCATCTAGTTTTTGTTGTAGTCATTTTTGGTGATAGAAGATAAAGCAGTTTTAAGTTCGACGGAAACGGTATCCAATAGTGCTTAAGATTTCGTTGGTAGTCGTTGTACCCTAGGAGATAGACGTCCGTAGAATCCTCGTGCACAACTGGAGGGGACGAATCTGTTTTAAGGAAAGCGTAACCCACACGTGCCTCGACCGGTTTTCGTTCTATCTTTCGCTTTCATTCAATTGAGGTTGAAGGTTTTGTGACATTTGTTTCTTGTTTTCATATTTACAATTGTAATTTGTTATTTTTATCCATTTTATATATAGTTTACAATTCCTCCATATTGTTAAATTCATAGATATTAAACAGTTAACAATCTTAAAACAGATTCTTCATATAGACAAACTAAGAGTAGGATTCGAAGGAATATGTCATATTCTAGATCCCATGTTTGTTTTCATTCTGTTGAAATTCTGATTGTTTTCGCTATATTATTGTTTGGTTTCTTGGTTTTGCTTATATGCATGTTTAATTAATTGATGCATGATATTACTCTTTTATATGAACGTTAGGATTTTATGTTTATGTTTTTAATCTTTTGTTTCAGTTATGCATGCATAAATGGTTTTGATGCTTATATATACATTATTCTTCAAACGCTTTTGATTGTTTGGCAATTGAATGTTGTGGATTTATTACTGACTACGTATGGGCTATTGTTTAACATTGTTTTATCAATGTAAATTTAATTTAATATATTAATTAGTTAATGTTTATGTGTATAAACAGTGAAAGTTTTGTTGTTTTTATTTTGTTTATAATAGTTTACATTTTTCGGTTGTATATATTTATGTAATAATTTTGTATCAATTGGCTTATGTTATAAGTTTATAACAGTTTTGTTATTTCCTTCAAACGTTATGTACTTCTGTTATTACTGTTTTGATGTTCTTTTGTCTATTATATATGACTGTTATATATGTTAAACTGTTTACTATTTGTAATGTTATATATGAATGATTATGTTATATATTAAACAGTTAACATCTATAAATGTTTACAGATTATGTATATATGGTTGTTTACGTTCCTTTGTTTACTGTTTCATATATTAAAAAACCTCTTATCAAGTTTGTTATATATAACAGATTGTTTTCAGTTATATAATTCAATTTTATTGATTAACGTTTGCATATATTTTACGGTTATAGTTTCTTCTTATAAGATATAAAAAGATATGTTTTTAGCTTTTTCTGCTATCACATAAAGTTTTGTTTTATATAAAAATCGTTTGGGTTGTTTATGTTCAAGGTTGTTTTAATTATAAATGGATTTTACAGTTTTATTTATTGGTTTTTAATGGTTTCTTTGTTTGGTGTATATATATATATATATAACGTTATAAACATAATCTGTATATAAACGTTTGTTATATCTATTATGTTTTTGTTTGCGGTTTTGTTCTGTTGTATTATAATATAATTATTTTCCTTTTACTGTTAACGTTTTGCTTTCAGTAATATGTTGTATTAAATTGTTTTAATATATAACACTTATTATTGGTTCTTAGATTATATAATTATTCAATTAACATTTGTTCTCAACTTTGTTTCGTTTTAGTATCTTTTAATTATTTTAAAGGAAACTAATTCATTTGTTCAATTTCTGCTTTGATTCAATTGAAGTTGAAGAAATGGGTGATAACATGAATGTTGTTCTAATTGAGAATGTTCCAACTGGGAGCACTTCTGAGACACCAGTGCTGTCTCCTCAGGTTCATGCCTCGACCTCGACGCAACCTTTGTTGGTTACAGTTCCTGTGAACCACAATGAAAAACCTGAAAAATTTAATGGACTGAATTTTAAAACTTGGCAACAAAAGATGTTGTTATATTTGACAACATTGAATCTTGCGAGATTCTTGAAAGAGGATCCTCCTACTGTTAGAGAGGATGAAACAGATGCTCAGACCTTGCTTGCTGTTGAAGCATGGAAGCATTCTGACTTCTTGTGCATGAATTATATTCTGAATGGCTTGACTGATGCACTTTATAATGTGTACAGTCCAAAAAAAAGGCCAAAGAAGTATGGGAGTCTTTGGACAATAAATACAAAATAGAAGATGCTGGTGCTAAGAAGTTCATAGTTGGACGGTTCATGAACTACAGAATGGTAGATTCTAAGACTGTAATTAGTCAAGTACAAGAATTACAATTACTCATTAATGAAATTCATTCTGAAGGAATGGTAATTAGTGAGTCTTTCCAGGTAGCTGCAATCATAGAGATGCTACCCCCTGCGTGGAATGACTTCAAGAACTATCTGAAGCACAAGCGTAAAGAGATGAGCATTGAAGATCTTATTGTTCGACTTCGCATTAAGGAAGACAATAGAAGATATGAGAAAAAGCTTTTTAACAAGTCTGTTGCCAAAGCAAATGTGGTGGAGCATGATAAAAGCCCCAAGAACAAGAAAAACAAGTCGGGGTCCACGCTGGGGCCTAAGGGTGGAATTTCAAAGAAGCAGAAATTCTAAGGAAAATGTTTCAACTATGACAAGGTGGGTCACAAGTCGGCAGATTGTAGGCTGCTAAAGAGAAACAAGAAGAAAGAGGCTAATGTGGTGGACACCATCACACAAGAAGTGTCAGACATCAAGTCTCTCTGTCGTGGTCTCTGAAGTCAACATGGTGGACTCCTAACCCAAAGGAGTGGTGGCTAGACACTGGGGCCACACGCCATGTCTGCTGTGATAGAGCTGCTTTTGTTGAACTCGTACTATCAGATTTTGGGGAGAAGCTATATATGGGCAACTCTGCCACATCTGAGATCAAGGGCCAAGGGATGGTGTTTCTAAAAATGACATCAGGCAAGGAAGTCAAGCTGCAAGATGTGCTATATGTGCCTGATATTCGGAAGAATCTCATTTCTGGAACTCTGCTGAGTTCACATGGCTTCAAGATGGTTTTTGAAGCTGATAAAATGGTTTTGTCTAAACATAGAATGTATGTGGGAAAGGGTTATATGAAAGATGGGATGTGAAAAATGAACGTAATGGCTGTTAAGCCCAATTCCATCAATAAAATTAAAAAGTCTTCCACTTATATGCTTGAGTCTTCTAATTTATGGCATGGTAGACTAGGTCATGTTAATTATAATACTTTGCGTAGATTAATTAACTTGAATCACATACCCACGTTTAATATTGATCCTAAACACAAATGTGAAATATGTGTAGAGGCAAAACTAACGAGATCTTCATACCAAATGATTGATAGAAATACTGAGCCACTTGAATTGATACATAGCGATGTTTGTGACTTAAAATTTATTCAAACTAGAGGTGGGAATAAATATTTTGTTACATTCATAGATGATAGCACAAAATATTGCTATGTTTATTTGCTTAAAAGCAAAGATGAAGTTATAGAGAACTTTGCTCTCTATAAGCAAGAAGTTGAAAACCAACTTAATAAGAAAATTAAGATGGCAAGAAGTGACCGTGGTGGTGAATATGTAGAACCATTTAGTGAATTTTGTGCACAACATGGTATTATCCACGAGGTTACGCCACCCTATTCACCTCAGTCAAATGGTGTGGCTGAACGCAAAAATCGTACCTTAAAGGATATGATGAATGCGATGCTAATAAGTTCTAGATTGCCACAGAACATGTGGGGAGAAGCCATTTTATCAGCTAATTACCTTTTAAATAAGGTACCTCAGAAGAAAGAAGACAAGACCCCTTATGAATTGTGGAAAGCTAGAAAGCCTTCTTACAAATACTTGAGAGTGTGGGGGTGTCTTGCAAAGGTAATGGTACCTACACCAAAGAAGATGAGAATAGGTCCAAAAATAGTTGATTGCATCTTTATTGGTTATGCCCACAACAGTAGTGCTTATCGGTTCCTTGTGTATGAATCTAAAAACCCTGAGATTCACAAGAACACGATAATGGAATCTAGGAATGCATCATTTTTTGAACATGTATTTCCTTGCAAATCCAAAGAGGATGGTCCAAGTTCATCTAAACAAACGTTTAAGACTATTGAAGAGAATAGTCAGGATCATCAAGAAGTTGAAACCAAATATGAAGAAGAAGAGCCTAGATGAAGTAAAAGGGCAAGGACAGAAAAATCATTTGGACTTGACTTTCTGACCTACATGCTAGAGGCTGAACCTCAAACTTTCAAAGAAGCTGTAAGCTCATCTGAGGGTCCTTTATCGAAAGAAGCCATAAAGAGTGAAATTGATTCCATCATGCAGAATCATACTTGAGAATTAGTGGACCTTCCTCCAGGAAGTAAACCGCTAGGTTCTAAGTGGATTTTCAAATGGAGAATGAAAGCCGATGGAACAATTGACAAGTATAAGGCTAGACTTGTTATAAAAGGTTATAAACAAAAAGAAGACCTTGATTACTTTGATACTTATTCTCCTGTAACGAGAATAACCTCCATAAGAATGATTATAGCGATTGCCGCTTTGCAGAATCTTGAAGTACATTAGATGGATGTAAAGACTGCTTTTCTTAATGGAGACCTTGAAGTGGAAATTTATATGGAACAACCAGAAGGTTGTATTGCTCCAGGACAAGAAAAGAAAGTTTACAAATTGGTGAAGTCTTTGTATGGGCTTAAACAAGCACCAAAGCAATGGCATGAGAATTTTGACAATGTTATGATGTCAAATGGCTTCAAAATTAATGAGTGTGACAAGTGTATTTATGTCAAAAGAACAGACGATGGATATGTTATTCTTTGTCTGTATGTAGATGACATGCTAATCGTCGGTAGCAATGATTAGATGATCAAATCTACTAAAGATATGTTGAACTCTAGGTTTGACATGAAAGACATGGGACCTGCCGATGTGATTTTAGGAATCAAAATCAAAAGGGCGCATAATGGACTCATCTTGAACCAGTCACACTATGTGGACAAGATCCTTGACAAATTTAGTAAAAATGACACTGGCGTAGCCAGAACACCAATTGATACTAGTCAACATCTGTCAAAAAATAGAGGAGAAAGTATATCCCAGGTGGAATATGCTAGAGTGATAGGCAGTTTAATGTACTTAATGAATTGTACAAGACCAGATATTGCCTATGCTGTAAGTAGTCTGAGTTGATTCACGAGTAATCCAGGAGATGATCACTGGAAAGCAATTGTTAGAGTACTCAGATACTTACGATATAATCGAATTTATGGGCTACATTATACAAGAGATCCTACTGTTCTTGAAGGGTATTCTGACGCGAGTTGGATATATGATATACAGGATTCTAAAGCTACAAGTGGATATGTATTCACTTTGGGAGGTGCAGTAGTTTCATGGAAGTCCTCAAAGCAGACGGTAATAACCAGATCCACTATGAAATCTGAATTTGTAGCCTTGGATAAAAGCGGTGAAGAAGCTGAATGGCTAAGGAATTTCTTGGAAGATATCCCTGAATGGCCTAAACCTATGCCTGCAATATGCATACATTGTGATAATCAGTCTGCTATTGGCAGGGCACAGAATGTGATGTATAATGGTAAGTCGAGACATATACGTCGTCGACATAATACCGTTAGACAACTGATTTCGACTGGAGTCATGACAATAGACTATGTAAGGTCCAAAGAAAATATTGCGGATCCGTTAACTAAAGGACTGAATAGAGATCAAGTTGAGAAAACATCAAAAGGAATAGGACTAAAGCCCATAAAAGAATAGGTCGAAACAATGGAAACCCAACCTTGTTGACTGGAGATCCTAAGATCTAGGTTCAATCAGATAAGGATCACTGTGGGGGTTATCTCAACCCATTCCTAAAATAAAAATAATGATACCCGTAGGGAAAGGTTAAGCAGTTTGCTTTTAATGATTCTTATACATCGAATACATTGGGAATTCGAGTGGAGTAATACGGGTTACTCTTACGTAAGAAATCGCCTATGTGAGAGAGAAGTGGGGCCGCTTCAAAGGAGAATTGCTAGGGCTTAATTCTTTAGAAACTCTTGCAAACCAGGGAGATGTTCATGGCCAAAATGAACATAACCATGACAACTGAAATTGTGTTAGGAAAATATCTGTGTGAGGTATGTTATCGTTTACACAAACAGCAGAACAGTTCAAGGATATCGCGTCTATTGATCAACCAGTAAAGTAAACATACTTTCACAAGGGAAGGTTCAAGGGTTAACGCCTACCTATCCTATGCAGGCATTAATCGTAGAACTCTATCACCGTGTAGTGTCTTTGTTTTTCCTTGTAGTTTTGTCAATTTCATTCATGTGGGGGATTGTTGGAAAAATAGCAATTGGGTGAATAAGAAATTGATGCTCATTAGTGGAGATTATTGGAGGTCATAAATCTCATGTTGTAACACCCAAATGCATGGTTTAATTGGTGATTATGAGCTTCATAATCATGGAAAATGGAGGGTTATAACCAATGGTTTAATAGGTGATTATGAGCTTCATAATCATGGAAAATGGAGGGTTACAACCAATGGTTTAATGGGAGATTATGAGCACCATTATCATGGAAAATGAAAGGTTGCAACCGGTGTCATTATGCACATAAATTTTGAATAATACCTAATTATAATGTGGATTGTAACGTCTATTCTCTTAAGCGTATATAATGAACTCTCCTCCACATGTTTGAGACACACACAAATACATAGAATTTGCACTCACCAAGTCATAAAGTTTTTCCTTTGTTTTTTCAAGTTCCATCTAGTTTTTGTTGTAGTCATTTTTGGTGATAGAAGATAAAGCAGTTTCAAGTTCAACGAAAACGGTATCCAATAGTGCTTAAGATTCCGTTGGTAGTCGTTGTATCCTGGGAGATAGACGTCCGTAGAATCCTCATGCACAACCGGAGGGGATGAATCTGTTTTAAGGAAAGCGTGACCCACACGTGCCTCGACTGGTTTTTGTTCTATCTTTCTTTTTCATTCAATTGAGGTTGAAGGTTTTGTGACATTTGTTTCTTGTTTTCATATTTACAATTGTAATTTGTTATTTTTATCCATTTTATATATAGTTTACAATTCCTCCATATTGTTAAATTCATAGATATTAAACAGTTGACATTATTTTCAATCTAAGATCACAAGTTAATTATCTTTTTCTAACTGTTACATGTGTTTATTTTTACAGGGATTTTTTATTCTAATTGGTATTAAGCAGTGAAAAGTTAACAGACAAAAAAAGAGGGAGGAAGGAAGAAAATGAGAATACATGATTAATCCATTATGGTTTATCAGCTCATATCTTTTTCATTTTTTTTCTTTAAACATGGCATAAAAGGAGTGAGATAAACAAGAAAAAATAGAGGTGCACCAAGGACAAATCGTTGTTCAGGAACAAAATCATTCACTCGGATTAGATATGAGCTGGTAACATTTGATTGAATTCATTGCTATGTGCCACATTAATGCCAATAATATAACCTTATCATGTTTTAGTGGCTAAATTAACCAGATCGCCTTGAGCTGTGGTATGAAACTCATTATAGCAATCCGAAGAAAGAATGGGCTGGTGAGAAGTCAAAAGACATTTATGCAAGTACTGAAATAATTTATAGCATGTGAAGTTATGTTCAGTAATAACAAGGGGCATTAATTAATATTACATTTTAATATGTGTATAGGTATAGCTGGTGTTTTTGCTGATTAATGCTTCTGCTGTGTGTATGTGAGATTGTTATTGGTTGGTTAATAATCAAAATTGATTAGTTCTCAATTCACAAAAAAGAAGAGGAAGAATTGATTCATTCTTATGAGTAGTTAAGTTGTTGGAGCTCGTTCTTGGGATGGATATAAAGTCAGGGATTAAGAAATGGAGGCTCAACAATACCTTGAAAGACTACACTTGTTTAGTTAATGAGAAGTTTAGATAGTTTTGTACATGCAGTTAAATGTAAGTTAGCATATATATATACGTAAGTATAGTACTATTACATTGATCATATAATTGAAGAAGAGTGTAAAATAATGTTGTTTTATGTGATATATATTAAGATGTGATCAACATTCAAGTTATATTTCTGAGCTTCGGTCAGAGACAATGAATGAAGAAAGTCTAACACTAGATGAAAGTTTTGATTGCATTTTACCTCCAAAATCGGGATATCTTCGTGGCTTAGGAGCCGGTCCAAAGCCTAGTATATACAAGTCAGAGAAACTAAATGAACAACTTTGTAAGGATGCTGAAGAAGCTACTGAGAAGAAAAACGAGGAGCTGTTAGAGAGAATTCACGTGCTAGAGAACGAACAAGCCTCACTCGAGACATCTTTCATGGCACTTATAAAGGCTGAGCTACAATTTGAGCTTGCTGCCATACGACCACACATGCAAGGAGGAGAAGATACTTGTGGTATTTAGTTTAATATATTACTCTCTTTTTACTAAAGACTGGTAACCACTTATGATTAACTTATGATTTGCCTTTATTTATCTTTTAGCTAAATTAAATATTACTCTTTTTAATATTGTTGTATGTATGTTTATGACTTTCTAGGAACCACATCGAGCAAGATACCATTAAACAGATGAAGAAGTATACAAGTACTTAGACTTTTTGAGAGAGTATGTTAGTGTTACTATAAGTAGTGTCATTCCCTTCCTTTTCAATATCTATATATGTGTGTAATTTTAAAATATTTGGTCAGATTAGAACAATATAGTGTTCTAAAGAACAATTTTTTTCTAAATCCTGAAATTTGCCTTGTTAGTATTAGATTGAATATAACTGGCTAGCTTAAATAACACCATATTGAAACATTCTATTTTTAATATCAGCTTAAAGAACACCAATTTGAGATTTTTGCCTTGTCTCTTTGCAGGACATCGTAGATTTACAAAATATGTTCACTTCTAACTAATTCATATACATATTCTAATGTAAAAAAAAAAAAATTGTATTGGATTAAATGTGAATAATGGTTTGCTATGATATTGTTGATTGATTAGTATTAAATTGATTGTATAAGATTCAACTTGTAATTTGCAAGAAACATTTATGTACGTGCAATGATATATAGTGGGATTTGCTATGACAATGCTTCATTTGAATAACTAAAATACCGTATCTAATTGTTTTTTTTTAGAAAAAAGTTATTGAGCTATAAAATTATCATTTTGTAACTAAAAATATCAAGGACAAAATGTTGATTTTGTAGCTAAAAGACTAATTTTTAGCTATAAAATTGTCAAAATAGCTACAAAATTAAAAAATTTTAGTGACAAAATAATTTGCAACTAAAAGTATCATTTTTAGTTAAAAAAATATTTTTGTAGCTAAACTATTATATTTAGCTTAAAAAATAAAAAAATTATAATTAAATACTTTTACTGACGATGATATAACTACGACCTAGCTACAAAGTAAAATTTTATAGCTAATTGTTTTAGCTACAAAAGTTTGACATTTTGCTATAAAATTGATTTGCAACAAATTTCAAGTTTTCTTGCAGTGTGTCATGATATTTGTGTTGGCACTGTCCAATTAATGCAAAAGAATGGCCTTTGAGTAAATAAATAAATATTAAAATATTAAAATGAATGAATGAATGAAAAATAAATAAATAAATGAATAAAATATTTAAATATCCTATATATATTGAATTGGGAATGGGGATCCCAACGCCCACTGCTCAGAGGGACAACTTGAAATAAATGCAAATCCCTTATTCCTATAATTATTGTTTATTCACAATTTTTTTTTAGGTTAGTAGGCTCTGGAAGGCGTGCTTCTGTTGGGACATCCCACTGCCTTTTAAAATCATCTATTTCTCTTCTTATTTTTATATTTTTGTTTGTAGTCAATTCTTTCGCTGATTCCTAGATAATGACTAATCAAATCTTTTTATTTTAGGGCTTAGCTTTAGAAACAAGAGTAATGACCTGCAAGTTGACTTGGCTTTAAAAAGTTTCTTCTTTTTTTTTGGTTTTTCTCGAGTTTTTTCAACATTTCAGGTCGAAAACCAGCTAAGATAATAATTTCACACGTAGATTGGTCTCGTTGTTGATCTCAAGATAAAAAAGGACCCAAAAAAAAAAAAAAACCTTCGAGTCACTTTCCTTTAAAGATTTAACGAAAATTAAAAAGCATACTAATATATAGAACTTATAAAAACTTATGGAATATATATAGAGGATGGACCAAGTAGCTTAGAAACATGCATTACCCCTATTGTTGAATGCTCCCCATATATCATATGGTTGACATATAGTTTTGTATAAGCAGATATAAATAGAGTAATAAATTAATGTTCTCGTAGTACGTTTTTGGTAAGAATCACATCATACATGAAAAAGAGAAAAAGGGCGGCCTAGATTATGTATATACGGGGCTCGGATCAAGTGTCTTGCTAGTTCCAATAATTGATCTCTCTCCCTCTCTCTCTATACGGTCCCTCTTTCTCTGTATATAGTTATATTATCTGTAGTCTCTCTAGTGGGAGATTCTTGCAACACGTATAAAAAAAATATAAAATGACAGTTGTTGATGCTTACAGTAGTTCGGCGTCGGATTAACACCGCGTGTGGCTGCGCACGGTCTGACTCTCCTTCGGTTCACCTCTGCCCGGTCGAGCGTACCTGCAACAAGAGGAGGGACGCTTCGGAGGCAATAGAAAGGTTAGTCAATGGACAAGGGCTCTCCGATGCTCAAGACAGGGTTTGCTCGGCAGAGGGCGGCAACTAGTTAGGTGGGAAGAAGAAGTCTCTCTAGAATGTCATAAATGCATTCTATTTATAAGCCACCACTTGGACCTGGTGTTAGGCGGGTTTTACCCATGACCTAGGTGTCACATCAAGGTGTGTCAGGCAGTAGGTGATAAGTGTCGCATCCCCCGTCCGACGGATTTGATTCCACCGGACGGCAAGTTATCTGCCGTGTGTTAGCCTATAATGGCAAGTAACAGCCTGCTTAGCGAGTGAGATTCATTCGACCCGAGTTAGTGTATAGTCCGAGGTGGCAGCCTACTTGGCATGCGGCCTCAGAGGCCCTGAGAGACACCTCGGAAGGGGCATACATAGCGCCGGGGGCTGATAGCAAGCTTACTGGAGATTCTGTTGAGCTCATTAGCTGACCATCGAAGTTTATCTCCTCGACGGTGGAGCCGAGCTCACCCTCAACATTAGCCCCCAGTTCACCTGGTCGGTATTCGGACGGGTGGACTATGCCGAGTGGATGGGTCGGCTGAAAGGAAGAAGACCAAACGACACTTCAAAGGGGGATGAGACAAAAGACGCGCAGATCAGACGGAGGACGCGTGTCACACTGCGGCCGATTACGCCCCCTGACAGGCATAATGATCGTGCCTCTTAGTTTTTCATGCCCAGATTTCCAGCCTGAAATGGCTATAAAGAGGGTCATTCCTTCTATTAATTTCACGCGATTCCTATCAAACTTTTGCACCCGAAGAGTTTTAGCTGCCAAGCCATAGTCATCCACCCGATGATCATATTTTCCCGAGCTTCTAAACCTGAGCAGGTAATTTCCCAGGAGTGCCAGAATGAGTGATATTACCGATTCCTAGAATTTAGAAATTTCCTGGTCGAAAAACAGTACAGAAAGTAGCTCGTCCACCGTCCAAACTAACGTCGAGGGAGTATCCCCAGAACGGGATGGGCCGACCGACTCGAGCAAATTTTGAGGGTTGACTCCCAAACTATACCCGAACAAGAGTTCCTGAACATGTTAGATAGGCAAAGGCCGATTAGGCTGTCTAGGGAGCAAAACCCTTATGTCGGGTCGGCCACTGCGGGCTCCTCCCGAGTTCTTTCCATGAAGAGAGCCGAGCTACAAGGGAGAGGCGATGTCCCGAGCACATCCGGCCAGGGTGCTGGAGCCCCAGTCCAAATTACAGGAGTGATAACTGTGGACGTTTTCGACGAGGAACGGGTAACCGAGGAGGAGGAAGGGGAGCAGCCCGAAATAGAAGAGGAACAGGTCTAGGTCACCCGCGTCCAAGGTGTGACGGCGTACTGGGTAACCCTGCCCGGGCAGACCTCAGCCGCAGCTATACAAGCGCCATTACGAAGTCCCGGTTGGAGGAGCTACGTGTCGAGTTCAGTATCCCGGATGACGTGACCCATACTGTTCCCGGCGAGGGTGATTCACCGTTGGACACGCCCGAGGGATGTATCACTCTTTATGCCAAGTTCTTCAGGGCTGGGCTGTGCCTCCTGTTCCATCCATTTTTGCGACGGTCACTCAACGATTTCAACGTGTGCCTGGCTCAGTTGAACCTGAACAGTTTCAGGTCGCTGATCCGGATGTACGTCTTGTGGAGGTACCACCGGGCTACCGAGATGCCATTGGAAGCCTTCAAGCAAGTGTACAAGATGAAGGACTTTATCTTAGGCAACCCCGACTCGAATAAACTCTGGAAGTACAAATGGTTCTACGTCGGGGGAAATTATTTAGCCCAAGCTGGTGAGATCGTCCCTGCTGATCAACACATGCCGAGGTCATTCGAGCAAGGGCATGTGTGGACCAAGCGGCCCTAGGCACCGAGCCACGTGATCAGGGCGGTCGAAGACCTGTTTGAGAAGCTGGAGTCAACCAGGCAGCAATACTTTCTGCTAAGGAAGGAAATTTTATCCGGTTACGGCTGGTTCGGGGAACCTAGTAGAATAAATCCCCAACCGGTCTGCCCTACCCGGGGTACTGGGCAGGTTACAATTGCTAAGCCTGGTGCTGTTGATGTGCTGGGACCGAGCACTTCCTGATCCGGGTGGTTGATGAGGGAGCCTTCATCGTCCAGTTTTGAGGACTCGTCGAGCAGCTCCTTCGATGTGGGGCCACCCGTAGCCGACGAGGAACTTAAGGACGTGATTCGGTTCCTGTACCCGTCTCGCCAGCTTCGAATCGGAGGGCGGCCCCAAGTTTTTTTTTTTGTGTGTGTCGACCTTATTTTGACTGGGGGTTTTGTTGTATAGAGATGTCTTCGCGACCGAGCTCCGTTGCTGAAAGACAGGCTCTAATGGAGAGCCTAAGAACGCAAAAAGGCAAGGCTGTCGAGACCGGAAGGAAACGTAAGCTGACTACCAGGGCAGAGCTTCCTCCTCCCACCGAGCATGTCTCCACTTCAGTCCAAGAGCTTCTGCCATCGCCTCCGTCGACCAGGGATACGCTGGAAGAGACACCAGTCGAGGACGCGGCTGGAGTCTAGTCCGAGGACCCGCAGAGGAGGTGCCCAAATTACCACAGCCTTATTCTCGAACGTCTCAGGGATGTGATGCCCCAGGATGATTTTTTTATGAACATCCGCAGGGAGGACTTCCAGACCCTGTGTAATACGGCTTTCTAGGTTGCTGCCACCGTAAGTATTCGTCCAAACCGAGCCTTTTAATTCCTTTTTTATCACGCTACCAAGCATTGAAGTCTCATTTCCTATAGACAAGTGCCATCCTGCACATGGTCCACTCAACCGGGATGAAGGACATCCACAAGGAGAAGGAGATGCATAAGAAAACTTTCCTCAGGAAGTTGGATGTGGACAAAAAGCTCGGTGCTAAGAACATTAAGCTAGACCAAGCCAAGGACTCTCTTTCTCAAGCCCAGGAGGAAGTCCAGAAAGCCTAGGCCAAGGTCGAGGAGGCTTGGGGGCAAGCTAGAGAGGCGAAGGATGAAGCTGCACAGCTTAAAGGGCAGCTGACAGCCCTACAGGCTGAGCACCAGTAATTCATGGATGAGCTTCCGGGTCATTGGGCCCGAGCCATGGACGAATTCAAGGTATCTCTAGAGTACGTTGATTACTACTACTTCGACATGACCGACCTCCGTGATCATCTGATCAGGCAGCACCCTGAGGCCGAAGGCTTTGATTGGTCGCTCATTGTCGAGCCTGAACAAGACACTGCTCAGCAACAGCAGGGCGAGGAGGAGGTCGTCGTAGTAGACGGCGATGACGATGGAGATAGGCAGAGCACTGCTGGCAGTGGAGGCAAGGAAGACATGACCTGGGGTGAAACTCAGGCTTAGGCCAATTTTTATCCCCTTTTTTGTTGTTTCTTGACTTGTCTGGTTTTGGGAGGTGCTCGGTTAATTGTACCTCCCCCTATAAATAAAATTTATTTCCCGTTCTTCACTTCTCAGATTGTTGGATTCAATTTTTTCTTTAAATGTTTTCCGAGTACGAGTGTTCTCAGGAGAATATGTTCATGTTTCGACGTGAGAGGTTCCTCGAAAATGCGGTTACAGCTTTGAACTGTCGAGTAACCACATACCTCGGTCTTCGAAATTGAATAGAATGCTTTTCGTATTTCCAAGTTAGATGCTCCTCAAGGGGGTATTCCTGGAAACGACTCTAAGAACTTAGTTATTTTCTTTTCTTCTCTTTTTTTATTCCTAGTTGAGACCGGGTATATCGTCTCGATGGCCACCGAGTTTACCCGAGCAGGGGTGGTATCCCTATTCTCTCAGTCAATCCGAGTGGTTATCCTTGTCTGCTCAGTTAATCCGAGCAAAGGTTTAGGTTTCTGTTTTCGGCTGGGCAGAGCATAATGGCGTGTGGCTACCCTTACCCTATTGCCCCCCCTAGACTTGTTTCAGTTTGAGGAAACTGTGCAAGTGTAGGACTTGTCGGGCACGTTGTTGTGCTGAGCAACTTATTGGGTAGTCTGTACGGCGACAAACATGAGGTCGGTAAAGTGCCTATCAGCCCCCCAGCTCGGTTTTTTAGGATGACTCTCCCTTGTCAGGAGTTATTGTCTTGTCGACTGAGCTAGAGTTACGGCGTCCTCTTTCGGATCCACATTTCCTTCAAACGCATTGCTCAAATGGAATGGTGTAGGAAATTTGTATTCCATTGATTTGATATATACATACATTTTTCTAGTCCTATTCGGTAGGCCTAGTTACAAAAGAATTCTAGCCAAAGGTCAAAAAAGGTTTCTGGCCCTAAAATTAGCAAAAGAACCTTTTCAGAAGCTCGGTATTCCAAGAATGCCCGAGCTGATTCCCTTTCATGTCAGATAATTTGTACGTGCCCGGCTGTATGATGCCATCAACCTTAAACGGACCTTCCCACTTTGGACCAAAGGACCCAAAGCCGGGTTGTTGAACCGTGACCTTGTTCAGTACCAAGTCTCTAACCTTGAAACTTCTGGACTGGACCCTCTTGTTGTAATACCGAGCTACTACTTGATTCTGAGCTGCGTTACGGATTGCTACTCGGTTCCTTTTTTCTTCTAGTAAATCGAGCTCGGTCATCATCAATTCCGTGTTCTGAGTCTCCTCGTACCATTTGATTCTAAAGTTAGGCAACCCTACTTCGGCCAAGATGGCAGCCTCTGCCCCATATACAACGGAGAACGGGGTTTCCCCAGTCGTTGTCTGGGCAGTTGTTCGGTAAGCCTAGAGCACTTGTGGGAGCTCGTCAATCCATGCGCTCTTGAGCCCCTCGAGCTTTTTCTTCAAGTGGTTTTTGATTGTCTTGTTTACAGCCTCCACCTGGCCGTTACTCTGCGGATAGCTTGGGGAGGAGAAAACCTTCCTAAAGCCGAGCCGTTCATATAGGTGGAGGAGACCTGAAGATTCCAACTGTTTGGCATTGTCAGTCACAATCGTGTGTGGGATCCCGAACTGACAAATGATGTTCTTCCACACGAAGTTGGTACACTTAGCTTCAGTCATGTTGGTACAAGGTTCGACCCGATAAGGTACTCCTCCCTTTACGTAGCCTATAGTCCCAGGCTGATGGTTTCGGTTTGCTCCTTGACATCTGAACCTGTCAAATACTGAGGCTCGAGAACCTTGCGGCTAGGGAGCACGAGTCGCTTGGTGTCCAAGACGGCCTTCTTGGACCAATCTGGTATTGGTCGAGATGCCATGAGTGGATCCTCTAGATTGCTCGGAGTGGGCTTTTTCATGGTCGGCTGCGCCTCGCTCTATCCGACCTCCAGCCTGGTTAACCTGGGCCAGGGGTGGCAGAGTTGGTGCAGCCTGGCATTGAGCCTGCTGCGCGAGCTATTGCGTTAGGATCTAGACTGCATTTGTGAGCTCCTGGATCGGGTCTTAGGCGACCAGATCTTCAGCATGCTCGGCCCTGGCAGTGCTTCGCTAACCCCCGGACCTGGACCTTACAGTCCGGGTACGGTCCCTTTGGCTTCTCAGATTTCTTCTCCTTCTTCTGCTTCTTGCTCTGCTCAGGGTTGCTATGTTTCAGAGTTGTCTTCTGCTTTTTATCTTTCTTTGCTCCGCTTGGGCCGACTTCTTTCCTACGGCTTTTCATGTATTCAGCAGCGTCGACATGTCTCTGGGCATAGCCGAGCATTTGGGAGAATGTGCTCGGCTGCTCGAAGGCTAGTGACCAAGTCAGTTTTTCATCTCGGAGACCCCCTACAAAAATGTGCTTGAGGGTCTCGTCTTCGAAGTGCTTGACCTCGAGAGCTTCCCAGGTAAACCGGTTGATATAGTCCTTGACGTTGCCATCTCCTTGCTTAACAGCATATAGGTATGTAATCTCTTTCCTCTGCATTTTTGTCGTAGAAAATACCAAAGATAAGGCGTCGGCCAATTACCGAAAAGAAGAAATAGATGAGGGTTCAAGCCGTCGGAACCATTGCTGAGCAGGCCCTGTCAGGGTTAGAGAGAAAGCTTTGTACATTGCTACGTCGCTAGCATTCTGTAGTACCATGTGCCCCCATAAGAGTTTAACATGCTCGTCTGCGTCCGTCGTCCCGTTGTAGGGCTTGATTTGTGGTACTTTGTACTTCAGCGGCATAGGGGCCCTTATTATATTATCTGGGAAGGGTGGATTCTGAGCTCCTATCTCGTCTAGGCTAAATTGACAATTCTAGATCTCGTCGATCTGTAACTGCAGTGCCCGAAACTGGCGGTTGTTAGTGTCTTCAGGCAGTTCGACCTGATAGGGTACTCTGCCCTTGACGTGGCCTACAGTCCCGGGCTGATGGTTTCGGTTTGCTCCTTGACATCTGAGCCTGTCAAATACCGAGGCTCGAGAACCTTGCGGCGAGGGAGCACGAGCCGCTTGGTGTCCAAGACGACCTTCTTGGACCAATCTGTTATTGGTCGAGATGCCGCGAGTGGATCCTCTAGATTGCTCGGAGTGGGCTTTTTCATGGTCGGCTGCGCCTTGCTCTATCCGACCTCCAGCCTAGTCAACCTGGGCCAGAGGTGGCAGAGCTGGTGCAGCATGGCGCTGAGCCTGCTGTGCGAGCTGTTGCGTTAGGATCCAGACTGCATTAGTGAGCTCCTGGATCGGGTCTTAGGCAACCGGATCTTCGACGACCGGATCTTCGGCATGCTCGACGCTGGCAGTGCTTCCCTAACCTCCGGACCTAGACCTCGCAGTCCGGGGACGGCCCCTAGGCCTACCCGTGTTTGGTTACCTATTTCTTGCATCGCGCGACCCCTCTTGTCGGGCTGTATCATCTCTAACGTTTCCTCTAGTCGTCATCTCGGGCGTTAGAGGTAATGGGGCTGACGTTTGTGTGAAGGCATAGGTGCCCTCCTTCTAGTGCTAAAATATTGATGCTTACTGTAATTCGGCATCGGATCAACACCGCATGCGACTGCACACGGTCTGACTTTCCTTCGGTTCGCCTCTGCCCGGTTGGGCGTACCTGCAACAAGAGGAGGGACGCTTTGGAGGCAATAGAAAGGTTAGTCAATAAACAAGGGCTCTCCGATGCTCAAGGTAGGGTTTGCTCAGCAGAGGGCGGCAACCAGTTACGTGGGAAGAAAAAGTCTCTCTAGAATATCATAAATGCATCCTATTTATATGCCACCACTTGGACCGGGTGTTAGGCGGGTTTTACCCACCACCTGGGTGTCACATTAAGGTGTGTCAGGCAATAGGTGACAAGTGTTGTATTCCCTGTCTGATGGATTGGATTCCATCGGCGACGAGTTATCTACCGTGTGTTAGCCTATAATGGCGAGTAACAGCTTGCTTAGCGAGTGAGATTCATCTGATCCGAGTTAGTGTATAGTCCGAGGTAGCAGCCTACTTGGCATGCGGCCTCGGAGGCCCTGAGAGGCACCTCGGAAGGGGCGTACATCGCATCGGGGGCTGATAGCAAGCTTACTAGAGATTCTATCGAGCTCATTAGCCGACCACCGAAGTTTATCTCCTCGGTGGTGGAGCCGAGCTCACCCTCAACAACAGTTATTAAATATACACAAGATTAATGTTTAATTAACAGTAAGAAATTTAGTCGTTCAAAAACTATGTTATATATTAAAGTAAAAAAAAAAATTAAGTATTGATTCAGCTCTTGAACAATAAGAGTGTTCAATTTATGATAAGATCATAAATATATTTTTTATTAGAAAATCAATGATACTAAAAAAAATATGTAATTAGAAGGGTTAATGAAAATTTATACTTAGCTCTGATCATGAACTATTTACGTAGCATTAGTCTATATATAATGATTATATTAATGGATGAATTAAATATTTTGAAATTTATGATTTCAAAAGTAAGGGAGTAACTTTGAAATTAAGAAAACAGATAAATTAATAATGTTGTGAATTAATTATTTATTTTATTGGAGCTTAAAATTATCTCCATAGTTTTTCATGTCGTCTCTGAAAGATTATTTAAGATAATGGGTAATATTAGAATTATTGAATTTTCAATTAATACACATTCTGAAATTAAATAATTTGATTAGTTAATTATTTAAAATTGGATGACATAGCATGGTAGAAAAATATAGCATTGGCATGTGGCAGAGTGGATCTCCCTATGTTGGGCTAGCTTTTTCTCCAAGTTCACTGTTTTGAAAATGTAAATATCTTTAATTTTGAAAAATAGGACTTTTTTTTCAAGAAATATTTATCTTTTTATACCATCTATTTTAGGTTAATTCAAAAAATATGTTTTTGGTTTTTGATTTCATTAAATATATACCTCATCTTAGATTTATATAGGCATACCTCAGTCAAAGTTCAATTTGATCTTTAAACTGACCAAATTATCCTCAAGTAAAAGAAAAAAAAATCAAAACTTTAAAAAATAAGAAGAGAAGAAAAACATACAAAATACCCATTTTTTTAGAGTATTTTATACATTTTTAAGTCAAAAAGTTTAATATAAAGTTTTGTTTAAGTTCTTAAAGTTATCTTATTTTTTAATTTGAGGGTATTTTGGACAACTTTTTAGCTTAAAATTAAAAATTGATTAGCAAAAGGCATAAATTTATGTGTTAAATATAATCTAAAGATATATATAAGATGAGATCAAAAACCAAAAGTATAATGTTTGGATAACAAAGAGAACTCATCTTCTACTTGGACTAGAAGCTAGAGCCAGACACAGGAAATCTTTTTGTGTGCAGTGCAACCTATCCCCTTCCTAGAAGAGATGAGCAACTGATTTATTTAATTAATACTTTAAATAAATATGAGTTTCAAAAGGATTATTATGCATCTAGAAAGCCTGCTTTTATTCATTCTTCTTGCTTTCAAAAAAAAAAAAAGAAAGAAAGAAAGTCTTGGAGAGAAAAGTTTTCTATAATTATCCATTACTTTCTTATGTGTTGAGTACAAAGTGAGGACTTCATAAATATTGTGAATATATGATTCATTCTTTATCTCTAAGATGTCTACAAGTCCATTCAAATAATCCGAAGACTATAGGTATGGAAGAATTACGGAGTTAAAGAATTTTCAAGTGATCAAGTGTCACGAACCCAAATCTGGGTGATGACGTGGTGAATTAATTAAATTAAATAAACCACATTTTTTTTATTAAACTTACCAATTTGTTAATTAAGTTATTTATGAAAACATGCTCAGCTTAAAATTTTTAAATAAATACCCTTAAGCCAAAAATAGGTTAAAATAAGTAGGGGTAAAAACTGATAAACAAGTCGGGCTATGCCAGATCCACCGTTGTGCACACACATAATATCGACATAAATTACAATACAAACCACATTCTAATCAAGGATAAATGAGATTTACATACCACATATCTTAATCGAGTGAACAAATAGTTAAATTAATCTCCTATGGTCTACTCCCACAATTAGCTGCATCCTAATTGGTGGTGTCCTGCGAACCACTTGGAAGGGGGAAAAAATTTCAAAACAAAAAAATCGTAAGCGGAAAGCTCAGTAGGACTTATTCTTTGAAAACTTTAATTTAAATAAATAAGATAGCAATAATAGTAAACCATAAAAGATTAGTCAATAAGGCCAATTATCCATGTACTTAATATTCCAGTTACCATTTTGGTCTAACAATCATCTGTTATTATGTTTATCATTAATTACTAGGCAAAGCCAAGGTCATTCCACCGAAGTAGCCCAACTAGATTTCAAGACCTGGCCTAAGGTTGCACTCTCCACAATGCGATCTCTGAATTATGGCATCATGCCCTAGTGTATCATTTTGAATGGACACTTCTTACTCGTTCAGTAATATATCATTACTCAAGTCTCATATTACCAACTTCCTCATTTACATGTATTATTCCATTCATTGTTTATTATAATCATTTCATCATTCCACAATTATAGAAAATAATTGAATAAATGTATCATATTCATAGCTGGAAAACATTTCTCAGAAAATACCTCTTGACCAATGCTCTTTTAAAACATGGCAACCAAGGAAAAGAGGTTTAGGTCCTACCTCACTATCTAGCATGATAGCACAAACACGGTAGTCTTGGCCCACTATGCATCAACTCTTCAAAACCACGAACAACCTTATATGTGAATTAAATGCGTCAACATCTAGCTTAGAATATTCTACAGTACTATGCTATCTTATGGTATCATAGTGTGCCTTTAAAGTCCAATCATTCATACCATAAGGTCAAAATCTCTTCCTATGCCATAAACAGTGAAAACCGATGGTGAACAACCATTTTTACATGGCTTGGTTGGCCTGTCGTTTTCCTTAGTCTGGCCTGCCGAACTGTTGAGTTTGGCCTACCGATCATCTAGGTCCAGCCTGTCGAAGATATGAATTCAACCTGTCGAACTTAAGTTCGGCCTGCTGATATGACGAAATCTAGAAATTTCAAGCCTTAGCTTCCCTGAGCTTGCCAAGCTCGATTCAACATGTTTTTGGCCAATTTCAACCCAAAAATCATGCAGAAAACATAGGGAAACAATCCTAAACCTATTTGGAACAAAATCCCCAAATTTAAACAAAATTTTTATAGTTTATTTGAAATTCAAAGTAAATGTAAAAACTTGGGTAATCCAATTTTTGTTCACATAAAATTTAATTTCATGATGAAACACATTCTACAATCTTAGATTAAGCATCATCTAAGCTAAAGGGGGCCCAAATTACATTATTCAAGAAAGATTGAAAATTTGAAACTAAACTTTGAAATTTTTGAAATTTCAAAAGAGAGGGAGAGTGAGCTAACCTCAATGGACATTTTGCAAGGATTTTTGGAGGCATGAGCTTCGATTCCTTGCCCCAAGTCAGCAAAAGTTCAAAGAAGGAGAGAGAGAGCGGTGTGGAAAAGAGAGGGGAAGAAAGAGCAAGAGAGAGAGAGGAAATGAAAGAATGAGAGGGAAAGAAAGAGTGAGGAAAATAAATAGAGGGAGACTAAGGTTTCAAGGTAGAAAATTTAAGCAGTACAAGTTAAATAAAAATCATCAAAATTATTCAAAAGATTTAACAAAATGCTAAGATTTACTAATGGTAGTTTTTTTGGGACAAACTTTAAAATTTGAGAAAACTAACAGATGAGTAAAAATGAAATGAAATTGAAAAAAAATTCCAAAATGATTAGATAAATCTTTGAATTACAATTAGGCACACTAATCTATTAATTACGTACCAATTCTATTTAATAAATTACAAGACGTTACATCAAGTTATCCACTTAATCGGACAATGGTATATTCTTGTTTTTTTATTTGTTATTTATTTATTAATTAATATATCCATCGAGTATGACTTAAAGTTTTATAAATTTTTTTTTTTACATTTAGTACAATTATTTATTGTGCTTCCGCTAGTTTTGTTGATTTCAGTTTACGAAACTAACAATATCAATATTCAATTAACATAATATCAAAGAATATGATACTTTGAAAACTATATTATGTAACTTCATTGTCAATATTACGTTAAGCGACCATGATGTTATGTTTTTGATATAAGCCCTGTAACTTCAACGTCAATATTATGAGCGGCTTTTGCCATTATTGTTCCAAATCCAATCGCACTCACCCATTGTTTTTTAGTTTTTATAACCTTTTTTATTTTTGAATTTTTTTTTTCGTTATTAATAAACTGTACCGGAGGGTTTATAAATACATTCACAAATTAAGGAATACCAATTTATATATGTAGTTGGGATGTTAGTTATCATCATTTGTCATTGCAAAAAGAATAATAATAATAATAGACATATTAGCTGCACGTACGTAATTCCACAATCTCGATCCCATAATGGGCCGTCAATGCGCGTGTATTTATAATATTATAGATACGTTCGTAGTAATGCATGCTCATCAACAGACATAATACATATATATACGCACGTGTATTAAGACGTATATACGTATAATCCATGGATGAATGCGTCAGCAGGAAAATAATTAATTAGCAATTATATATATATATATATACAGCAGCAAAAAAAAAAAAAACTGAATATATGTGTGTGTGTGTGGTTGATGAATATGACAGAGACAGGGGACTCGTAGGAGAGAGAAAGGGAAGAGAGAGATACATTGAAGACTGGCAAATGCAATTAAAGGCAAAGCATCATTGCGCAAGTACGTCATCATTGCCTATTTGCCATTCAAATCCAAATCCCCAAAAAGTCTTTTTGCCTTTTTCTTTTTTCATTTTTTCACTATTTGCTCGGTCTGATGATTTGACTACGTTTTGAGTTTGAACCCAAGTAACGACAACTAACGAAACCATCTCCCTGGCTTTTCAGTCGCGTTGAATTAAATCAATAAATAATTATTCATCTATTAGTGTCTCAATTAATGTTACATATGTGCGTTTTGTCTCTCTCTATTCCACCCACTCTGCTATGGCTCCCGATACTTGGTTCACCATCGAATTAAAACTTTGTTAATTTTTATTGTTATAACGTAAAACTCTTATATATAGTTAAATATAAAGTAAAAATTTATTATAGTATTAAATTTTTACATATTATAATATTTTAATTTCAACTCGTAATTTTATCTTGTTACTGAACACTCTATAAATCACTTCAACTTCTGCAACTATATAAAAGCTAATTAATTACTCAACTTTTATTAAAATAACATAAATACATTCTTGACTAAAATTAATTACATTAACAGCTCATATGCTTTATCAAAAAATTATAAACAATATTAACAAAATGTTTACATTTAATTTTTGATAATGTCCCCCTCAAAAAAAGAAAATTAATTGCCAAAAATGCCTCTCAATACTAAAGAAATTTTTAGCCGTATGAGTTGTTAGAAATGACACTTTTTCCCTTCTTAATAAGTTTATTTGATTATACACGTTTAACTATAAATTTTATTTTCACAGAAATATTTCTTACTGCATCCTTTTTTTTTTCAAATTTTCAAGAAATTTAATTTTTTTTATTTTACTTATGAATCAATAATTTTGATTTTACTAAATTAAATTATTATTCTCTTAATATTTTATTATTCATAAAATGTTAATAAAAAATAAATCCTGTAAATAAAAAACTCTAAAACTTTTAAAGTAATCCTCTCTCTCTCTCTCTTTCTCTCTCTCTCTCTATATATATATATATGTATGGGTGGGCGAGGGGATGGGGTAACTGGGGCGACGTGATGGACGACAATGGAGTCCGGCATGGAGAGGCTGCGCGGGGCAGGGCTGGGTGTCACGGGGTAAGGGCCAAGGAAGGGGGTTCGATAATTGGGGGAAGGCGACATGAGGGTGGCAATGCGGGAGTGTATATAAATGTGTATGTTATGATCTTAGTATAATGTCTATATATAAATGTGTATAATACGATCTGTGTCCAATGTCTATATGTAATATTAATATATATTATATTGCGGAGCATTGGATTTTGAGTTACTTATTTGCAAATGTACGGTGGTGGTAGTAGTAGCAGTGAGAGTATTAAATGCATGGGCGTAGGCTTGACATTTCCTCTGCAACGGCCTTTCATGCTTTCTGAGTTCTGCCATCACACACACAGACACAGTAGTGAATATTTACTGAAGAGATATAAGATATGACTTTTGCTTTGCCAAACTCATTTATTTCTCACCACCCACCCCCACCAAAAACTTAATTTCCTTTTTTTTTTTTTAAGTAAAAGAAAAAAAAAATCAATGTTTGCCTCTAATAATGGAATTTATGCATCACCTAATCAATTCTTCAACCAAATGATGTGCCTGAAATTACCTTTGGTCCAATGGGATGGCAACGGCTGTGGATAAAATTCCACAGATAATTGTTAATTTTTACTTACAAAATGACATATAAACATGTATTTCAAAGAAGAATTCTGAGACCACATGAGGCATAATATATAGTGCTATATATATATATATATATGATATTGGATGCTTCAACTATTTGCAAATTGAACAATAAGGAGGGCGGTCTGGATGTAAAACAGTGTAGCATAAAAAAAGTTGAAAAAAGGGACAAAATCACAAGCGCTGACTCCACACTAAAATTGCCTGCAATTTCCTAAGAGGGATAACCCCAATTAACTAACCCTCTCACTGTGAGACTGCAAAAATCAAACACAAGTATACTTCTCCCATCTTATAATCCCCTTCTTCTTCGTTTAATTTCCCTTTTAGTTGCATGTACGATATGATCGCATATTTTTATATATATATGGGGGGCAAAAAGAAAAACCAAACCATATATATGTGGAGAAGATCACACAAATAGCTAAGCGATTGAGATATGTAAGTGGATATAACAAAATTGGCAATATTGAAACTCGTATAAGATAGAATTTAAGATAAAATACCAATATTTCTCTCGCTCCTCACAAACACACCTCTCTCTCTCTCTCTCTTTTTCTCTCTCACTTGTTGTGATGCAGAGTCGCTTTTCGCTGATCAATAGTGAATGTGCCTGAAACCCTGCATTCCACAAATAATATGAGACAGGAACAAAAAAAAAAAAGTGAACAAAAAATTGCCATTGGGTCGATCATGATTCTTAGATTAAAACAGCAATAACCAATATTATTAATTAAATAGTTCCAGGATATATATATATATCTATATATACACACACTAATTATTACAATCACGCATGATAATTGATATCTATATATGTCGAAACTTCTTGAAAATACAATCCTGTGCATTTGTAAAGCTGCATGCATGCATAACGCAGTATTGTGTGTGTTGATATCATACACACACACACACATATATATATATATAACAAAAAAGACCACTGTAGTTCCTTAGTCTATATATGCACACAAATATATATATGTAAAGTTAAACTAACACGGCCATATCTATATTAACAGAAATAAAATACACATTTTGTTTCCTTTTTACGGACATCATACCTAATCTTTTTTTCATTTGAAAGGCAAGACCTAGATTTATATTTTTCCTTGAAAACATTTCATAAAAATAGTCTTTTAATCAAGGTATTTATATTTATTATTTATTTTTCTGAAAACTTTGTCCATACCATGTGATTTTTTGGTCTAAAAGATAACCCTAACTACTAATTACTCCAGCCATATGAGACAATCAGATCCAATTATGCTTAAACCCCTACTTCACTATTCGAAGGTATACAAAATATAATGCTCATGTATATATATATATTTATGTATATGCTTCATTAATTTATATATACCTATTTATGATGAGAAGAAAATTAGGCCCTAAGAAGGATCAATAGTGGTCCGGCGGTCGTCCCTGGCTGCCGCTCTGGGTTGCTGATACTGACTGAGCTGCCCAATGCTTGCGGCAGCTGAGAAAAGCCCGCTGGCCGCGTCGTAGTTTGCGGTGGCTACATCAAAAGTACTCCTGATCATTTGCTGTGCGGCCACCACTGCTGCCGCCTGATCCCGGGGGAAGAATTGGTGGTGGTCGTGGTGGTCGTGGTAGTGGCCATGGTGGTCCCGGGCAGCAGCAGCAGCAGCTCCTCCCCCGCTGCCTATGAGATTGATGCTTACATTTTGGTACTTGGAGAGCTCAGACTTGGCGCAAGTGAGGTCCATCTGGAGTTGGCGGAGCTGGTGCTGAAGAAGTGCGATAACGCCGACGCAGCCGTAGACGGGATCTCGGAGGCGCATGTGGGCCTCGTAGGCAAGGGAATTCACAGCGTCCTCGCGCTGGTGGGGGTGCAGCTCGTTCAACAACTTGGTAACGTTGCTGGCTCCAAACACCTTGTGCACGTTTGCGAACTTCTGCGGCTGGTCAGGCGGAAAATACGGCGCAAACACACACTCTGGTTGGCACTTCCGCCGCAGAAATTTGCACGCTGCGCACGGCGAATTTGACGACGATGATGCCATCCCTAAATTGAAATTAATGTTTAATATTTTTCTGCAAATTTCCAAATGTGCATACAAGTTAAATTCAATTACTAAGAAAGATCGAAAAAAGAAATACAATATCACAATTTTCAGAATCTAATTTATGTAAACCTGTATGAATACAGAATTTAATTGATGTGACAGCCACCATGAAAATGAAGCTTGAATTGCTTCTAGTGTTGTATTTTGACAAGTTAGGGTTTTGCCAAGGAAAAAATAAATATTATTTCTTAGACCAAGAGAAAGTGTAGAAAAGGGTCAACAACTTTGAGAGAGGTAAGGGGAAATTCTAGAGGGTGAAAAAAAAAAAAAAAACCTAAATATTTGGGTTTAGGGTAAGAGGCGGCCTAACAGATCAAAACCAAAGTTGCAATTTATAGCAAGTACAAACCCCACAAGGAGGAAAAAAAAAAAAAAAAAAAAGAACAATACATATATATATGGTTGAATGTTTATATTTCAAGTAACTAAGGTTTTCTATGAATAAGATGTATATAATACCCACACATATACATGATAGAATTTGCAGAAAATTTGACGGCGCTATCTATATATACACACAAGCATATATCTATGTTATAGATGTAACGTAAACCTGGTGACCGAGATCTGATAACATATATATTTATGTAAAATCATGGCTTATTCTCTTTTAATATATTGTTTCTTAAAGAACCAAAAAAAAAAAATGCATGTCTCTCATTCTATATATATATATATGTCTATCCTCAGGAAAAAACATATTTAAATATATTTCAAAAATTTAACTTGATCGCCACCAGAAGCCCTAACTACCACAAAACAAAGGCGATCATCATTTGTTTTGAGGGGAAAGAAGATGTATGGAAAGAAAGAATCGAGTGTACCTGAGAAATATATAACACGGACGAAGAAGAAACTTTTAGAAGAAAGTAATGTAAAGCAAAATAGAGGTATAAATTTGAGAGGGTGATTGGATCTCGTGAAAGAAGAAGAAGAAGAAGAAGATCAAGAAGGGATATTATATTACGACTTTATTTCACCCTTTCCAATGGTAGTAAACAGATCTTGCATCTATTTCTTAATTAATTACCACCTACACAAATATAATATTATATATATTTTCTGTAAATAATAATCATAATGAGACTTTTGAGAAATGACGGGGGTTTTGATATTTTGAACACAATTCTCTATTCAATTATCACCATAACATGTGTCCTAATAATAAGAAGAAGAAGAAAAAGAGAGAAAGAGAGAGAAGTAGTACTCTTAACTGTTGAGAAGATCTTGAGTTGGATGAAGAAAGAGAGCCTTTTCCACTGCTTAGTTCTTTCTTGTTGCTAGTCGCTGCCTTGGGAGACGTTGAATATATAATATTAAAACTAATAATTAATATTTCTTCTACAATCGAAACATTGATTAACAATAGTATTAAAGAATTAATTATCACTTTTAGGCTAATAGTACTGCATAAAATATTCTAATTTACTTTTTCTTTTTAAAGAAAAAAATTTCTTTTTGAGAATACCACTTGAAGAAAGAAAAAGCAGTAATGCAGGGAGAGAAGAGAAGAAGTCTCTCTATTACTATGAAAATGCTTTCTAGTTTATATATATATAATTATAGGAAAATTAAGAAAAAAGGTATGTAGTCAGGAAGCCAGATAGAGCGTCGCGCAAGAAAGGGGTCTTGCTATTTGCTGATCTCTATTTGTTCGCCGGAAAAAACACACAAAAGGGCTGCAGTTATCGTGCGCATAAATGCATATAAAGATGGTGAACAGAGTTAAGGCAAACACAAAAACCTTGTTCTTTAAGAGAAAAACAAATGTTTTATATATATATATATATATATATAGTACTAATTATGAGTTGGAAAGAGAAAGAAAGAGAGAGAGAGAGAAGCGGTGATGGGGAGAAGAAGTTGTAGAAGTACTTGTGGTAGTAGGAGAAACTAGAAAGTAAGTAAGAAGTAGAAGTAGAAGAGAAAGAAACAGGAGAATCGTAGAAAGAGAAAGAGAGAAGAAAAAATCGCCCAGAAGCAGAGGCTAAGGAGACGCGGAGAAAGCCAAGGCAGACGATGGATAATATGCTGGGATTCGGATTATATCCATTGAACATATATAATATTTTATAATATTTGATAATATTGTATATTTTTTACAAGCACAATATATATATTTTCAGATATATTAAGGCTCTGTTTGGTAAATATATTCAAATTATTGATTTAGTTTGAGTTAGTGTGATTTGAATTAGGATTTGAGTTATTGATTTAAATTGTTATCCGAATTTACGTTTGGATATGCATTTAAGTTTTAATCTAAGTTTGGAATAAAATTAGAATTTGTATTTAGAGATGTAGTGAAAATAGTTTTTAATTTATTAACAAATCTAATAAAATTTTAATGTTAATGATCTTAAAAAATATACAATATAGATCTTGATTTGTTCCTCTCTTCAGTAGAAACACAGTGAAAAAAGAACCATCTTAATTGGATATCAAATAAAGAAGTTATGATTTTTTTCCTTCAAATATAGGAAAAAGAATTCTAATTTTTATTGTAACAAAAATATCCAAGTATCAAAAGTTTAAGAGAAATAAAAACTCTAAACATTTAGATTCTTGATACTTAAATAATTTAAACTTTAAAAAAAATAAATTAAATTTAAAAATAAATGAAATAAACATATCGTAAGTCTCTTGCTAGTCTCTCCTCTTGGTTGTGTATTTGAATTGTCTCTTGCTAGTCTCGCCTCTTGGTTGTGTGTTTGAATTTTTTTTTCTTACTTTTCTAGTCTTATAATAATAGTAATAACTATTAATAATTATTATAGGCAAGGCAATTGTTGTAAAATATAACACGGGCCTGCAGATGTAGCAGAGAGAGAAGGCCCAGACTCTGAGAGATTTTGGCTTTATGTGATGATGAGGAATAGGATGTTGTGCTTTTCTGAAATGACCCTTCCTTCCTTGACTTCTCTCTCTTTCACTATTATGTCTATATTCTACACCTACCTGACTTTCTAGCATCTTTTCCATCATTCTTTTCTCTCCCTCTTCTCCCATCCACACGCATATTCATAAACACTAGTCAAAACCATGCCTCACACCTGAATGGAAGTTTTATGTGAATGTTATACATATTTTACCTTTAGTTTGATTTTTTTAGATTGTTGAGGGATTGCTTTCCGCGGCCAGAGCGAGGGGTTGCTCGGGGAGCCTCTCTTCCATGGGAAGAGCCTATTTTTGGGGATTTGAATATGTGATTACTTGTATAAGATGACCTTATATGTATCTTAGATATCAATCCAATCAATTGGTATTTAAAAAGCAATTAAAAACCTCTTGTTCAAAAGGTTAAAGGTTCGGGGAACCTAATCCCTCAACATAGATTCTGTTTACAACTTTTTTTACTTGTATTGAAAAAAATAAAAATTTAATAGTCTATTAACACTTGAATATTTTGTTCATAAAAGTAACAAATGTTGTATCACAATCAATAAATGAGGTTAAATTTTAGAAAATAAAGATAAGGTTACTTACAAGAAAAATACCTTTTATATCTCTATAATAGAAGGGGACAACCTGAAATATAGTCTTTTTAGGTACAATGTATTTTGAAAAAAATAATTAATAGGGGCAAATAGAGAGAAAATTATTTATGAGTATTCATGACAAAATCATATTTGAGAATTTTGCTAATAAAATGCATAAGTTAGACAAATATTTATAAGGGCAACATTTGCACTAATAATACTTTGAGGTTGGAAGGAAAAAAAAAGGTGGAGAACACGTTCGTGAAAAGTTATTTGAAGGAAGAATATAATAAACACACTTTAAAATATAAGATTAAAAAAAAGGTAGATGTACCATATATATGTTTTAGTGAAATCATGTGTTTTGATTCAATATTATACTTGTATAAATAAGTAGAGCATACCTATAAGAAAAATGATTTCGATGAGAACAAATCAAATAGAAAAACTAATTAGGGTGTACATATAAGAGCAAAAGAGATATTTAATTAAGGAGACATCTGGGGAAAAAAATTATAATAGAGAAGTTACAAAAACAAAATTATTTATCAAGGTTATGATTGATGGAATAATATTTTAGAGTATTTTTAGAAAAAAAAAATGGGTAAGAAATAGAAAAAGAAAAGTTAGCAAAAGAGGAGAAAGAATGGACCACAACAAGACAAAATAACTTGATCATTTTTTGAATAATGCCAGAAAGGAACTCCCACTTATTATATAGTTATATATATATATATATATATATATATAATGGGTTTTTCTATGATACTTAAGAAAAAGTCCTTATATATATATATATATAGAGGGGCCATGCCCCTAGCTTTTGGTTACATACAGTAGTTTTAATTTTAATATAGTAGGTATGTCTATAAATTAGACTTGATGCCTCTTGAGTTTATTACTTGTTAATATAATCTTGGTAAAAAATGACTGCCTTTGGTTCCTCTGGTAATGCTGGATGTGGGAGAATTTTTCACACTTACAGATCAGGTTTCTCCAAAAGGTGTTTTGCCAAGCATATTGGTAACAAACTTGCATTTAAGGCTGAATTGTATGGTGTTGTAAACGTCCATGTTAATATTGTAGTTAATGCGATGGAATCTGATCAAAGTTTGGCTACTTAAAAACGCACAAATTATCCTTTAATTTTGCGATAACCTAATCTTAACTAACTCATGTTAAGGTCAAATATGTTCATATTAAAAAGCATCAACTTTTGTATTCTGGAGCTTGCTTTAAAAGCAATTCAATCATTACGTCGTCTTCTCTGCTTTTGAGAGCCATGCATTAATCGAAGTCAAACCCAAATATACTATTATTCAACAGCTACCTAGCCCTATATATATATATATATATATATCCTAATTAATTAAAATTGATCATTAATTAATTAATTAACTCACAGCATGATCCACGCCCATCCACACTTACTCTAATTTTATACTAATCAATAATTTTTAATTTTTAATTACGCAGAGCAGGAGGAGGAGCAAGGGTGCCTTTTATCACGGAGCAGTCCTGTTGACGAGCACCCTTAGAAGCAGCCAAATTAAGCCATCATTAAACAAGACAAAAATAAATTAAAAAAAAATTGTATAATATTAGTAGTGTTAACTCTGAGAAACATAAAAACATTTCAGAGGTGCACGTGCCCTAGTCTGCACACTTTTATTGGCGTTTAGAAGCATTAGTTGTAATCAATAGTTTAAACCAATTTTAGTTAAAAACAATATAGCATATAAAAATTTTACATAGTAACAGATGATATTCTATCATATAAGAGCATTATACTTTAGCAACAAAAAATATTGGTTCTAACTCACATTATTAAACACCAATTAACTTATTCTTAAGTTTACATGCATAAAAATAATATTAATTTGAATATGTTTTGGCATGTCCACATGTGCAATCTGTCACACCATATAATTGTATCTCATTAATTCTTACAAAAATACATAGAATTTTTAGCCATCCTGACCTCGCTTTTTCTTGGGTTGGTTTTAGTATTAATGTTCGTTCATGTTACAAGTATTACTATTATATATTATTCCTAATTGCTAATTCGACAGCAGATTTTTGATTGGGCCTCGAGTTGTTATGATGACCAACATTAATATTATAATTATTAGCAGATTTTCTAGCGTTGACGACTTTCTCAACCATTCTACTTCCCCTTTCTACTAAGTACTGCCACTGCTAGTATTGATCTCATGCTTGTTATTCCATGCCTCCGCCTTGATCCGGCCCCTCGTCAGCATGACTTCTGCCTCGGTTTTGTCATGATTGGTTTGGCGGACATCGGCTCTTCTACCCGCGTAGTCGAAGAGGAACGCTGCTGCTTTCTTAGATTAGAGGATCTGTCGAGTCTCGTTAGAAAATATTGTTAGGAAATTTTCTTTAATTATGCAAAGCAAACCCTAATATTGTATAAATATAATACCAAAATCTTTGAACTATATGATTCTCACATAACAATAATTAGAGAAGAAGACATATTTTGATCTATGATAAAGACTTGATAAGAATGATTGATCGCAAGAGGCTTTGAAGATAACTGTGTTTCTCTCTCTTAATCCCTCTTAATTTTGACAGAATACTTTCTTGATGTAGAGAAAAATATATCATTAATGGGTAGAGAGATGACCAGTTTCTATTGAGATCCTTTTATAACCCACATACCATCAATGTGTGTACTAAATAGAAAATATCTCCCTTTTGACCAATAGGATTTCGACACCTAATAATTATTAAACCATAATTATTATTCTTTAAATAAATAAAACAACTAATAGGAATATGACACGTGGACCACAATTAAAATATTTAAAAAATATTTAACATTCTTCCACTTGGTCCATGTGACATTATACAACTTCTTAGTTTAATAATAGAACATAATGCGCAAAATATAAATTAAATCCCTTCGTAAATTGGTCAAATCATAAATCACTATCAAGTAACAACTAATAAGGATCACAATGGTTATATGTTATTAGATCGACATAGTCCCTTTCATGTATCACAATACCAATTCTATACTTAATATGACCTATAATGAGAGATATACCATAATGGTCCAACAATAATGTCTTTGTCAGAGACAAATCCTATTATACCAACATAATACATTCATGTGTATACAACAATTAATATAATGAAACAAGATGCATTAAAATATCAAAAACACAAATTAATTGAGCTCAGAGTGTCAAATACATAAAGAACATAAAACATCATCATAATGGCAATAATGGTTTTCAGTAATGCACATTCTTTCAACATGTTCATTAAATGTCATTGGTGGCAACCCTTTTGTCAACGGATCCACAATCATGGAATTGGTGCTAATGTGTTCAATTGACACTCTTTGTTTCTGAAATTCCTCTTTAACGGCAAAGTATTTCAATTCCAATGTTTAGCACCTATTGAATACTTGTCGTTTTTAGAGCAAAAGACTACTACGGAATTGTCATAATTAATTTTCAACGGCTTGGCAATGCTGTCGACAATTCCAAGTCCTAAAACAAAATTCCGCATCTATAATCCATGAATAGTGGCCTCAAAGCATGCCACAAACTTAACTTCCATAGTCAATGCAGCGATGATAGACTGCTTCGCGCTTTTCCATGAGACTACTCCTCTAGCTAAAAGGAACAAGTAGCCAAATGTGGATTTTCTTATATCAACACATCCAACATAATCTAAATCTGAATATCCTATCACCTCATGATGATCGGATCTCCTATAAGTGAGCATGTGATCTTTTGTTCCTTGCAAGTATCTTAACACCGTTTTTGCGGCTTTCCAATGATCCGATCTGAGATTACTTTGATATCTGCCTAGCATTCTAACGACAAAACTGATGTCTGGCCCTATACAAGTCTGAGCATACATCAAGCTACGAACGATAAAAGTATAAGGAATCCATTCCATTTTTTTGTGTTACAATTCATTCTTTGGGCATTGGATAAGGCTCAATTTATCTCCTTTCTGAATAGGAACAACACTTGTAGAGCACTTTTCCATTATAAATCTCTCTATAACTTTGTTAATATATGCTTTTTGAGACAATCCTAATAATCCCTGTGATCTATCATGGGATATTTCAATTCCAATCACATAGGATGCCTCACCTATATCTTTCATTTCAAAGTTCTCAGAAAAGAATTTCTTAGTCTCTTGTAATAAGCCAAGGTCATTAGTAGCAAGCAAAATATCATTAACATATAGGATCAAAATTATAAACTTGCTCCCACTGACCTTCAGATATATACATCGATCAACAATGTTCTCCTTAAATTTGAAGGAAGTGATAGTATCATTGAACTTGAGATACCATTGTCGGGAAGCTTGCTTAAGTCCGTATATTGATTTCTTGAGTTTACACACCGTGTGGGTTGGTCCATATAGACCTCTTCCTCTAAGTTCCCATTCAAAATGCGGTGTTCACATCCAATTGATGAAGCTCTAAATCATAATGAGCTACCAGTGCCATAATAATTCTAAATGAGTCCTTTTTTGAAATAGGAGAGAAGGTCTCTTTATAGTCAACACCATCTTTTTGAGTGAAACCTTTGGCAACAAGTCTAGCTTTATGTCGTTTGATATTGCCTTTAGAGTCATGCTTGGTCTTAAAGACCCATTTACACCCAACTCTTTTACAACCTTCAGGTAATTCAACAAGATCCTAGACTTTATTGTGATCCATTGAACTTGAGATACCATTCTCCCAAACATGCAGGTGCCTTAAACTAGGTTTCTTTCCTATCCACAGTTTAAAAGGAGTCTTTAGAACTGCCTTACTAGGAATCCTGTTCAACAAATACATGGCAGTTTTCAAAGCATACATTCACAATGATAAGGGTAAAGAAGAATAGCTTAATATACTCCTAACCATATCTATTAAAGAACGATTACGCCTTTCTGCAAGACCATTTATTCCAATGTACCTGGCATTGTGTATTGAGCACATATGCCATGCTTTTCAAGAAATTTAGCAAATGGATTAGGGCGTTATCCAATTTCATCGTACCTTCCATAATATTCACCACCTCTATCAGACCTGACGATTTTCACCTTTCTATCTAATTGTCTTTCAACCTCAGCAATAAACACCTCTAAGGCATTTACTGATTAAGATTTCTCATGCAACAAATAGATATATCCATAACATGAAAAATCATCAATAAAGGTGATAAAATATTTTTCTCCACCAAAAGATGGAACATCAAAAGGCCCACATATGTTGGTGTGTATAAGTTCAAGGAGCTGTGTGATTCTTGTGGCCTTCTTCTTAATTGTGTGTTTTGTGTGTTTTCCTTTAATACAATCCACACAAATACCAAAATCAGTAAAATCCAAGTCAAGGAGGATTTCATTCTTTACCAATCTTTGTATTCTTTCTTTGGATATATGACCCAAACGTTTACGCCACAAGTAAGCTGACCTTTCATCTACTAAACCACATTTAGTACCAACATTATGATGCAAAGTCAAAAGAGCCTCAGCAAAAAGATTATCAAGCTTTAATTTATATAAACCATCACAAAGAACACCAGAACCAATAAAATGATTATGCTTAAAAAAACTGCAACATCATTTCCAAACTTAAAATAATATCCAATTGTATCAACTTTTGACAAAGAAATTAAATTACGAGAAACAGAAGGAACATAAAGAGTTTGAAAAAGATCTAAATGACGTCCAGTGCCTAAAATCAAATGCTAAGTTTCGATGGCTTCAACTGGAGCTTTAACGCGGTTCCCCATAAGCACAAATTTTTCATTTGCGTTTATGGTTTAGGTCGTAAGGAATGCTTGCATCGTATTTGAAACATGAGTGGTACAACCAGAATCAATCCACCAAGTATTATGAGGAACTTCTACCAAATTTGATTCGAATCATATGAAATGTGACGACCTGCCTTTTCGAGCAGTCACTTTATTTACTTAAAACATCATTACTTAAATAGTAATCTTACTTACTTAGTAAGAAAAATACTGAAATTTTTTTTTTACATCCTTTAAAAATATACTTAAAAACTGTTGTGACCTCTATCGCAATTTAAGCTGAGACCTCGCTCAACATTTGACTTTAAAAACTTTTCAAATCGTTTCTTAAAACTTAATAAGAAACATTTATTAAACCATTGCTTAAAACTTCACTTTATAATTATATAAAATAGTTCATCAACTGTATCTTGAAACTTTGAAAACATTTCTTAATACTTTAACTCTATTAAAACTTTGACTTTTTTGAACTTTGAAAACATTGTATCAAATAGTGGGAAAATATTTTCTTTGCACAGCGAAAACTGACTATGGTGGTATCCATACTCAAATCTTCACATCTGCCCTCCACAGCACCCAGCTCTTCTAACGGGTCCTATTGGTCGCCCATAAAACTACCTACAGCATGAAGAAACTTTTAATGAGCTTTCACTCAGTAAGTTCAAACATGTTCTCAGAAATCATTTAAAACATACTTTAAAAACTTTTCTCATAAAAACCTTTCTGTTATAACATTTTTCATAAACATTTCTAAAAATGTTTTCATAAAACATTTCTAAAATGTTTTTCATAAACGCTTTTCATAAAACATTTAACATGTAGCAATCCTCAAAATGCTTTTCATAAAGCGTCATTTATAAACCTTTTCTTGTATCCATGAAAATATTTTCATAAACATTTAACATAAAACATTCCTCAGAATGTTTTTCATAACATAAAAATGTTTCCTAACAAGAAAAATAAGCAAAATCAAAGTACATGTCTTCATTTATGCTCAATTATAAACTTTTGATTATGAGCATCTTATGATCATTCTTTTCTTACTTTAACTTTCTATCTTTGTTCCTTATCTTTTTTTATCTTACTTTAACTTTTTATCCTTGTTCCTTATCTTTCCTTATCTTACTTTAGTGTTCATACCAATATCTTTAATCATGAGATCATAAACATGCTGCTTCCCTTGTGGAAGACTTGAGACCATCGAACATCGAGGTCATGTACATCACATCTAGGAGGTCAAACTTTAACTTACTTTCATTACCTCACAACAAGTAGGCTGATACGACACTTTCTTTTTATCTTTTCATTACCTTCTTATTAACTTTAGTGAGCATATCAAATGCAATTACATCATATGCAAACACACTTGCAAATCATAGCTTATACTGTAAAATCTATTACATAACAAATGCAACTTATTACATAACAAATGCAAAATAAAACGCAAACACATTTTGCAAATCATAACTTGTTTTCTGAAACTTATTGCAAACAAATGCAACTTATTGCATAACAAATGCAATATATAACGCAAACACATTTTGCAAATCATAACTTGTACTCTTTTAAACATTGTGCATTTCACATGCAACCATAATTCAAATACATTGAAAATCATAACTTGAACTTTTAAAAACATTATGCATATCAATATACAAATAGACTTTAAACATAACGGTTGCAAATTCATTACAAATCTTACTTTGAATCTTTAAAACCTTTTGCATAATAAATGCAAACATACTTTAAAAGAAACTTGCATAATAATTGCATATTCATTTATAAACGTATACACAAATATTTAAAAATCATTTGCTTCATGATGTAGGTGAAGTTTGAAACTTACCTGGACTACGCTCTAGCGTTCTCTATTCCGTTCCTTTTCCTTCCATTAGTTGACCTCTGTGTCCTAATCATACGACACCTGACTAATTAGTTAACTTTCTTTTTATCAATCTACTCGATTGATAATAAAACGTAAACATTAAACATTCATTCCTTTTTTTTCCTAACTTGGTATACTATAGGCTTACCCTTCTCTTTACTTAATTTTGTAACCCATTGGGTTACCTTTCCCTTTGCTTAATTATATAACCATCGGGTTACCATTCTTTCTGCTTCGCTCGGTAACCCATTGGGTCACCTCCTTCTTTACTCGACTTTGTAACCTACCAAGTTACCTTTCATTTACTTGAACATCTCTTATTAAATCTCTCGTCACACATGATGGTAACGTTACCTAACGTATTACGGAATATTTTCCGTCTAAGAACGTTATGCTAAATCGGAGTGTTCAACTTCGTTCTAGCCGTTTCCTTAATAATGATGATTTACCCTTGGCGGGTTTTTTGTCAATTTCTATAACTTATTACACTCATTGCTTAATTTTACCATTTCATTACTTACATAATATGGAAAAATTCCCACTAAAAAACTAATTAACTAAAACACAAACACAAACGCACAGTCATAGAAGCTTTTCATCAAACATGTGGTGGGCAACACAATAATACTTAGGCATCACAAACACATAGAAAGTAACCTATTCTCACGCCAAAATGCTAAATATTGTTCAAAGTTCTTTCAAACACCAAATACAAGTAACATATACTAAATGGCAAATAACAAAGTAATATAACTAATATTAAAACTAAAACTAATGCTAAATAACACTAAGATAACCAAATAATACTAAGTTTAGAACTAACAATAGCACTAAAACTACAACTAATGGTTTGAAAAACAGCGGTGGTGTTGGTAGAACATCAAGGGAAGAGTCAAACAATGGCAGAGTTGATAGAATGTTAAAGGACGAGCTAAGTTTGTTGGGGTTGGGTCAAACAATGGTGGCGTCGTGAAGAGAGCGACAGGAGAATGTCAAAGTTTGTGGAATGCCATGGGTGGCTGGGTCATGGGGGGGAGGAGTTAGAGAGAGAAGGGGGAGAGAGAAGCGGGCTTAAGAGTTAAAGAGGGTTTGATTTGGAGAACTTTCAAATAAATAGAGAAGGCCATGGTATTGGCGCGTACTTAAATTTGGGCGAGTGACTAAAAATTTTGAATATGCAGAACTTTTCACGATAGTTTTTATAAAAACTATCGTGAAATATAAGGCGGAACCTTTCACGATGGTTTTTATAAAAAACGTCTTGAAAGGTTCCGCATATTAGAAATTTTTAGTCCCCCGAACCTTTCACAATGGTTTTTATAAAAACTGTTGTGAAAAGTATCATATATTCAAAATTTTTAGTCATCTGCCCAAATTTAAGCACGTATCAAGATGCAGAACCTTTCACGATGATTTTTATAAAAACCATTGTGAAAGGTCCGCATATTCAAAATTTTTAGTCCCCGATGAGTCACTTGGTAATCAATTAGGTTACTTTGGGTGGCCAAATGTGATTGGGCCACATTTCATGGTGTGGTGGCTCAATCAAAATCCATTAAATGTCCACCAAATTTTTTACGCAGTCCAAGTTTATACTGACAGTATTTTTCTTATACTGTCGGTATTCTTTTCCATACAAGTCATGAGGTCCTATAACCTCCAATACTTATCCACGTCCATCACATAATGTAATTCCAATATTATCTTACTTTGTACAGTTTAAATTTATACTGACAGTATTTTTCTTATACTGTTGGTATATTTTTTATATTGTTACAGCATTCCTTATTCATCTATATTCGTCAAACAGTATTATTCCATACTGCTTTAACTTAAATAGTCTAATTTTTGTACTGCTTAACCTTAAACAGTCAAATTCTTACACTGCATTACTTTTACAGTATTCCCTTATTGCCCTTTTGATTCTTCTTTCCTAGTTTCTTTTAACTCCTAGCTGACCCATTAGATTAACTGAGTGAGTTCCTTATTTCTTCAGTCTTGCTTCGTCTTGAATAAGCAAAGTTTGCAATTCTGTCGCATTCCATTTATCCTTTATTATATTGTGATTTTATTTGGAATGGACCATACAGAGGAGGCAAGGAGTTCATAATGAATATCAAACGGAAACTTTCATCCACTTTCATTCCCATGGATCGTAATCTTGCTGCTATGTTTATCATCTCAATGACATGCTCATGCATAGTATGAGAACCATCAAACTTCATGGTAGTTAACGTACCCATTAGTATCCCAGCAATTGACTTATCAACAATGTCAAATTGGAACATACTTTTCGCAGATTCCATAAATTTCTTTGCACTATCAGTTTTTGAAATCGTTGACTTGATGTTCTTTGCTATTGTCATCTGCATGAACATTAAGCTTAGTCTGTTTGATCTTTCCCAAACATCATGGAAAGATCTCTGTTCAGCACTGCTAGTGTGATGACCCGCCTTTTCAGGCAGTCATTTTACTTACTTAAACGTCATTACTTAAACAGTAATCTTACTTACTTAGTAAGAAAGATACTGAAATAATTTTTCTTTTTTAAACATATCATATTCTTTAAACGTACTTAAAAACTATTGCGACCTCTGTCGTCATTAATGTCGAGGCCTTGCTTAACACTTAACTTTAAAACCATTTCAAATCGTTTCTTAAAGAAACATTTACTAAAACATCACTTAAAACTTAACTTTATAATTATATTAAATAGTTCATAAACTGTATCTTAAAACTTGGAAACATTTCTTCAAACTTTTTTTTTTCTTAAAACTTTAAAAACACTATATTAAATAGTGGAAAATATTTCTTTTAAACAGCGAAAACATTACTGTAGTAGTATCCATACCCAAATCCTTGCATCCATCCTCCGCAGCACCCAGCTCTTCTAACAGGTCCTACTGGTCGCCCATAAAACTACCTACAGCATGAAGAAACTTTTTATGAGCTTTCGCTCAATAAGTTCAAACAAAATCTCACAAAGCATTTAAACATGCTTTAAAAACTTTTCTCATGAAAGCCTTTCTCTTAAAACATATATCATTACTATTTTCCATAGACATTTATAAAAACGACTTTCATAAACATTCTTCATAAAACTTTTCTAGAACGTTTCTTATAAACGTTTTCTATAAAACACTAAACATGTAGTAATCCTTAGAATGCTTTTCGTAAAACGTCGTTTATAAACTTTTTCTTAACACTTTTATCATAAACACTTTCCATAAACATTTTTCATAAAATATTCCTAAAACGTTTCTCATAAACGTTTTTCTAAAGCAATTTCTATAATGTTTTTCATTAACGCTTTTCATAGAATATTTAACATAAAACAATCCTCAGATTGCTCTTCATAACGTCATTTATGTTTTTATAAACATTTAATATAAAACATTCCTCATAATGGTTTTCATAGCATATAAATGTTTCATAATAAACAAATCAAATACAATCACAATGCATGTTTTCATTTATGCTCAATTATGAACTTTCGATTACAAGCATCTTATGAATATTCTTTCTTACTTTGACTTTCTATCATTGTTCTTTATCTTTTCTTATCTTACACTTTAACTTTCCTTATCTGACTTTAACTTTCCACCTTTTGTTCCTTAACTTTCTTTATCTTACAACTTTTAGTGTTCGTACCAACATCTTTAATCATAAGATCATAAATGTAATGCTTCCCTTGTGGAAGACTTAAAACCATCGAACTTCGAGGTCGTGTACCTCACATCTGGGAGGTCAAACTTTAACTTTACTTTCATTACCTCACAACAAGGAGGCTGGTACGACACTTTCTTTTCACTTTACGTTACCTTCTTATTAACCTTAGTGAGCACATCAAATGCAACCACATCATATGCAAATACACTTGCAAATCATAGCTTGTACTTTAAAATCTATTGCATAACAAATGCAACATAAAATGTAAACACATTTTGCTAATCATAATTTGTACTCTGAAACTTATTGCATAACAAATGCATCATATAACGCAATTACATTTTGCAAATCATAACTTATATTCTGAATCATATTGCATACAAATGTAATATATATCGCAATCACATATTGCAAATCATAACTTTTATTTTGAATCATATTGCATATAAATGCAATATATATCGCAATCACATATTGCAAATCATAACTTTTATTCTAAAACATATTGCATACAAATGCAACATATTACATAACAAATACTTCATAAAACTTATAACTTAAATTATAAAACATTATGCATTATCGAAATGCAAGACTCATACTAATCCTATTTCATATCTAGGTTGCACATACGCATCTAGATCATAATCTAGTACATAAAGGCTGGCCAGTAAGTTCATCTTTTTTATTGTTCAGTCTATAGGTTTTTTATCATCGAGTCGTTCTAGACTAGGGATAATGATTATCTAAAACATGTTTGCGTACCTGTCTGAAAACTTCTAAAGGTCATAATAGAGCTTAACTTTTCATATCTCTCTCTTGGCTCTGCTCTTGTGACCTCTCTGTTGGTCATGAGAAATTTTCCAAATTCTATTTAATTATCTAAGTCGTTCTTACCATTTCTAATCGAACCTAGGATATCCTATATTAATTTTTTTAGTTTCCTATAGGCAAATTGGAGATTATATCCTTAATGGGTTTCTTATAGACCTTATTGTGCATATTCATTATGCACTACATGGTATTGCACTTATATACTATATCTTGTTATATTCTAACTAACAAGCATCAATCATAACATTTATATCCATATCATTCGCTCGTACAAGTATCATACTTACTTATCATATTCATAAACATATTATACATATACATATCATTCATATCATACTTTCTCATTTCATACTTTCACATTTTACTCATACTCATGTCATTCATTTCATACTTTCACATTTCATGCTTTCACATATTACTCATACTCATGTCGTTCATATCATACTTTCACATTTCATGCTTTCACATATTACTCATACTCATGTCGTTCATTTCATACATACACTTGTCGTTCATACTTTCATATCGTAAAGTTGCTATATATTTTTCTTCTTTCGATAGTAACTATTTCATGTTATATTCATATAATACTTTAAGTCATGGCACATTTATAATACACACACCAATCATTGTTCTTAACATTCATGCATATCAATATGCAAATAGGCTTTAAACATAACGGTTGTAAATTTATTGCAAATCTTATTTTGTACTTTAGAACTTTTTTGCATAATAAATGCAAATATACTTTAAAGATAACTTGCATAACCATCGCAAACTCATTTACAATTGCATATGTAAGCATTTAAAAACTATTTACTTCATGCTGTAGGTGAAGTCTGAACTTACCCAGACTATGCCCTAGCGTTCTCTATTTCGTTCCTTTCTCGTTCCTTTTCTTTCCTTTGGTCGGCTTCTGTGTCCTGATCATATGACAGCCGACTCATTAATTATCTTTCTTTTTATCAATCCACTTGATTGATAATAAAACGTAAACATTAACCATTCATTCCTTTTTCATAACTTGGTATACTATCGGTCTACCGTTCTCTTTACTTAACCTTATAAACCATCAGTTTACCTTTCCTTCACTTAGCCTTGTAACCCACCGGGGTTACTTTTCCTTTACTTAAACATCCGTTATTAAATCTCTCGTCACACATGACGGTTATGTTACTTAACGTATTATGGAACATTTTCCGTCTAAAAACGTTATGCTAAATTGGAGTGTTCGACTCCGTTCCAGCCGTTTTCGTAAAAATGACGTTTTTTACCCTTTCTGGGTTTTTCATCAACTTTGTAATTTTATAAAACTCATTACTTAACTTTAACGTCTCATTACTTACATATTACGGAAAAATCCCCACTAAGGAGCATTTCCTGACATTAGGCATTTGGAGTCCGTTTTGGCCACTTTTGCAAAATGACCATTTTGGCCTTAACTCTTTTTCTTTCATTCATTCCTCGACTGAACTTTAAATCCTTAAAACTTAGCATCTATAATACTTATTGCCTATAGCAGTATAGAAAACCAACGTTCTCTAGTGAAAACCCAGTTTTCACATAATTTACAATTTTGGCCCCAATATAAAAATATTTGTATTTTTACCCTCGGAACTAAAAATAATATTTTTACACCATTAGTCCCCATTTTTCATGAGGAACATTTTTACTCAAAGTACCATATTCAAAATCCTTTAGAAAAATGACATTTTTGCCCTTTTAAAATTTTTTCTCATTTTAACAAATTCTTGTAAAATTAAAATCTCACAAACGGTTAAGATTTTTGATGAACTTTCCACGTTACCTACTAGTTTCGTTGAGATCTACAACTTTCGTGTTGTAACTTTTTTGAAATTCTCACTATACAGGGGTGTTTTGGGGCATTTTTTATTTCTGCCGAGAAAGAACTTTTTCTTTCAATTTAGTCCTTGGGGCGTTTTTGTAAAAATCCATTTTTAAACAATAAATCTACCCCTGCATGGGCAGTTCCAATCCTTGTTTGAATCATTTTCATGCCCACTCATCGTTTTTGCAAAATTAGTACTAAAATTACAAAAATAATACTTTTTGCAAAAACTAACATTTTGCACAATAAAACCTAAATTTTCACAACATTACCATGCCATAATTCATGTATCTATGGGATTTAAGCAAAACTTTGCTTGAAAACCCACATACCTTTGAAAGAATAAAAATCAAATTAAAAATCACATAATTTGAAAACTTTGAAATTCAAAACTTACCCCAAATTGTTAGACATGTATGCTCTAAGGAGTAAAAATGTAATACATTTTTGGCGACATTTTTATCAATAAAGAATTTATTCATTTATATATACCAAATATTGTCCTCTTTACGTTCATATTTGTTGAATGTATGATAAGCAAACAATAGTCTGAGACTGTCAGTCTAAATCTTAAGAGTTGGGCATATGATGGGATGATTATGCGGTAGACACGACTCTTAAGGTGATGGTCTAAAATATATGATCCGCAATCGAGGGAATAAAGTTGGGCGCTTTATTCATGTAAAGATTGTTATGTTGTCTATATCCCTTTAGGGAGATGGTTTGTCTTGGCCATCGGAGTTGGACTCCGTGAATAGAAACATTGGCGCGTTGTCATAGGTGACGATGTGTTGGATCGGGACATAAAGTGAATTGATTTGGATTAATAATTCTGTCTTGGCAAATCGATTCACTTTAGACAATCATTTGTATTGTATCTTAATCCTGAGATGAATAATGGGCCCGTTGTCTCGACTTATGTCTTTTGATGTACCAATGGGTGACTCCCACATCTCTATAGTGGCATGCATGCCGGTACATTGGAGGCATGACTCTTGGTAGCGTAGACTTGTTATTCATAGATATGGAATCCATAGCTCCTCTTTAGGAGTAATGATATCCTCTTATATGCGTTGTCTTGTAATTGGAAAACTGGAGCGCTCAACCATTTGGATACATAGGTGTAACCGAATGGTATACTATCTTTGGATGGTAAGTTTTCTAATGGTGAGACAATGGAACGTAAGATAAAAATAATCGGGAAGGTAAGACAGAACTTGTCCTTAAGCCGGTTATGGATGATCATATAGGGATGCGATACACTATGATATGTCATGGAGACTTAGCTACACGAGCTTCGTAATTCTATAAAGTTCGAGAGTGCAGCTCCAAGCTTTTAGTGGAGTAGCGTTGGAGTTGATAATTGTGAAATGTATATCTGGGATATTGGGTTTCATAATTATCATGAGCTTGAACTTTATAGGTCCATTTTGGTCCCCTTTGCTAGCTCACAAAATCCTGTAACGACACGACGTGCTTTTCCAATAATTGGTGACTTATGTCGGATTTATCAGATTGGTTTAAAATTTATAAGAATCAAATAATTCATGTCTGTTTATCGGTTGAATTAATTATGTAAGAAATTAGTTCAAGATGAACTTGTTGAATTATGGCGTTCGGATAATTCTTGTCTGTTTATCGGTTGTTTTAATTTTGGACAATTAGAACAAGATAAACTTGTAGAATTATTGTGAATTGATTTATTTTCTTAGAGATTATCTTGATAAAGTTTGTTTTGATCAGATATCTTTTCTATTGGGCTATTTGAATCAAAACTGAGACTTTATCCTTTAGAATCTCGGTGGAAAATAAAAGATTCGCGCAGATTTTTTCTCGGCAGTTCGGCATGCCAGATGACGTGTTCGGCCTGCCGAACTGGCCAGTTCGGCCTGCCTATCTCACAGTTTTGCATGCCGACCGCGACAGCTAAGATTACGCATTTTTCACGCGTATCTTATCAGATATTGATCCGAACTTGATTCTGTTTCGATTTTTGAGACCTAATCTGATATGGACTGACCCCAAGGACCAATAGGTATAAAAAGGGAGTGAGTCTAATGATTTACTCAGATCAATTTGAGAGATTAAGAGTGATACTCTTCTAGTGAGCATCTAAAAACTCCCTGAGAGCTTTTGTTCACAAATCACGAACACTAGCTTTGGGTTCTCTCTATTGGTTGGAAGGAGAGTCACCGGTGGAAGAGCTGTACGTGTGAGCCCACACTCACTCCGGTTGTGGATAGAGAATAGCAAAGAAGACCAATTGGTTGAGGCTCTTCTGGAACGTTACTTCTCTACACAGGTCGCGGAGGTTCTTCGGCACACTGAGGTTAGTAAGATCTGTTTAATTTATACATATAACATGTCAAACTTGTGTTTTGGAAAATACTCTGATGAAAAAATTTTAAAATTCCGCTGCGCACTTTGTTTCCAACAATTGGTATCAGAGCCAAGGTTTTTACATAAATTTGCAAGTTTGTGATCATGTTATATGCATAAATTTTGTGATCTTAATCTCTCCAATGCTTGAATTAAATTTTATAGAGAGATGGCACTCTAGGTTTCTATATAATATATATGTTGTCATGGATTATATGGTGAATGTTTATTAATTAATTATGGTTGATTAAATTGTTGTTTAATTATTTATTAATTAATTAATACCGGTTATGGTTCCTTAGAGGTTAGAATATGTATCTAGGTTTTTCATGTAATTAGATGGCGGACTATCATCTCCGTCTAGGAATTATTATGTAATTTTTAATTTGTAAGAATTTTGTAATTAAATAATTATTCGGAGAAGACGGAACGAGAAGTCGGAACTTAAAGATTGATGATGGTGCCTCCAGGTATTTCCTGAGTCTCTAATTTTATGTTTTTGAATTGTTGAAAATAAAATTGATGAATTGCATTAAAATTGTATTTTCTGGATTGAGGGTTTTCTGCTCGGTCGGCATGTCGGACCTCACAGTTCGGTAGGCCGAAGGTCACAAATCGACAGGCCGGACGTACGGTCCGGCAAGCCGACAGTGGTGTAGAAATTTTGGTGCTCTGCTGGCAGGCCAAACCTTCATGTTCGGCAGGCCAAACCTCCATGATCGGTAGGCCGATCACCTAGATCGGCCTGCCGACCGAGAGCTGCCAGGTGTCCAGAAAAGGTGCGATTTTTCCAGTGCAGTTTTAATTTTATTTTTGGGACGATTCTGAGAAACATTAAATTTGGATATGACCGGAAATATGAAGTGTTCGATTCATACGGGATTGAGGACTTGAAGATGGATATTACATGAAGAAGGATACAGCTTGAGGATTCAAGGATGAAGAATCGATAAATGTCTCGATTATTCTCTTGTAATCTTAGTTTTTCTATTCTCTAGGGTGGAACCATAATATTACGGTTATTATAATTATGCTTGTAGCTTTGCTTGATTGCTTTGCTTGTCTGCATTATAATATGATTTACCATGTATATTGATAACATGTCATATAGAATAGGGAGTGCCGCTCATATTAAAATTGTTCATGCATAATTTTAAAATAAAACCTTGACTTCAAAAGATTGAGTGGGAGAAGGTTTTCGAAAAGAGAACCTAAGGCCTCCATCGTTGGTCCATAGGAAGAACATGATGGTCCCAACCCCTAGGAAGGGATTTCTATCATGTACCAGATTGGATCTCTGAAAGGATAAGGTATTTTAGTATGATTTATGGTTGCACACCCCTAGGTGGTGATTATAAATCATGGATAAAATATTAAAACGGTGGTTATACACTCACGTTAATTTTATTATTAACCTCCCCTAGGAGCTCTGTTAATAAAATTAATGGCCAAAGAAACGATTATTAGTATATGCTGGATCATACGGGTCCTGGATGGCATATATTAATCAGGAGGGGATCTGTGTTCCTGATTGAATTTGGCATGACTCCCCTAGGAGCTTGTTGAATTCTGAGTTGGGAATTATCGTTGTAAGGTTGTGATATTTTCAAGGTTTTGACACATAAACACATTTGTATGATTTTACATGATTGTGTTAACTTACTAAATTATTATATATGTTTGCTTATGTTTGGTATATGATTCTTTATTGTAGATTAAAAATGTCTAAAAACGCTTTATCATCGATACTTGACAAAAACCAATTAACCGGTGAGAACTATAATGATTGGAAACGGAACCTGGACATCGTCCTTTCCTTTGAGAAACTGAAATATGTTCTGACAACTCCTTGTCCTCCCGAGCCTACGGGAGACTCAAGTAATGAGCAATTCCAAGCGTACGACCGCTGGAAAGATGCTAATGATCAGGCCCGCTGCTATGTTATGGCTAGCATGAATAACGTGCTGCAGGCTCAACATCAGGATTATGAGACTGCAAAGCAGATCTTGGATAATCTTGAGGACATGTTTGGAGGCCAGGCCATAACAAAGCGGCAAGGGGCGCTTCGGAAACTCTTAAACTGTAGACAGAGACCGGGGACATCTGTAAAGGAGCATATGATGTTGGTCATGGGTTACCTCGCTGAGGCACAAACCAATGGAGCCGACATCGATGCTGAAACTCAGATGACTATGGTCTTTGAGACTCTGTCTAAGGAATTTATTCCGTTTAGAGCTATTTTTAATCTAAGCAATAGACGGGATATGACCTTAACAGAATTGATGAAACAGTTACAAGAGTTTGAACTGCTGATCAGGGAGTCTCCTGCTGGTGGAGAGGCCAATATGGTAGCTGCTTCTGGTTCCAATCCTAACTCTAGGAATGGAAAGAAGCAACGGGCCAAAAGTGAAAAGTCTTCTATTCCTATTGCTACCAAGAGCAAGAAGAAGAAGAAGAAGAACCCAAAGAAGCTTAAGTGCTTCTTTTGTGGTAAGGTCGGGCATATAAAGAAGCATTGCAAGGACTTCCTTTCCAAGGGAGGTAGGTGTGATCTTCTATATTTAGAAACTTGTTTGGTTGAGGAATCCAGTGACATTTGGGTCATAGATTCTGGTGCAACTAATCATGTTTGTGTTTCTCTGCAGGGATTCAAAGAAACGAGAAGTCTACTTCGTGAAGACTTAACGCTTCGGATGGGCGATGGATCCTTGGTCTCAGCGGAAGCAGTGGGAGATGTCCATCTTTATTTTGATAATTATAGGAGTTTAATTTTGCGAGATTGTTTTTATGTTCCTAAATTTAAAAGGAATTTAATTTCTGTATCTTCTTTATTTAAAGACTCCTACGTGGTATCTTTTAATGAAAAAGTGGTGATTCGTAAAAATAAATCTTTTATCTATTCTGGATGGATGCAAAATAATCTATATTTTATCAAACCTAAGATGGACCTATTGCTTAATGCTGAGATAAATGATAATAACTCAAAAAGACTTAAAACTTCTCACTCTAATAAGACTTATCTTTGGCATTTGCGCCTTGGCCATATTAACCTAAATCGGATTCAAAGGTTGGTAAGGGATGGACCTTTAAGTCACTTAAAGGTGGAATCTATACCTCAATGTGAGTCTTGTTTGGAGGGTAAAATGACCAAAAGACCATACGGGTCTAAGGGCAATAGGGCCGAAGGGGTTCTAGAACTTGTGCATAGTGATGTTTGCGGACCGATGAACATCCGGGCACGAGGAGGGTATGAGTACTTCGTTACTTTTATTGACGATTACTCAAGATATGGGTATGTGTACCTAATGCACCACAAAAGCGAAACTTATGATAAGTTCAGGGAGTTTCGGGCTGAAGTGGAAAAGCAATTGGGTAGACCCATAAAGGCACTTCGATCTGATCGAGGTGGGGAATACCTTTCTGATGAGTTCTTGGGACACTTGTTAGAGAATGGGATTTTATCCCATTTGACTGCGCCGGGCACTCCGCAGCAGAATGGCGTAGCAGAGAGAAGGAATAGGACTTTGTTGGACATGATTCGGTCCATGATGAGTTATTCATCATTGCCTTTATCCTTTTGGGGATATGCACTACAAACCGCATGTTATCTTTTGAACAATGTGCCTTCAAAATCGGTCCCTAAAACTCCTCACGAGTTGTGGACAAGACGGAAGACATCCTTAAACCATATTCGCATATGGGGATGTCCAGCTCATGTCCTGTTTAAGGATCCGAATAAGTTGGAAGCACGTTCAGAAGTTTGCGTGTTTGTAGGATATCCAAAAGGGACTAAAGGGGGTTATTTTTATAACCCAAAGGAAAATAAAGTCGTGGTTTCAACTAATGCAACTTTCCTTGAGGAGAGTTACATGAACGACTTTAAACCTCAAAGCAAAGTGGTGCTTGAGGAGTTGAGGGGTAATCCGTTTACTCCAGAGGTTCCGAACGAAACCATTCCGATCGGTGTAGAAAAACCAAACAAACCTGAACAACAACCTCAGGGGCTTCGGCGTAGTGGGAGGATCGGGCGTCAACCTGAGAGGTATATGTTCAATGGGGAGGTCTTTTTGGCTGAACCGGATGAACATGACAGGGATCCTTATACTTACGCAGAAGCTATGGAGGATGTTGATTCAAGACTCTGGACAGAGGCCATGAACATTGAGATGAAGTCTATGGAGACTAATCGGGTCTGGGAGCTTGTGGATCTTCCCGAAGGGGTAAAACCCATAGGGAGTAAGTGGATCTACAAGAGGAAAAGAGGAGTGGATGGAAAGGTCGAAACCTTTAAGGCTAGACTGGTAGCTAAGGGTTATACGCAAAAGGAAGGAATCGATTATGAGGAAACCTTTTCGCCTGTAGCCATGCTTAAGTCCATCCGGATTCTCTTGTCCATAGCTGCCGCTCTCGACTACGAGATTTGGCAGATGGATGTCAAGACGGCTTTTCTGAATGGCTATCTTGATGAGTCCATTTATATGGAACAACCAGACGGGTTCAAGGTCGCGGGTCAAGAGGGTAAGGTTTGTAAGTTGCTAAAGTCTATTTATGGACTTAAGCAGGCTTCTCGTTCTTGGAACATAAGATTTGATCAAGTGATCAAGACTTATGGGTTCTCACAAAATGTGGATGAACCATGTGTTTACAAACACATTAAGAATGGGAAGGTGGTTTTTCTACTACTCTATGTAGATGACATTCTGCTAATTGGCAATGACGTTGGGGCGTTGTCATCGGTCAAATTATGGTTGACCAAGCAGTTTGACATGAAGGACTTAGGTGAGGCTAATTTTGTTCTCGGTATCCAGATCTTTCGGGATAGGAAGAACAAAATGATAGCTTTGTCACAGGCCAGCTACATAGATAAAATTCTCAGGAGGTTTGCAATGCAGGATTCCAAGAAAGGTGGGCAACCATCTAGGTCTGGAATTACTCTTTCTAAGAAAGACTCTCCAAAGTCTAATGAAGAAAGAGAATACATGAAGAAGGTACCTTATGCTTCGGCAGTGGGTAGTCTCATGTATGCCATGCTTTGCACTCGACCGGATATTAGCTATGCGGTCGGGATTATGAGTCGATTTCAGGCGGATCCAGGACCAAACCATTGGGTTGCGGTAAAGCATATTTTCAAGTACCTGAGAAGGACTCGAGGGTATATGCTTGTGTATTCGGGTGAGGATTTAACTCCTCTAGGATACACTGATTCGGATTTTCAATCCTGCCTGGATTCTAGGAAATCGACATCGGGGTTTGTGTTTACTCTGGGTGGTGGTGCCATCAGTTGGAGAAGTGCGAAGCAAGATTGCACTTCGGATTCAACGATGGAGGCCGAGTATGTGGCGGCTAGTGATGCTTCGAAAGAAGCAGTGTGGCTCCGCAAGTTCCTTGGGGATCTTGAGGTAGTTCCTGGTATGGATAAAGCGGTATCACTGTACTGTGATAACAGTGCGGCGGTAGCTAATGCTAAGGAACCAAGATTTCACAAGAAGAGTAAGCATATTGATCGGAAGTATCATGTGAAAAAGGACTTCGTTGAGAGCGGCCATGTCACGGTGTGCAAGATCGCGTCAGAGGACAATTTAGCTGATCCATTTACGAAGACACTTTCTGGGAGAGTCTTCGAAAGGCATGTGGAAGCTATGGGGATGCAAAATTTGCAGTATTTACTCACTTAGTGCAAGTGGGAGATTGTTAGACATGTATGCTCTAAGGAGTAAAAATGTAATACGTTTTTGGAGACATTTTTATCAATAAAGAATTTATTCATTTATATATACCAAATATTGTCCTCTTTACGTTCATATTTGTTGAATGTATGATAAGCAAACAGTAGTCTGAGACTGTCAGTCTAAATCTTAAGAGTTGGGCATATGATGGGATGATTATGCGGTAGACACGACTCTTAAGGTGATGGTCTAAAATATATGATCCGCAATCGAGGGAATAAAGTTGGGCGCTTTATTCATGTAAAGATTGTTATGTTGTCTATATCCCTTTAGGGAGATGGTTTGTCTTGGCCATCGGAGTTGGACTCCGTGAATAGAAACATTGGCGCGTTGTCATAGGTGACGATGTGTTGGATCGGGACATAAAGTGAATTGATTTGGATTAATAATTCTGTCTTGGCAAATCGATTCACTTTAGACAATCATTTGTATTGTATCTTAATCCTGAGATGAATAATGGGCCCGTTGTCTCGACTTGTGTCTTTTGATGTACCAATGGGTGACTCCCACATCTCTATAGTGGCATGCATGCCGGTACGTTGGAGGCATGACTCTTGGTAGCGTAGACTTGTTATTCATAGATATGGAATCCATAGCTCCTCTTTAGGAGTAATGATATCCTCTTATATGCGTTGTCCTGTAATTGGAAAACTGGAGCGCTCAACCATTTGGATACATAGGTGTAACCGAATGGTATACTATCTTTGGATGGTAAGTTTTCTAATGGTGAGACAATGGAACGTAAGATAAAAATAATCGGGAAGGTAAGACAGAACTTGTCCTTAAGCCGGTTATGGATGATCATATGGGGATGCGATACACTATGATATGTCATGGAGACTTAGCTACACGAGCTTCGTAATTCTATAAAGTTCGAGAGTGCAGCTCCAAGCTTTTAGTGGAGTAGCGTTAGAGTTGATAATTGTGAAATGTATATCTAGGATATTGGGTTTCATAATTATCATGAGCTTGAACTTTATAGGTCCATTTTGGTCCCCTTTGCTAGCTCACAAAATCCTGTAACGACACGGCGTGCTTTTTCAATAATTGGTGACTTATGTCGGATTTATCAGATTGGTTTAAAATTTATAAGAATCAAATAATTCATGTCTGTTTATCGGTTGAATTAATTATGTAAGAAATTAGTTCAAGATGAACTTGTTGAATTATGGCGTTCGGATAATTCTTGTCTGTTTATCGGTTGTTTTAATTTTGGACAATTAGAACAAGATAAACTTGTAGAATTATTGTGAATTGATTTATTTTCTTAGAGATTATCTTGATAAAGTTTGTTTTGATCAGATATCTTTTCTATTGGGCTATTTGAATCAAAACTGAGACTTTATCCTTTAGAATCTCGGTGGAAAATAAAAGATTCGCGAAGATTTTTTCTCGGCAGTTCGGCATGCCGGATGACGTGTTCGGCCTGCCGAACTGGCCAGTTCGGCCTGCCTATCTCACAGTTCGGCATGCCGACCGCGACAGCTAAGATTACGCGTTTTTCACGCGTATCTTATCAGATATTGATCCGAACTTGATTCTGTTTCGATTTTTGAGACCTAATCTGATATGGACTGACCCCAAGGACCAATAGGTATAAAAAGGGAGTGAGTCTAATGATTTACTCAGATCAATTTGAGAGATTAAGAGTGATACTCTTCTAATGAGCATCTAAAAACTCCCTGAGAGCTTTTGTTCACAAATCACGAACACTAGCTTTGGGTTCTCTCTATTGGTTGGAAGGAGAGTCACCGGTGGAAGAGCTGTACGTGTGAGCCCACACTCACTCCGGTTGTGGATAGAGAATAGCAAAGAAGATCAGTTGGTTGAGGCTCTTCTGGAACGTTACTTCTCTACACAGGTCGCGGAGGTTCTTCGGCACACTGAGGTTAGTAAGATCTGTTTAATTTATACATATAACATGTCAAACTTGTGTTTTAGAAAATACTCTGATGAAAAAATTTTAAAATTCCGCTGCGCACTTTGTTTCCAACACAAATAGCACTTGTGGTTTCTAGCCCTCCAAGAGCTCCTTTAAAGCCTTTTTCCTAAGCATTTCTCACACAAAAAAGCTTTGAATTAACTTTCCTTCCTTAACCCAAGAAAAACCATGAAAAACCTTGAAAAAAGTTAAGAATTTTACCTTAAAACTTGTTAAAATCCTTTGAACTTTGCCTCTTGAACTTAAATGGGGTTATTTTTGCTAAGATGGGAAGTTCAAAAATTTTGGGAGAGCTTCAACCATGGCTGTCGTGAGTCTTGGAGAAGAAAGAGGATTTTTTTTGGCTAAAAATCAACGTTAAATGCATACTTATCCAATGGGTGACTCATGGTAACCCTTTAGGCTACCATGTGGCATGATGTGATTAGGCCACCTTTCATGGCTTGGTGGCCCAATAAAAAGCTAATGGATGTCCACTTGGTGGGACCCAAAATTTACACTATGTAATTTTTCACCACACAGTATTTTTCTTATACTATCGTGGTAAAATTAGTGCAAAAACATATTCCTAGACTGTATAAAATATTTTAGTTGCCTCTAGTTAATTTTTGGAGACCGAACATAACATTTCTTATTCCTCCACATTCTCTAAGCAGTATTATTCTTATACTGCTTTAACTTGAACGGCCCAATTTCTGTACTACGTGATCTTAAACAGTCCAATTCTTACACTGCATTACTCTAATATTGTATAATTTTTCATGTTATTATACAGTATTTTTTCTTAAACTGTATTTTCTGTCTTAATATAATCCTTAACTTAATGCCTTTTTTAATGCATTAGAAATTCTCGGGTGTTACAGCTCGTGCCAATAATTGCAGCGGGCTTATCATGTAGGAGTGTCAAATCAACATTTAGAACATCTAAGTGAAACTAAAGTTGTTCAGACTATTCAGGAAAGTTAAGCCCATTGAACTTCATAATGGACGAAGCCTGTGAATGATGAGAAACAGGAGCAAATGCTGCAAATAGATAGAATGCTCACACATTAATGCTTTGATTCATAAATAAACACATAATTCAAATTCAAATACATTCACATAGGCATAAATGTACATTGAAGTTCTCCTTTGGGTAATCCAAAAATGTACGACAATAAACATAATTGATGCTTATTATTGTTGTTTTAAATTTCACATTATTGGCAATTAAATATATTCCAATTAGATATGCTTGCAATCTTTGGATACACTAAACATGTCTAACCAAATATATCAATTAATCACTATTATGTTCATGATTATAAAATAACTAATCAACCTTTGGACGATCCTTAAATATTTTATAATCAATAAACTTCAATATACCCATTACAAAAAATATATACATATATATATATCATTATGTCATCTCATTAATAGCATCACATAATCATGGGTAATTGAATTTTATTTAATTTGACATCTATAAAAACATTCTAATTTGGCCACTTTGGTGACTGACAAATTATCCATAATTTAGACATCAAATTAAATAATAATATTATGCAACTTATTAAACGCTAAATTTTAAGCTTTTGGCCCTTTTATTTCAATTTAATTCAATTTTAAAACTCTAATATAATGCTATAGAAAGAAGAAAGAAAAAAATTTTGGTCAAAGTCAATTGTCAACAGTCAAAATCAAAGTCAATTGTCAAAAGTCAACTATCAAACTGGGTCAGTCAACAGAAATAGGTCAAAACTTAACTAGGTCGGGTTCAACCCGGATCCATTACTTAGTCTATTTTGGGCTTTTAAACTTTAATACCCATTTGCCTTCATTTTGGGCTGCTTTAAATAATTGAGCTTAAAGCCCAATTGAAACCAAGTCATTGACTTGGTAAAAGGTCTGACGTGCAGCATGGGAAATCCCATGTAATCCCATTCACACGTTTTAGCCCATACCAGTAACCACCCTAAGTTGTAACTCTATGCCTTGATTTTTTTTTTCCTTCCTTCCTTTACTGTACCGGAATTTTTTTTTATATATTAAATCCATTCAAACAAAAGGCCTCCAGTGAGTTTTAACAAAATTAATGCATTCATAGGAGGCAAGCACAAATAATGCATTCAGCGGGAGAAAGTTATACATATGTCTCTTCACACAGTTGAAAAGACGTTCAAATTTAATGAATGCTTTGCTTTTCAAACACAATGATATATATACGGTAAGTTTGATTCATAAAATAGAATCTTAGACCATCAAATTAGTAACCAAAATTCAAAAATATGCAGCTTATATGATTTATATATGCAGAGAAAGATTTGAAAATATTTTTCAATAGTTCAATCAAAGAAAAAATTAATAATCATTAATGAAAAATCATACGTTTTAAAACCTACAGCTCTGATACCACATCACATGTTAGGAAATTTTCTTTAATTATGCAAAACAAACCTTAATATTACATAAACATAATGCCAAGATCTTTGAACTATATGATTCTCACATAACAATAATTAGAGAAGAAGACATACCTTGATCTATGATAAAGACTTGATGAGAATGATTGATCACAAGAGGCCTTGAAGATAACTGTGTTTCTCTCTCTTAACCCCTCTTAATTTTGACAGAATACTTTTCTTGATGTAAATAAAAATATATCGTTAATGGGTAGAGAGAAGACCAGTTTCTATTGAGATCCTTTTATAACCCACATACCATCAATATGTGCAGTAAATAAAAATTATCTCCCTTTTGACTAATAGGATTTTAACACCTAATAATTATTAAACCATAATTATTATTCTTTAAATAAATAAAACAACTAATAGGAATATGACACGTGAACCATAATTAAAATATTTAAAAAATATTTAACAAATATTCCCCCTGCAAACTAGAAAGCTGAATTTTCAAAAATATTTTTAAACTTATTAGTTTATAAATGCAATAAGTTTAAGAGAGACACAACTTAAACATAATAACTATATTTAACTGTGGCAACTTTTTTCACAAATGTGGAATAATTAACACAATATATGGACTTGTTTAAAATGGTTATGTTTTCAATAGATAGTATATTTCAACAACAATTGATAATGTAGCGTGATAAGAATTCTACCTCACTAATTATCATATTTTTTTAATTAACTATCTACTTCATTACAACTATCAGATTTTTATTAAATGGCTAACAATAACAATTCTCATTAAAAACATAACCATCAAAACCACAACTTAATTTTATATGTTAGTGTCCTATGGACTGAAGCATTAATTTCAATATGATCATCAGCTTAGTTTATATATATATATATATATATATACATGAATATTTATTGATCACGTTATTAATGCAATTATAAAGTCAATGAGATGCATTTTATCAAATTAAATATCTAATTCTAGCTGTAATAATAAAGGTTATCTGTCAATTTCTTTTCCAAGGAAAATAAAAAGATCTGAATAGATAGACGGCAGTGTTTTTGAAATCCATCTCATACATAACTAAATATTAGACATTCATATTTTTCCTCTCTCAAACGTTAATTCAGACAAAAATATTGCTTTTCCCTTTTTTATAATAGAGTGTCTAAAATATCCACTTTACATTTGTCGCCTGCTACTCCTTACTAATGTCAACTTTAAAATCCCTTGTGTTTAGCCAGAAAGATCAATTTTGACGCTACGACTACACATATGCCTAAAAGTAGTTTGCATTTTAAAATTTAATCACAAAACATGCACACTCAGAAGAGATTAAATTTTCAAAATTACCAACATTCAATACTTGTTCCAATCTTAATAAATACAATTTAAAATATAAAAAAAAAAATAAATACTAAAATCTCAAAATAATAAAACAAAGAAAAATGTTGATAGAAAACGAATAGGTTTTGGGTGAGCTCGTTTTCTTCATAGTGTCTCTCAAGAGTAGGATTTTGGTTGGGATTCTTATTGGCTCGCTATGAAAACGTAAATAGAATAATTTAATTACTATCGAATGAGACAAATTGTTATACATGTTTCTAAACAAGAATTTTTTCCTATTCTTCCTCATATTGCAAAAGAAGATCTTATGAGCTCATGAGGAGAAGGACTTGGTATGGTAGATCTGTAACGCCTTGAAATTTATTTAACGTTAATGTAATATAAATGATGAATTAGTGTGCCATAATTAATGTTTTAACATTAATTAGATTATTTGGTTGGATTTTGAATTTTTGGTTGTTTTGTTAATTTGTTGAATCCAAATGATTTCTTATTGTTTTAAAATGATGTTTTGAGTTTTAAAAACACAACAATTTGTAAAATGTTAAAAATACTCTATTTTACAAAACCGTGGGTGGCACATGGTTTTCGCACAGTAAAACCGCCCACCAATTTTCTCTATTTATTCTCTCTTTTCCTCCTCTCTCCTCACTCACTCAACTCTCACTCTCTCTCCTCTCTCCTGTGAGCTCTCTTACCTCTCTCTCTCGGTCTCTCGTTCTCTCTCTATCTCTCTCAAAAAATTTTGAAACCAAATTCGAATCCAAGCTTTGGGTTAGCGAGGAGGAAGCTCGGGAACGTGATTTGGCAACCGAGAACGTGGATTGAAGCTTCAATTCGAGGTTAGTTTTGAAATTTCTAAACTTTTTTCAAATTTTTCAATTTTGTGCATTTTTGAAATCTAGGTTTGTTTAAGCCTAGAAAACCTTGGATTTGAGTTAAATGAACTTAGAACAACTAGAATCTAAGCTTATATTGAAGAAAAATGAATTGGATTCAAGATTTTTCATTTTTCTCCCTATTTTCTCATTTTCAGATTTTTGAGATTTTTGAGTTCAAACCTTGTTTAAATGAGTCCAAATGTGTTCTAGTATGTTTTCCTATCAACTATGATTGTTTTCTATGCCTGGGATTTGAGAAAAACAGGTTAGAATCAAGATTTGTGTTTTGGGGATTGAGAAACCCGTGGCTGGATTTCTGGATTTTTCCAGTTCGGCAGGCCGGATCACGTGTTCGGCAGGCCGGACAAGGGATCGGCAGGCCGGTGTTCTTCCGTCCGGCAGGCCAAACCTGGGGAAATGACCGGCCGACCGGACCTGGATTCTGGCAGGCCGAACTGTGCAGTTCGGCCAGCCGAAGCAGGGAGTCCGACAGGCCGACCGAGGCATGGAAAATTTTGTAATTTTTTACCCGTTTTCACTGTTTTGAACCCTGATTTAAATTCCAACCTTATAGAATGATTTTAAAGATACAAATGGCACACTAGGACATCATGAAATGATTTAGTAACAGAGAATGTCTCGAACTAGATATTGATCGACTTAGTCTGTATCTAGGATTGTTCGTGATTCTGCGGAGCTAACGTATAGCGGACCGGGATTACGGTGTGGGGCACCGGCACGAGTATTGAGGTAGGACTTCTACCCTATTCCTTGGTAGCCTAGTTTCAAAATGCTTTGGCTTTGAAAAGGATTCCTATTAAAACGTTTTCAACGGTTGTTTGAAAAATGAATTTATCGATTATATTTTAATATACCGTGAACTGAAAGGAACTTCATAATGAATGTAAATGACAACACTCGGTAATTGGGTTTTGAATGATGATGATAATAAACATATAGGTATGATGCCATATCAGAGATCGGGTCGTGTAGCGATCGACCTTAGGGGCAGGTCCCGAAACCCAGCTGGGCCACTACGGTGGTGATGTTATTATGGTTTGCCTAGAAAAAGAAAATTATATTTATGGTTATCCAAGTAAACTGTTTTGGATAAGAATGGTTTTACTTAAAATTGTTTATTTATTTATCTATTTAATTATTCAAGGTTTCTTTTAAATAACTCCTGAATAATGACCTGTTTTTTTAAATTAAATTATTTATAAAACATAGTCCTACTGAGCCTTTCGCTCACGTTTTATTTGTTTTAAACTTCCCCTTCTAGGTGGTTTTCCATTTGGGTTTGGAGAGGATTCTTCGGACCGAACTCAGGAGCAATAGAAGAATTAGTTTATCTTTTGTACCATTTAATTAAGGCATGTAAGACTTTAACTTTATTTATACCTGGACTGTGATTGTATTTATGATATTGTCAGTACCATGTGTGTGCACAAATTGTGGGTCTGTGGGACCCATACCCGCGGTTTTATTGTTTTAATATTTATTCGTTTAATGTATATGAACTCTTTATAAGGTGTTGTTTTTAATGAACCTCACATTTTATACTTAATCCAACTCCTAAACTCTCGATTTTTAATTAAATTCTCTTTTAATTAATTTAAAATAATCTGCCACGTCACCTCCCGTACTCCGGCGCGTGACAAGATCATGAGCCACATCTATAATAGAAAAGTTTTGAACTACTAGCCAGACTTGTTGTGGCCGAGTTGCCTCTAATCTCAAATTTGCTTTCCATTTCTTTATCGTACGGCATTGTAAACCAGTTGACAAGTTATCCTGCCAATTTTTTTTTTTTTTTCTGTTGTGGATTTACAGGTTTCTTTGGTTTGAGGATGAAGAAGACGATGATTATGGATCTCTCTTCAAAAAATAAATTATGGTTATTTTATACCCTATTTATTTGTTTTTTAATATGTAATCTCTTTTATAAAAAGAAATAAAACTTAGCTACATGTTAAGTTTTAGTGGTATGTTACCTTAACAAATTTTGATAGGATTATAGGCGGAATTAGACGGAAGCAGCCTTGTGAATGGTTTTCTATTTTTTTAGATTAAAGATGTTTTGAAAGTTTTTGAACAAACATAAAACAATTTTAAAAATGGTTCATAATTTAAAGGCATTTAGATCAAGGATCATTAACACTTCTTGCCACTAAACTTTAGGGTCTCTTTTCACTTTACGCCCTAAACTTTAAAATGACCACTTTACCCTCTGAACTTTCAAAACTCATCATCTTGCCTTTTGAATTTTAAAATCATCATTTCGCCCTTGAACTTTTAAAACTTCTCACTTTGGCTATTGATGCCTTTGTTTTTTTTTTTTTTTTAATTTGAACTTTCATTTAGGAAGAGTTTGCCTATATATTTTTTCTCATTTTTAATGTACAACTCATTTAATAAGTCGATATTATTTATCGATATATTTGAATTTGAATACTAAATAATATGAGTTACATGTTAAAGATGAGAAGATATCAGCAAATAATACTAAAAACAAATGTGCATACAGACCCTTCTTAAATGGGAGTAGAAAAAAAAAACATTAAATGATACTATGACGTGAAACAAAATTTGAGAGTGATAAAATCTTATTTTTACCCTTATTGGTAATCCATATGCAAATCACGTGGGCTTAATTCTATCTCTTTTGGACAGAAGTTGAAAATTTAGAAGACAATGTGAGAAGGTTTGAAAGTTCAAGGGTGAGGAGTTTCATTTTATCCAAATTAAGAAGCATACATTTCCTAGCACACCAAGCATAATAATTGGTGCAATGCTTCTTTTTATGCCCTTGAGCTCTACAAAAAAAAACAACCCGTACCTTCTAGATCATCCGGTGTCTTTTGTTGTTTCTTTTGAGGTGCAAGTAACTACAACTTCCTTATCCTTCTTTCTTTTCTTCCCTTTATCCTTAAAAGTATTAGCCAAATGAGCACTTTCTGTCTTTTCCTGCTTTAACTTTTCCTCTTCTTGCACCCAATGTGAGATAAGCTCATTAAGAGACCAAGTCTTCTTTTGGTAGTTATAGCTCACCTTAAACTGATTGAATTGTATGGGAAGATATATAAGAACCAAATACACTAGCAAGTCCTTAGAGAGGTTAACTTAAGTGCTCTTAACTTTGAAGCAAGATGAGACATCTCATGTACTCTCTGATGTTCCTTTTACCTTTGTATCTCATTGAGATGAGGCTTGCTAAAAGTGTACTTGTTTCAGCCTTTTTCATTTTTTTGGCAAATCTCTTCTCAATATGCTTAAGGAACTCTTTAGGTATCTTTATTGTTTTCGATATAGTGCCCCTGAATGCTTCTAGAATGACCTTCTTCATGAGCATCATACACATGCGATTTGACTTCTTCTGCTTTTCAATGTCCCTCTTTTCATTAGAAGAAATTTTATCTGTAAGAGATGCAAAAGAAGGAAAACTTAACGCAAGGTCGAGATCCATGACTCCGAGAACTATAAGGAGGTTCTCTTGCCATGATTTGAAGTTGCTACCATTCAGCATAGAAATTGAATTAATGTTAACAGTAATGTTTGAGGCAGAACTAGTAGCTGAATCAAAGAATAATACAACAAACAAGAAACAAGCTCACATAAGAATCCAAAATAACAATTATAAATCCAAATAAAGGTAACCCCATCTCAAGATATCAGACATTCCATTAATATTTAGATTTTGGACATAAATATAAACTTCTAAGTTATATCTTGGTGTAGTAATCAAACATTGGCAATAAGAATATGTCAAAAAATAAATGTTTCTTTGGGCCAATTTATTGTTCACATGTAAAACTGAATAATCATCACGTATTTATTACCACAGGTATACATGCAATTCTGTCAAATATTGACCTTCCTCCAAGCCAGTCAATATTCACATAAATTACATAGACACAACCTTTTATATTCCAAAACAAATTAATTTTCACGAGAGATGCCACTTTGTTGACATGTTGTAAGTGGCACGGCCATGGCTGCAGCTTTCTTCTCCGACTGGCCCTTCGTCGGTGGCGGTAAGGGTGTCGCCGACTACCCGTTTTTCTTTTCCTTCTTCTTTTTGGCAAACGTGTTGTACATTAACAATCAAATGAGAAAATATTTTCTTCCAAACTCTATTAAAAACTAAATCCAAATTCAACCTCTCTCTCTATATACACACACACACATATAACGATTTGTTTTTTTTTTCTTTTCTCAACGACTGTGCCACATATAACAATAAAAAAAATTGGTTTTCTTGAAACAATCATACCAAAACATATATATATTACATAAAACAAATTCAACAGAGAAAACCTGTATATGCATGTATTTATATATATATATATATAAACCCGAATACAACCAAAAAATCTCCAAACAATTCTTCTCAAATTCAAAAAATTTAAAAAGCTATAGATTGTTAAATTTGAAAATTTTCCTACGAGAATCACTTCTATAAAATTATTAATTCTCAATAATTTAACATGAAGAGGCTCTAGATACCACTTGTTAGAACAAAATATTTTGATAAAAATCATCATCAACTAGGATCATTCATGTCAAATCACTAAGATAATTAATAAGATGCAGAAGCTAACCTAAATCCATAGATTATGATGTGATTTTGAGTCTATAGGTTGAGAATCTTCTAAGTCTTGTACGTAAGTCCTCATTCAAAGTATATCTCTGTAATCTCTTTGTAGATGGGTGACAGAAAAATAAAATACATATTGACTTGGGGACCACAACTCATTTATATAACTGCTAACTCTAACAGTTATCCTTAATTACCAATTGAGTCAATCATAAAATCAGTAATTATATTTTAGTCTCTACACATATGAGGCTCACATTTAATAATGCATTAAAAGCCCAAAACCTAAATTGATCATTTTAATTGAGCAACTTTATATGATAGCCTTTAATACATATTTATTTAATATATTAGCCGAGGCCCACACTTATGATGCATTAAAAGCCCAAAACCCAAATTGATCATTTTAATTGGGCAACCTTATCTAATAGCATTTAATACACATTTATTTAATATATTAGCCCATATAGTTGGATTTAGTTCCAACAGTTATATCTCACGCATACACACATATCCCTTGAAAATTCACGCTTTAAAAAATAGAACAAAAGCATTCAAAAGATTTTCTAAATAAATGAAAAATATTTTTGATGTTAAATTGTCTTAGATTTTACTAAAGACAACATTTTGAAAAGATATATTTATAATGATGAGTAAATGTCTTTATTTTCTTTCTTTCCTGAACTTTTCCGCTTGGAGAAAATGGAATGATTGTTCTTCTTTAATGTTTTTATCAACCCAACAGACGAGTTTCTCTTTGAGACATAGTTGCTTGGAGAAAATGGGATGATTGTTCTTCTTTAATGTTATTATCAACCAAACAGACGAGTTTATCTTTGAGACATAGTTGGGTGGAAAAAGTTATTTTGTTTTTTGTTTTTGTTTTTGGTTTGATATGATTTTTTATTTTTCTAATGTGAACATTGAACATGTCGATTTATTCTGATCCGGTCATTTTCTTAGTTTGATATCATTCTCATGTTTCTAATAAGGCTGGTAGTAAACGTGTTTGTATCAGCACGTTTACAGCATGACACATTTAAGCCGAACACGAACACAACATAATTAATAAACGTGTCAGAAATGCAAACAGGAACATGAACCGCTTTGGCACGCGTAACACGGCACGACACGATTAACACTATTACTAAGCAGACCGTGACGGGTTGACACGATAACAACGCGCATATGGCACGTTTATGACCCAGTTAACTAAAAATTAAAAAATAAAAAATAAAAATAAAAAAAGCCAATGAAGAAAATGAAAAAAAAAACACAATATATAATTAATACTAACCTACTACAAATATTTCAAATATTTTTATTTTTAAGTTTAAATGTGTTATAAACGAGCGGGTCATGTCGTACCGTGTCGTCACATTTACGGCCCGTTTAATTAAACATGTTAAGACGTGTTAGATGTGTTAGCACAAATTCAGCCCGTTTATTTTCACGTTATTCATGCCAAACTATTTATGGCCCAATTAATAAACGTGCTGTCAAAACCCATTTATCTCGTATCGTGTCATCATGTCGTGTCTGAAATTACCGGCCCTAGTGTAATGCCCCTATGTAGGTGTTAGCAGTATTGAATAAATAAAAATAATTTTAAATTCCATATTATTTAAATCAATTAAACAATGCCCATGGGTCTTTAAACAAAAATAAAAATAAAAAAAAAATACAAGTTTTAAATACAAACCACAGTTTTTAGTGTAGCACCAAATATATATAGTACAGTCATCATCACCATAGTACAATTCTCAAATAACTTAACACAGCCATCATAAAAAAAAATAATACATATCTTACATGTTATAAATAAATTACAAATAAACGAGATCTCCTAACACGAAAACAGTAGGGTTGTTTTTGCCTATTCCTCTTCAGATATGTTGCACTGAGTTCCACCTGAGAGATGAAGATATGATAGGGATGAGCATCGACACGCCCAGTAGGGAAAATCATGACTCACCTTATGGTTTATCCATTATCACATTAAAACTGCATGGTTAGTTAAGTTACAATCATATTTCAGATTATGAGGTTTATTATGATCACATCTCGTGAATACCATAGTTAATCATTACCAAGTTTCATAATTATACATTTATACAAATATTACCAATCATCATTGTTCCTAAATATCCATGTTAAATAGAGTATCACTCAACTCATCGAAACCCAAATGGGCGCGCTTGATCACCCTGTAAACATTCCAAGGGTGTTCCGGTGAGGGGACATCATGCCCCGTGTCCTCACCAAGTCGATTCATGTACAGTGTGTTCTGGGACTTTCAACCCAAGGAAGCGTCATCACCTTCCCCCTATTTTACCTTTTAGGGTATTCGTGCCCAAGGACGTAACCGTCGCCCTTTTTACATCTCACTATTCCTTTGTATTCAATTTTTTTTATTTATAGAGTCAATTTTCTAACCATGCTTCTCAATTTATAACATATGTCAAATCATAATATTCATCGCTATACAATATACATATTTTACAACATAAAACAACCAAATTTAATTTACCAAAAACCTCACAAAAGATGAGTAATAGAATCCCTACCTTCAAAGCTTAACAACAAACTTTTAATCTCGGAATTAATTAACGTTAGCTCCACACATCCTTGACCCTAAGGCATGCATAAGGACAATTAAAACTAAAGCACAACGTATAATCACATTCATAAGTGAATTATGTGTAAACCCATCTTACTAGTGCCATTAAAGTTTTTTATGCAATTGTTCTTTAAATACCAAGTAAACAATTTTTATCTTAAACACAATATAAAATACATACAAGTAATTTATATGTTTTAGTCTCTAATAAGAATTCATAAATCATTTAGGATAGTATTGGAAAGGTTGCAAGACATTAAGGGACTAAAAGGTGAGCAAAGTTAGGTTCTTGGTTCAAGTTAATAGCTGGTATACCATGGCAAATTGGTGGTATACTTTTGCAAAAAGGCGGGTTCACTATCTACAATCAACACACGGGTAAATAGGTGGTTTACTTAAGGTAGACGGGTGGTTTACCACCACTGGCAGGTTTACTAGTTTCTAATCCGAAAATTAAAAAATTCATAGAAATTAAAATACAACTCCGATTTAGGCTCATGATAGCTCGTTGGAAAGCTTAGGATGTATACTTTTTAAATATACAAACCAATTTACAAAATCCATTTTCATTTAACTCCAGAATTTTAAGAAAGAGCCACTACCCGTAGAGGTATTACAAAGTTCATGGAATGTCAAGTTTTTCTTTAACTCAAAGCATATTATCCTTGTTCAAAATCTCAAAACCATTCCAAAATATGCAACATGCATTATATAATCACAATAAATATATTCTCATGACTTTTATACCAAAATCATTATCAAATTATATCTCTAGCCTTTCTTGTAAATAATGATGAAAACATGCTTAAGTTTGTTCTTTAAGCTCAAAACATTAGAACGTCAATCTTAAAGTTATGGAAACCGGTTTTAAACATTTCTAGCATGTTTCTAACATTGTTATCAAACCAAAATAAAGGTTGGTTGCGGGTTTTAACTCAAGACTCAAGTTTTTGTTCATAAATGCTCAAGGATGCATGTTAACATAACTAGAAATTTGCATGAATTTTGAACACGAAAATTATGCATTAAACATGGAGAAAACACATACTAAAAACTAAGTTTAGATTAGAGAAAACCTACCTCAAAACTCCTTTGAAAAGCACCAAAGTTCGGTTTAAAAATCAAGCTTGAATTAACTCTAAAACCGCTTCGACCATGGTTGGGAATTATAATTGTCTTGGCCACAAAGAGAGCTTTGTGCTCTATGTCTTTAGTTAGAAATTTGAAGTGAGAAAGGTAGAGAATGAGAAACTAGAGAAGAAGGTGGTGATGGTTAAATAAAAAGATATCAAAATGCTTGAGAGGAAGGGGAAGTTTACGGGGAAAGTTGTAAGAAGAAACAAAAGAGCATTAAAAGAAATTATCATCATGTCTCCCATGGAGACTTTTAGCAAGTAATGCCAACATAATTGAGGAGACAATTGGAGTGAATTATGGAAGAAGATGAGAAAAGAATTGAATAGGTGGTTGAGAAAATATCTCCATGTCTTTTATTAATTAAGGGAAAATTAATTCAATATCTCCTTCGGAGACCTTTAGCAAAATGAGAAGAATGCTACATAATTGACCATTAATTTAGGGAGACAAGATTGGTAGAAGTGAGTATTGGTAAATTTTGAATGTTTCTTATGAAAACTTGGTAAGAAAATACTAAAGTGACATTTTTTTTTTTAATGATTGAAACAACATAGACAACTTAGTAATTTTAAATAGTCACATTTTATTCATTAAATTTTACAAAATCATGCCTGTTTAAATACAGGTGTTACACCTAGTTTCTAATATGAACATTGAACATGTCGATTTATTCTGATCAAGGTCATTCTTTTAGTTTGAAACTTCAGTTTTTCACAAAACCTTTTTTTTTCTCTTGTGCTTACCCATTGCCTTCTGCGATGTTCTAGGATTTATGTATGCTTTACTGAATATATTGATTTTTACTTACGAGAATCTGAGACTTTTACCTGATTTAGTCCATTCCTCTTTTTTTTTTTTTTTTTTTTGCGGCAAATTGCATTTAATTTGGTTTGGGCCTTTGCTTTACCAGATCTATGATAATGTGAGAATTTTTATTTTTTTTTTTCCTTTGGAAACTGAGTATCTTCTCGATTCTATTGTAGATGGAGAAAAATGATTTGGAGGTACAAAATGCTTGATCAAGATATAGAGGAGTTCATTCAAACTGTGGTGGATCTTAGCATGGGTGAAGAGAAAACTGTTGACCAAGCTTCTAACTCTAGATGTGGTTGAGTTGGGCGTTTGCTATTTGGGTTTTTGTGTGATGGTGTTTTGCTCAATGTGAACTATATAGGTTGTTGAGACCTTGTTATTTAGTTTCGTGTGTTGGTTTGTTTCCATGAATTGGGACTACGATGGGACCTTGTTACTTAGTTTGGTGTGATGACCTCGTTATTTAGGTTTAGTTTGATGGACTTCATTATTTCTAGCAGGATTTGGCAATTTGCAGTTGGGCTATGTAATTTTCCTATCATTTTGCCACGAGGCTTTATTATTTTGGTGAGAAAGACAGTGCTTTTATGATATTCATTATGAACTTTAGATTATGAAATTTGTCATGATCTTTAGATTATGATATTAGTTACTATTTTGGTAGGAATGTCGCATGAATGAGGAAAAGTACATCAACTTCCATGTCAGTTTTGGTTTTACGGGTTTAAATCGTATCACAATTTTGTCAGTTGATCTCGTGTCGCACTTCGTTTTCAATTTGTGTTATGTCAACTCATAGGTTGATCATGTCGTGTTTGTGTCATGGTTTTTAATTTTTTTCATGTCACGGGTCATGTTTGGGTTGGATTAAAATTAAGACGACACGATTAAAGCACAAACACAACACGCAATATGAATTGCCACCGTTTTGTAAGTAAAAGCAAAGGGATGCTTAGAATGCCGCTCAGCACAACATTGGGCAGGCTAAGGCTTCCTTCATTCTCCTGCTCCCCTGTTTCTCTTCTCATCAATTGAAACCAAAACCAAAATGCTCTTCTTATGCCAAACCTGTCAACAAACCCCTGCAGGTGTCGTAATGGCGGCGTTTGGTTTGGCAGCCAGAGACAGTGGATACAGATGGGGGCGTTTGTTTCATCTGCAAATTTAGAGGAAGAAGAAGAAGTAGCTTTGGAATGTGTTGTGAAGATATTAACTGTTTCAAGCAGCCCTGACTAATTCCTTCCATGGGTTCTGGTTATCTTTCTCTTCTCTTTAGTTTCCATTTACAAATTACAAATTAATTAATTGTTTAATTAAATTAATTCAATATATATGTTAACGTAATGTGTTTAATAGGATTTGTAATACGTGGGAAAGAGATTGTTACAAATGCACATGTAGTGGCTGATTACACATTTGTACTTGTAAGAAAACACGGCTCTCCCACCAAATTCAGGGCCCAAGTCAAAGCTATTCTGTCTGTGGAAGACCAACATTTCTGGGAGAATGCTGATGATGATGCCAACTTTCTCGAATTCGCAGACATTCCTCTTCTTCAACAAGCTGTGGCTGTTGTTGGATGTCCTCAGGGAGGAGACAACATTTCTGTTACGAAAGGGGTTGTTTCGAGAGTCGAGCCGACCAAGTATGTTCACGGTGCTACACAATTGATGGCAATACAAACTGATGCTGCTATTAATACTGGTAATAGCGGTGGCCCTGCAATCATGGGTCGCAATATGCTACAGTGAAAATAGTTCTAATTAACGGTTCTAACTATCTCGCCAAACACCTTAAAAAAGTTGCAGGTGTTGCTTCCCAAAATCTATCTGATGCTGAGGATATTGGGTCCGGGATTTTTTCTTTTTAACTAAATTTATGTTGGAATTGCAGTTAGTGATTAAACATTTTATAGATATGTTAAATTCCGCTCTATGGGTTTGTCATGTCAGCCTACTGAAAATGTTCAACTTAGAAACTACTTTCGGATGCGAGAGATGACATGACTGGTGTGCTTGCGAGCAAAATTAATCCTCTTTCTGATGCAAATAAGGTTTTCAAGAAAGACGATATTGTTCTAGCATTTGACGGGGTGCCCATAGCAAATGATGGAACGGGTAGTCACTTTCACTTGTTAATCCCACAAATGAATCTTTCCTTCCTTAAGTTGACAACTTATGGTTTCAATAAAATAGGAAACAGAGAAGCCAGAGTTAAGATTTATTTTTAGTCTCTTCGTCATAATCTCTGCTATGAGGTTTGTTTCAGAAATAGAAAGCGGATAACATTTGATTATTTGGTCTCCATTAAGAAACCCAATGAAACAGCTGTTGTTAGAGCTCTGAGAGATGGCGAAGAACATGAATTTTCGATCACCCTTCGACCTGTAAGTCATTGTGGTTTTGTCGTATGTTTGGACCGTGACTTTTGGTGTTTATAATCTGTAAGGCACACAAAAAAAAAAAGAGAACAAATTTTATTTTTGCTCCTCAAACTTTGGTCAGTTTGTCACCTTACCTCTTCAAACTTTAAAAACTAATATATACACCCCTTAAACTTTAAAACATTGTTTACTTCAGGTGCTAACGGATGGTCAATGCTGGGTAGGAGTGCCTCGCAGAATTACAGGTGCCAGCTTCCCTCTGTGTGTGTGTATATATATATATATATTTTTTCCTTTTTACAATTTTTTTTGCCCTACTTAGTTATTCTGTAGTTACCATCCATTGGAGTTACGAAACTTGTAACTTTTCAGGTTAAGAAGGTGAACGGAGTAGAAATTGAAAATCTGAAACATTTATGCCAACATGTGGAGAACAACACAGAAGATAATGTGCGCTTTGATTTTGGATTGATGAATGGTCCAAGCATCGCATTGTGATTGGTCCAATTTGGTTTTAGTGGAAAGAAATCAAGGATTTAAAAAGGAAAAAGAGAAAAGATTGTTCTACATGTTCAAGAAAATGCCGGCACAACGTCCGACTCGAAGGAAAGACGAGAAAATTGCAGATAGCCAATTCAGTATGTTTCCAATCATGAATGCGACGCAAATAAGCAACAAGGAGGCAACATAAAAGCTCTTACCACACCGCCAGACAAGCTCCGTGGCAACACCGGCCAACCAATCAATAAAGTCAATACTCTTATTAAAAAAAAAAAAAAGTAAAGAAAAGTTCAATATTTCGTTCTCCACATAGGAAGCTTAAAAACACATTTGCAATATCTAGTATACGTCCGAAAGGAACAAAACAAATTGCTGAGAAAGTGATCCCATGTGAATGTTTAATTTCTATGTACAACAAAAACAACCACTTCCACTCAATTGGAAAAGCATGCTCACATTGCATGTGCTATCTCCAATATCAACTTTTCACTTTATATAACGTGCTGTTTAAAGCACCCATCACTCTACTCCGGGCAATATTTTCAGTTCATATTATAACATTCCCACTACAAAGTCAGCTCGACCAGAGTGATCCCGGGAAAGCCAAAGCCAGAAACTGTCAAACCTCTTATGAACTTTGTTCTTTTCTTCCTTTGATGAATAAAATGTCTCTTGTCCACATCTCTAAAATTGTCCTTGCCATATGCCTACCCTTTGTGACACAGCCTTCTCTGCTCTAGAGTTTCAACACTTATTCTTCATGTATCCATCTTGGAACTGATAAAGGATTGAACGATTCAAAAACGCAATCATGAGTCTGATTTGGAAGCAGTGAATGATGACAGAAGACCTGCAGCTTGGGCAGGTAGAATATCGCCAAATGTTGACATTGCTGCAGTTGATCTGTCTTTCAATATGCCCACTTGCTCATCTGTGAGTATGGACCCCAATTTCAGTGTGCTTCCTCCAAATTTGCTGCCAACCTGTCCATCAGAAAGATAATCATGTTCAATTTACATGCGCGCGCGTACGTATAACAGGGCAAGGAAAACACCTGCTACTTCTTTACGATGAAAGGGAAACGAGTGTGAAATTGTGATATTGACCTAATATATGAGTTGAATAAGAAGAGCTTCACATGAAAATACAGTGGAACAAACAAAACAATTGTCTTGCATTTTTCAAGAAACATGACAGTTCATCTCTCCAGGTGCATCCAGGCAAAGAGATAGCACTCGTAAAACCTTTTATTCAAGTTCCTACACCCCCCATACTTTGTTTGTTCAGGTGTCGATTCAAGATAGTCTTGAACCTATATGGTTACATATATTTGACGATAGTGGAATTCAGACATTGCCATTGAAATTGCCACTTATACATGTGCAAATCTAACGTCATACAGCCACAGCTTATACCATGGTCAGGAACATCCAAATGCAATAGTAATACTAAAGTTCAAGATTCTAAATGTCAGATTTTAATACTTTTTAGCATCATAAATGAGAATTTAAAAGGTTCAACAAGGTCACCTGCATGAAAGATTTTAAGAATGGTGTTGCGGCCCCAAAACTAGAGCTGTCATCCATATCAATCTTCTCAGAAAGCTCTCCGTTTGTGTAAGCTTTCCAGGAACTTCTAGAAGATGTATCTTCCACGGATGTTGAAAGAGATGCCTTTGTTGTACCTCGTGAAGACAATGCTGGAGCACTGGAAAACAAAAATAAGCAGTAGTCAATAACATGGCAGTAAACCCGACAGTTTGTAATCAAGTAGTTGGCAGTAATGAAATAAGAAACAAACATCAGCATCGTATCGGTGATGACAATAGGGACAAAATAGAGCCTCAGTTCAAGTTAAGTGTTGGTTGAATAAAATTAGATAACAGACCTTGTGCTCGGATACTCAAATCTCAGAAAGTTGTAACCAGATACAAGAAAGCTAACCTGATAGGAAGGTATTTGAAGCGAGGAACAGAAGAACATCTCATAATATTGGACTCTGAATTGGCGGGTAATTTCTGAACAGTATCTGTGTACATGCGATTGAGTTGTACAAAGAAACCAAAGAGGACAGCATGCCGTTGGTACGATTGCCTCTCATTCTCCCAGAGATATGGCTCATACCTTGGAGAAATTAAACAAGTCAGGAAACCATATCAAATCATCAAATCAATAAATAAAGAACTTGAATGACTTCTTTCTGCTTTTTAATTAGGAAACAGAAGATATTATCAAAAAGGAGGGAGGGGGGGGAGGGGGGGGGGGGGGTGTGGGGGGTGGTGGGGGGTGGTGTGGGGTGGGGGGTGGAAAGAACAAGAATGAACAAGATTTCACCAGACTTCACACAAGTTCTTTTAAGCATTGAAATCAAACTAAAATTTTAAGCGGGAATAGGAACAAAATAAGAACCAATTTGTAACTGGAAAGTAGAAGCACGCATAACTGAAGGTTGCATTTCCTTGCGTTTATAGTCTGTTTCATTCTCATCGATTTCATTTCTTAAGAAAAAAAAAAAGTTGAAACTTCCACGTGCTGGAATCATATTTAGTAGTTGCAACAGTGCAATTAGGTTACAATCTAGTTCAGTAATTCACTTCCAAAAGAAAAAATGATGATACATTGCCTTCATGTTACTCATCAAAACATGTTCCATTAGGTATACATATACACATATATATGTTCCATATACATATGTGTGTGTATATATATATATCATTCCTCAAGGCTAAAACTTAGGTATATGCGTTAATTCCCATATTATGCCAACTCCAATTTCACCACATTAAAACACATGCCCTGAAGAAGAAGAAGAAGAAACTAATGCTCCTGCCAGGAACCACTCCCATTAACTTTGGGAGGGTGGCTATGAACTTTTCAACTTCAAAAAAAGAAAAACATATATAGACTTACGTAAGCCAGTCTATGGGATCCAATCTTTGTGAAAGATGAGTTATCAAGCTATTGATACGCTCTCTGACAACAGACTTTGTCTGTTTTGAATCCTGTTTCCGTCTGAAAGTAACTTTTGCTCTTGTAACTTTCGATGAATCCTCAATCAAATTGGAATCACCACCTGAAAGAACATCGGCAACAAATCTTAAATCTAACAAGACCTGCAAGACTCCTTTTTCTGACACTTGAGATCCACTGGCCTCCCTGGCGGATAGAAAGTTCCCATAAATACCAATAACCTATAAGAAATCTTGGTTGTTAATATTGCATATGAGTTGACAGCTGGAACATGGAAGCACATAAAGGATTCTATTAACAACACTAGAAAACTAAAAAAAAAAAAAAATGTTATGCCCCTGATAGTGTTATATACTCGACTCCAGTGCGAACTTCCCCACTTCTTATCTAGAAGACACTTCCCTTTTCTACTATGTTGCACATCAAGAAGATATTTTCCCTTTCTTGGCTTAATATTGTTTACATGCAAGTCTCAATGAATACAAGCGTTTTAAATATTTAAAATGCTTGACCGAATCAAGCCTATTTCCGAACAGGCAAACCTAATTTAACAAGGAAAATCAAGAGACTAAACTAGAAAAAAAGAATGCAAATTCAAATTCTGGGTTAATTACATAACTATACCACCTGGTTTTAAGTATTTCTCAATTTATGCTTCTATTTTAAGAAACTACAAAGGTTTCTATTGAATTTGAAAAACATGTTTCAATTTTATTCCTCGCAGACTTTTTAGACCAAAAAAATATGAAGATAAAACAAGCATACCCTTAATTAGACTGAATTTATTTCTAAAATATATTTTTCTTCTTGGAAAAATTTTAAAAAAAAAAATTAATATTCAAAAAGTCATAAAACTTAAGATCTTTTTCCTAATGTGTTGTTTGGAAACCCAGTTCCAATTGTGGTTCCAACCGATGAACAGTGTAAAGCTCTCACATGCTACACTAAATTGCTTCAGTGTAAAGCTCTCACATGCTACAGTACTTAAACTTAAAACTTCAATTCCAACTGAAGTTCTAAACGGCCTAAAAAATTTGATGTTTTGTTTTGAGAGTTTTTATGTTTTTTAATTCTGTAAAAAAAAAAAATTCATAACTAGTAATTGTGTCGTTTTGCCTAATTTTTTCTATTTATAGAGATGAAATCGAAACAAGTTTTTTAAATTTAAAGGATAGCTTTGTAGTTTTTAAAAATAGAGAGACAAATTGAAAAATAATTAAAACTATGAGGTATTATATTCAAATTATTATAAATAAGCAAGGAGGCCATGAACAAGGACAACGCACAAGATAGAGCAACAGCTTCCCTTTTCCTAATTACTTTTGCTATTAGAACAACAACAACAATAATAAAACTCAATTAAAATAAAACTGGATGTCTATGAAGAGAAATTACCTTTTCCAGTAGGCTTAGTGCAAGTTTTCGCAAAATTGTTCTGTCAAGTACATGACCTCCAATCCTATGAACTTCTTCACACGCATGGAATAGAAATGACACAACATAGAGAGAAGGCATAGATGGGAGCAATATTTTCATCTCCGAATGATTATCTTCAGACTGATCTTGTTTGACTACTGTCTCTTCCCAGCCCTGCCCAATTATTTAAATAATGAGAAGCTTTTGGTAAGCTACCAAAAATATAACAGCATACCATAAATAGAGCATAAACAGACATCAAGGCATTCCAAAGAAGAAACAGCTATCCTAGATTGGCTAATAGAAGATCCCTCTTTTTCCTTTCTTTAAGGAATTCTACAGTCTCACTAAAGCCTCAAGGAGTCTGACCAGAGGAAAGATTATTGCTGGAGTCACAGCGGGAAAAAAAAAAAAAGGAACTAAGAGAAACAATCCCAAAAAAATGCGGGAAGAAGAAAAATGAAACGAAGCAAATTTGGTAAAGGATGCCCCTTAGAACACACACCTAGACAAGGCTTTTAATCAACAAATCATGAGCTGAAAACCAAACTATATAAGTCTGTAAACTGCCAAAACAACTTCTAAGGTCCGTTTAGTCCAAAGGATGAGAACTAAAATTCATATGTCATCACAAAATTCAATAAACCTGAGAGACGTCAGCTCAAATCTAAAAAGTGAAATCACAATGCAATTTCAAAATATCGGCTCCCAAAATTGATGCTTTTTCAACCTCACTCACTATTCTGCTAACAACAAAAACTAAACCTGCCACCAAATAATCATTCTCTTGTTCAGTTTACCGATTGCCAGAGCAACCTAACTGAGCTATCTTACTGGAAATTCATACACATATAACAATCAAATAATCAACAGTTATCTTTCATAAGCCATAAGCCAACTCCATCACAGAATTCTAACCACCACAAAGCTGTCCAACTACACGAATCCCTGCCACTATTGCCTCACACAGAGTCTGTCCTAGCAAAACCCCACGATCACTTTTAATCACAATAATAACCAGACCCAAATGTATAATCCTAGTGGGTGTTATTCGAACAAAAGCATTTTGTTCCCCATATTCATTCTATTGCCAAAAAACAACTGTTTGTGTTTTGGCAGCACTATTTCCGGCCGTACTCCAAATATTTCCCCTCTCTCTTTTTGCAAAAAAGGTAGCAAATGAAGACGACTCCCCAATTTACCACATAATGATGAATTTGCACGTTGCAGTATTGGAGCAGTTACCTCATTAATAATAACATCATTTTCACAACATCTTATCTATCTATAAGAGTTGCTCCACTATGAAGCGTATTACTTCCTGGCCGGTCTTCAACTCAAATTAAACCATCTCATTTCTAGCGTTAAGACTAATTACTTCATTAACAAAATACTAAGCTTCAATTCATTTTAGGTTAAACCCGTGACGTGTTACTCAATACATTATTGATAAAATATATTATTGCAGAATCATTAATTTATATTCAATCATATAATCCTTTTAACTTATCCTCTTATCTAAAACGTTTCTCCGCTCTGATGGTAATACTCCCAAACAGATTTTTATTATTCTCTTACCCGAACACGCTAGAAATGAAAAACCATCGTGTGCGCGCATGTATGTGCAATATAACAAAAGTGCTGAGCGACATGGCACATACCCGCGAGGGAGCTGTCGATGTCAAAGCATCATCTTGATCAAGCTCACGCAATAGAATAACAGATAGCTCATTAGACAACCACGATATCCACAACCCATGAGCTCGAATGCAAAGGTCCCGTAAAGTCGAAGTGAGTTCCTCTAATTTAGGGCTTGCGCTTTCATCTGCCCCAAGCAATGCGGCAGTAGCCAACGAAGTCTGCCTTTTCGAGCCAACAGAGGCTCGCCTTGCCTCACTGTCAAAAACCAAAGAATCAGCCCGCAACAAGGCCGGTAACCTATCGAAAACCACAGACACAGTTTCATTGACCCAAAACCTTGGAGGTCCCAGAATCACAGGAACATGCTTCGAGTGGTTCAGAAATGCAAACAATAGTCTTCCGACAAAAAGAGCCCTCTGGACTCCTTCCTTGTCTTGCCCAGTTCCCAAGGCAGCTTCCTCTAAATCATGAATCTCCTGTTTGAGTTGGTTCAATATGATGGAAAGATTATCATAACACTTGGATTGTAGATATGGGGCTAAAGCTTTTAGCCTAAGAGATGCCTTTGGAGATTCCAAGAAACTCAGAACATCCTCAAGAACACTCTTGCAACAGTTATCCACAGCATCTCTAATCCCACTAATTTGAGGACCAAAATACGCATTGAGACAACTCTTAAACTCGTTGTTCTCTTCAGGAGAATTTTTCGCTTTTAACCCAGAAAGTGAAACCTTTTTAGCATTGGAATCTATAAACCAAACACCACCAAAACCAAGCCCAGTTTCAACACCAATGGCTTCTCCTCCCAAAGCATTCACCACGCTTGCCATTTCCCCGAACCTCAAATCAACAATCGCCTTCATCCTCCCGACAAATGCGTCCTCGAAAATGTCGTCCCAGAGATCAGAATCATCTCCAAGAACAAGCTCCCGCATTCGGCTCCAAGGCAACTCGATCACGGATGATCCTCCAAAAACGCTTCTAAGCCATTCCAGGCTCCCTCCCAAGATCTCCTTGCTCTCCATCGCTTCTCTTATCACCTTCTCCGCTGCAGCAAGCTCTCGGCCGCTTCCGACAGCGTCAATCAGAAACCTCCCGTTGATCTTCTCAATCATCTGTTTTCCACATTCCCTCACCCAAGAAGAACATGCCTTGGCAATGCAGTCTTTATCAAGAATCGCCATTGCCGACTCAAGCTGATCCCTAAAGGAGTTCCAAAGCTTTATCTCCTCTTCCGGATTAGGAATCCCCCCGAAAAGCTGAGACGCAGGAGGGGAACCGAGGACGACCTTGTAGAACAAGGGCAATTCGTTCAAAACCCTCAAGAAAAGCTCTCCGACTTGCCCCACCGTCACCTGAATCGTCTTCAAAACCTCAAGGAAAACCCTAACCACCTCGTCCTCGTCGCTGTCCCTATTCAACCTTTGCAAAATCCATGCCTTCCTACTCTCGAGAAACAGAGAGAGATTCCGATCCGGAGAGAGATCGTCGATGACAGAAATAGCGGCCATGGCGTCGGCGTAAGATCCGATCGGGAGATCTCGATCGGAGAGACGGTCTCTGGCGCGCTGCGAGATCTGAGCCTTGAAGCCGTCGACAATCTGCCATTGATGCTGAAGAAGAGCGCCGAATCGGCGGCGATCGGAGTCATTAAGATCAGCATTGAGACGGAGATGAACGTGTTTGGATCGGACGAATCTGGAAGCAGCTTCAAGAAACATGGACTCGTCAAGGCATCCCCAGATGTGCTCGGGAGCGTCGACGAGGTACTTGACGCGACAAGCCATGGCGTATATTCGAGATCTTTGCGATTCAGAATCATCATGACTATGTTCGTTAGGGCTGAGATTGTGATTGTGCGGAGAGAGAGAGTTGATAGAAAGATGAATGGAGGAGAGATTGGCGGAAATGGAGAGAGAAGATTGCTTCATAAGAAGAATGGAATCGGCGGAGTCAATGAGATCGCGATAGCGAGTGCCGACGAGACGGCGGAGATCGTCTTGTTTCTGATGAATGAGAGAACGAGTGCTGGATTCGGCAGTTCGAATTTCGGAGATTGGTTTCGAACGGAAGAGGGATTCAGCGTCTCTGTAACCGCCGCCGCTAAGGCTAGCTTTCTGGAGGCTATCGTCCATCGCCGGAGCAACTCTCATTGCTGCTGCTCCTCTTCTCTCTCTGTGTTCTCTCTGTGTGTTTGGGGGGGTTGGAGTTTGTCTGAATGAATGAACAAAACTAATCTCGTTGGATTTGCATTTGGCATTTCACGTTTGGGGGTGGTGTTTAGCGGACACGACCTGTCGTATGACAAGATAATTCTTTTTTTTCCCCAAATGAAGAGAGGTCGCACAAGAAAGTTTCACAATTACCTCAAAAACAAACCACCAAATTGAAAAATTCGCTTCCTGCGATTATTAAATTATTATGATCTATTAGCTACCATCTTTGTTTTTTTTTTAATATTTCGTTTGTTTTTATTTTTTATTTTTTAAATAAAAAACATGTTATTTGGTAATGGTAATTTTAATACATATTTTTTAAACAAGAACAAAAATATTGTTAACTTAGGGCCAGGGTTAAGCTCGGGGTCGGGTTTCAGAACCAAAGTCGAGATCAAGATCAGATTCCAGGACCAGGATAGGGGTTAGGCTTTAGGAACGGGGCCAGGGTCGGGTTCCTGGACCGTGGTCGGGTTCCGAGACCGAAGTTAGGATCCGAGGCTGGGTTGGGATTGGGTTCACAACCGAGGTCGGGGTGTGGGGTCGAGTCGGGTTTTATAATTGGGTCCGGGTCGGGTTTCATGGCCCAGACTCAACCCTCATCCCGAAGCTTAACCCTGAACCAAATCAGTCTTAAAACCCGACCCCGGTCCTAAAACCCAACATCAACCCCGACCTTAGATCCAGACCCTGATCCTGCCCTGGTCATGAAACGTAACTCCAGCCCCAACACTAGATCCCGACCCTAACCCCGACTCAAGTCTTGAAACCCTACCTCGACTTGTGTTCTAGGTTTTGGAACCCAACCCCGACCTCGAAACCTGACATCGACCTTGGTCCCAAAACCTTACACCAACCCTGGTCCCAAAACTCGATTCCAACCTCGACCCTAGATCCTGACCCCTACCTTGGTCCCAAAACCCTACCTTAACTTTGATTCTGAATCCCTACCCCAACCCTGGACCTCGGTCTCGATCCCAAAACCTGACCCTGATCTTGGTCTTAGTCTCAAAACCCCACTCTGACCTTAACCCTAGTCCTAGATCTCGATTCTGGCCCGATCCCAAAACCCGACCCTAACGCTGATACTGGCCTTAGTCTCGAACCCAAAACCCGACCCTAATTTAGGTCTTAAAACCCAACCTAAACCCCGACATCGGAACTCAAAACCAATTTTGAAACCTAACCCCAACCACGATACAATTGTTACGAATAAAAGTCCTTATTCTAGTGAGAACGAAAAATATGCGAACAAAAAATAAATAAGAACACACAAAATTTATAAATGGTTCATTCTTAATATAAAAGCTACATTTACTTTCAGCCGCTGCAGAATAATTCACTATGATGATGACAAAGTTATAAGAGAAAAATTGCACTCTTTCTTAATAATTTTTCTCTAGCCTCTCTCTCATTCTAATTTTCTAAGTTACACACCATACAAGAAAAGAACACAACCTATCTATTTATAGGTTTTTAAAGAATAGGTAACAAACCACAAAAAATACAAAATAGGAACTCTAGCACACCAACATGCGTGGCCGCGGGCTTTAGTTCATGAGATCGTATGAACTTCGCTATTTTGCTATGGATTTCTTCACTTTGCGTGCAGCCATGGAGTCTATGGGCACTACTGTGCCGCGCTTCTATGACTTTGAGCGGCTGCGTAGATTTCTCTCTGCTAGGGCATGCTCCAACTGTAATCCTCTGTGTAGGGTGATAATTTAAAAGGGCGTTAATTAAGCTCCACATTTCTTAACAATCTCCCACTTGTCTAGTCGGTTGTCCCAACCTTGACGGCGAGTTTGGTCTGCTAATCCAGTCTTAACAATGAGTGGGTCTACCGACTGATCCCAATGGCGTGTCCGACTCGTCAGCCCAACCGTAATGACAAGTTCGATTCTACAACCCGATCTTAGCAGTGTGTCCGACCTGTCGTCTTGACTTTGTAACACCCCTATGTGGGGGTTAACAGTTTTAAATAAATAAAAATAATTTTAAATTTTATATTATTTAAATCAATTAAACAATGCCCATGGGTCTTTAAACAACAAGAAAAATAAAAATAAACGTTTTAAATACAAACCACAGTTTTTAGTGTAGCACCAAATATATATAATTACAGTCATCATCACCATAGTACAATTCCCAAATAACTTAACACAGCCATAAAAAAAATAATACAACTCTTACATGTTGTAGATAAGTTGTAATTAAACAGGGTCTTCTAACACGAAAACAACAGGATTGTTTTCGCTTATTCCTCTTCAAATATGTTGCACTGAGTTCCACCTGAGATATGAAGATATGATAGGGATGAGCATCGACATGCCCAGTAGGGAAATCATGACTCACCTTATGGTTTATCCATTACCACATTAAAAACTGCATGGTTAGTAGGTTACATCATATTCCAGATTATGAGGTTTATTATGATCACATCTTATGGATACCGTAGTTAATCATTACCAAGTGTCATAATTACACATTTATACAAATATTACCAATCATCATTGTTCCTAGGTATCCATGTTAAATTGAGTATCACTCAACTCATCGAAACCCAAATGGGCGCACTTGATCACCCTATAAACATTCCAAGGGTGTTCCGGTGAGGGGACATTAAGCCCCGAGTCCTCACCAAATCAATTCCTGTACAGTGTGTTCTGGGACTTTCAACCCAAGGAAGCGTCATCACCTTCCCCCTATTTTACCTTTTTGGGTATTCATGCCCAAGGACGTAACCGCCGCCCTCTTCATGTCTCACCATTTCTCTATATTAAATCATTATTAATAGAGTCAGTTTTCCTAACCATGCTTCTCAATTTATAACATGTGTCAATTCATTATGTTCCTCGCCGTACAATACAAGACGAGTCCATGTCATAGTTTCATATGTGATACTCATATAATATCAGTTCAACATAGATATATATATATTGCGGCAAAACAATCAATTTTAATTCTATAAAAACCTCACAAAAATGAGTAATAGAATCCCTACCTTTCAAGCTTATCAACAATCTTTTAATCCTGGAATCAATTAACGTTAGCTCCACACATCCTTGACCCTAAGGCATGCATAAGGACAATTAAAACTAAAGCACAACGTATAATCACATTCATAAGTGAGTTATGTGTAAACCCGTCTACTAGTGCCATTAAAGTATTTTTATGCATTAAACATGGAGAAAATGCATACTAAAAACTAAGTTTAGATTAAAGAAAACCTACCTCAAAACTTCTTTGAAAAGCACCAAAGTTTGGGTTATCAATCAAGCTTGAATTAACTTTAAAACCGCCTCGATCATGGTTGGGAATTATAATTGTCTTGGCCACAAAGAGAGCTTTGTGCTCTATGTCTTTAGTTAGAAATTTGAAGTGAGAAGGGAGAGAATGAGAACTAGAGAAGAAGGTGGTGATAGTTAAATAAAAAGATATCAAAATGCTTAAGAGGAATGAGATGTTTACGGGGAAAAGTTGTAAGAAGAAACAAAAGAGTCTTAAAGGAAAATATCATCTTGTCTCCCATGAAGACTTTTAGCAAATAATGCCAACATAATTGAGGGGATAATTGGAGTGAATTATAGAAGAAGATAAGGAAATAATTAATTAGGTGGTTGAGAAATATCTCCATGTCTTCTATGAATTGACGGAAAATAATTCAATGTCCCCTTCGGATACCTTTAGCAAAATGAGAAGAAGTCTATATAATTGAGCAATAATTTAGGGAGACAAGATTGGTAGAAGTAAGTGTTGGTAAGTTTTGAATGTTTCTTAGGAAGACTTGGTAAGAAAATACTAAAATGGTATTTTTTTTAAATGATCATAAACAACTTAGTAATTTTAAATAGTCACATTTTATTCATTAAATTTTACAAAATTATGCCCGTTAAAAATACGGGTGTTACAACTCTCCCCTCCTATAAAAATTTCGTCCTCGAAATTTCGTACGCTGATTACAATGTTAAAACAAATGTGGGTACTTTTCTCTCATTTCAGATTCAAGTTCCCATGTGGCTTCCTCCACATCATGGTGTTGCCACATCACTTTCACCAGAGGAATTCCACGACGACGTAATAATTTTATTTCATGATCCAGTATTTGAACTGGAATTTCTTCATAATTCGTATCTCCTTGAATTGGCACATCTGTCCACATGATCACATGTGAAGGGTCGGGTTCATACTTTCTCAACATCGATACATGAAACACATTATGTACATGAGACAATTGTGGTGGTAGGTCTAAACGGTATGCCAACGTTCCAATGCGTTCCACAATCTCAAACGGTCCTGTATACCTTGGTGCTAACTTTCCTTTAACACCAAATCGAGATACACCTCGTTTTGGTTTCACTTTTAAGAACACAAAGTCTCCGATCATGAACTCTAAAGGTCGCCTCCTCTTATCTGCATAACTCTTTTGTCGACTTTGAGCTGTCTGAAGACGTTCGCGAATAATCTGGATCTTGTCCGTTGTTTCTCTGATAAACTGAGGCCCAAGTTCAAGACGCTCTTCCTTTTCAGCCCAACACAATGGAGATCTACAAGGTCTACCATATAAGGCCTCATATGGAGCCATTCTAATACTTGCTTGGTAACTGTTGTTATATGCGAATTCAACATATGGCAGCTGTACAGCCCAATTTGTTCCAAAGTCCAGCACACAAGCCCGAAGCATATCCTCGAGAATCTGAATGACACGTTCAGATTGTCCATCTGTTTGAGGATGAAAAGCTGTACTAAAATTCAATTGAGTTCCCAAGGCCCTCTGCAATCCTCTCCAAAATTTCGACGTGAAACGTGTATCTCTATCGGAAACTATTGACATTGGCACTCCATGCAATGTCACTACCTTTTCCACGTACAATTGACATAATTTTGAGACACTATAATTAGTTCTGATTGGGATAAAGTGGGCTGTCTTAGTTAAACGATCTACAATTACCCAAACGGCGTCATGCCCTATTTGAGTCTTAGGAAATCCAGTAACAAAGTCCATTGTCACATGATCCCACTTCCATTCTGGAATAGGTAAGCTCCTCAACTCGCCTCCAGGCTTTTGATGTTCCGCTTTAACCTGTTGGCACGTCATGCACTTAGAGACAAAGGTTGCTACATCTCGTTTCATTCCTCGCCACCAGTATTGTCGTTTTAGATCCATATACATTTTTGTGCTTCCAGGATGAATAGCAAACTTTGAACGGTGAGCCTCATCTAGCACCGCATGCCTGAGATATGGATCCTCTGGAACAACTAATCTTCCTTTGTAAAGTAAAAATCCTTCTGGCTCAATCTGCCATCCATCCAGTTGTTCTCCATTTTGTATTTGTTTCCAAACCCTACGTAATCCTTCATCGTGCCATTGTCCTTGTTTTACTTTCTGAATTAACGTAGGAGTTGCTATCACATTGAATAAGAAAGCTCTCTCGTTATCTTCATAATATTGCAAGTTGAAGTCGGCGATAGTGACTCGTCTCCAATCTTCCAATGCTAAACTGGCTATACGTCCGTTGTTCTTACGACTTAGAGCATCTGCCACGGCATTTGCTTTTCCAGGATGATATTGGATACTAAAGTCATAGTCCACCATGTACTCAGTCCATCTTCGTTGCCTTAGATTGAGATCCTTTTGAGTAAACAAATATTTCAGACTTTGATGATCTGAATATAGCTCGAACTTTGCGCCATATAGATAACATCTCCAAATTTTGAGTGCGAAAACCACAGCAGCTAACTCAAGATCATGTGTGGGGTAGTTCCTCTCATGGGGTTTCAACTGGCGTGAGGCGTAGGCAACTACTCGTCCATGCTGCATTAACACACAACCCAAACCGTTTCCTGAGGCATCAGTGTATACTGTGTAAGGCTCCTCGTTGTTAGGTATGATCAGCACAGGTGCACTAGTGAGTCTTCGTTTCAGTTCCTCAAATGCTTCTTCACATTTATCATCCCACACGAACTTGACATTCTTCCTTGTGAGTTTTGTTAATGGAGAAGCAATCTTTGAAAAATTCTCTACGAAGCGTCGATAGTATCCAGCTAGTCCGAGGAAACTTCGAATCTCTGACACGTTCTTTGGTCGTTCCCAATTTAGCACTGCTTCAATTTTGGAGGGGTCCACTGAGATGCCTTCTTCAGAGACAACGTGTCCAAGGAACTTGACCTTCGTCATCCAGAAATCGCATTTTTCTCTTTTTGCATAAAGACCATGTTCTCTCAACGTTTGTAGAGCGATCCTCAAATGCTCAGCATGTTCTTCTTCGTTTTTAGAATAGATCAAGATATCATCTATGAAGACAATGATAAATTGATCTAAGTACGGTCGAAAGACACGGTTCATCAAGTCCATGAAAGCCGCTGGTGCATTAGTCAACCCGAAAGGCATGACAAGAAACTCAAAATGACCGTAGCGAGTCCGAAAAGCTGTCTTTGGAATGTCCTCTTCTCTTATCTTCAGTTGGTGATATCCTGATCGTAAGTCAATCTTTGAGAAATAGCAAGATCCTCCTAACTGATCGAACAACTCATCAATTCGGGGTAGAGGGTACTTGTTCTTGATAGTCAATCGATTAAGCTGGCGATAATCGACACAGAGCCTCAACGATCCGTCATGTTTCTTCACAAAAAGTACTGGAGCTCCCCAAGGTGATGTACTTGGTCGAATAAATCCTTTTTCCAGTAATTCGTCCAACTGCTTCCTCAATTCCACTTTCTCAGCAGGTGCCATTCGATACGGGGCAATAGAAACAGGTGCTGCTCCTTGAGTTAAGTCGATGACAAACTCAATTTCTCTATCAGGCGGAAGTCCGGGCAATTCATCTGGAAAAACATCTGAAAATTCATCCACCACAGGAGTGTGAGAGGATAGGTCACTCTTCTTTAGTTCTCCATCTGAAGCAAAGATCGTCCCAAGATTGGTGAAATTCCTTCGTCCTCCAATACAAGCCTTTAGCACCGGGGCTGGCGTCACTGTTCCTGTTTTTGCCTGAAATTCGATGACTTGTCCATTCTTGGTGAATAAAGAGACACGTTTCCTATGACAATCTACTATTGCCTGGTATTTAGTTAGCCAATCCATTCCTAAGATTACATCAAACTCTGTCATAGTTATTACATATAGGTCAGCCGATAGTTTATGTTCTCCTATAACAATACACACTGATTTACAAATTATGGATACTTCAGCTATCCCGCCCATTGGTGTACTAAGGGTTAATGATGAACTACATGTCTCAGTTTCTAATTGTAGTACGGAAGCAAATAACATAGATATAAATGAATGAGTGGCACCAGTGTCAAATAATACATGAGCCCAAGAATGAGACACGTGAATCATACCGTCTACAACTGAGTGATCAGCCTGTTTTCCTTGTCCAGTTGTAGCCGTAATTGCATAAGCTTGTGCTGGTGCTTTTCCTTTATCACTTTTTCCTCGGTTTCCTTGGCTACTACTAGCCTTATTATTATTTCTCCCAGAAAAATATGGCCTTTGATTCACTGAGCCTTGTGGAGTCGGTTGGAAGTTCTGATTAGCATAAAAATTGGAACCCTGTGGCCGCTGTTGATAGTTGTACTGAGGCTGGAACCCTCGAGGTTGAGTTACTGAGACTTGGGAAGCTGGAGTGTTTTGCTGAGGCGCTCCACGATTTTGACTCCCTCCCCAAACAGTGGAGCCAAAATGACTTCCTTGTGGCCTTGGTGCAAAGGATGATTGTGTAGGGCGGTTAGGGCAATTTCTCCTCAGATGTCCCACTTGTCCACAGTTATGACAAGCATACGGTTGGAAACGACCACTGCCAGAAGATCCACCACCAATAGTCACTCCACTATGCTGAATGACTTGCCCTTGTGACTTCTCTTTCTTACTTATTTTCCTTTGACGCCCACCAGAACCCTTATACTCTCCATAGGAGTTATTTAGTTCTGTCTCTGCCCGCTGTGCCGCAGCTACAAGATCAAGAAAATCTGTTGATGGAACAGCAGCTATCATTTGTCTGATTTTCGGCCTCAGGTTATTTCTAAATTTTTCGCATCTCGCCATTGGATCCGATACAGCCCCGGGATTGTAGCGAGACAATTCTATAAATCGAGCATGGTATTCAGCAACTGTTGTATCTCCCTGCACCAGGTTTTCAAATTCTCGCATCATTGCTTGCCTATGGCTCTGAGGAATATAGGTGTTGCGAAAAATGGTTTCGAACTGCTCCCATGTAAGATTCGGCACATCATAGTCGTCTTTCTGAAGATCCCACCATTCTTCGGCTTTACCCTCAAATATATATGTTGAAAAGCTAACCCAATACTCCCGTGGAATCCTCAAGGTGTCCAACTTCTTTTTGACTGCCTTTAGCCATTGTTCTGCTATGACCGGGTTAGGTTCTCCACTAAATGTGGGTGGTTTCTGCTTCATAAACTCCTTCAACAGAGTTAGATGTCGTTGTTCGGGATCACGAACCTCCACAGGTCTTTGCACAATTTGTAATGCTTGAAGAATTTGTCCTAAATTATTTACTTCTGGTGCAGCTGGCGGGGATTGTGTTGCATGTCGTAGTTGCTCATCTTCTTGAGCTTGTTCCATCGGTTCCGGTTGCTCAACTTCTTGAGCATGTTCAACCGGTTGTGACAGCTCAGACGATTGCATTTGACGTCTTGGTGGCATAGTTTCTACTGGCTGCGAAAATTTAACTAGGATCAGTACCAAATGATGATGACATTAACACCTAACTTTAAAACCATTCCCAAAGATTAATTTTTAAGGTGGTGCTATACCCCCTAGGTTAATCGAACCTAGGCTCTGATACCAAAAATTCTGTAACACCCCTATGTGGGGGTTAACAGTTTTAAATAAATAAAAATAATTTTAAATTTTATATTATTTAAATCAATTAAACAATGCCCATGGGTCTTTAAACAACAAGAAAAATAAAAATAAACGTTTTAAATACAAACCACAGTTTTTAGTGTAGCACCAAATATATATAATTACAGTCATCATCACCATAGTACAATTCCCAAATAACTTAACACAGCCATAAAAAAAATAATACAACTCTTACATGTTGTAGATAAGTTGTAATTAAACAGGGTCTTCTAACACGAAAACAACAGGATTGTTTTCGCTTATTCCTCTTCAAATATGTTGCACTGAGTTCCACCTGAGATATGAAGATATGATAGGGATGAGCATCGACATGCCCAGTAGGGAAATCATGACTCACCTTATGGTTTATCCATTACCACATTAAAAACTGCATGGTTAGTAGGTTACATCATATTCCAGATTATGAGGTTTATTATGATCACATCTTATGGATACCGTAGTTAATCATTACCAAGTGTCATAATTACACATTTATACAAATATTACCAATCATCATTGTTCCTAGGTATCCATGTTAAATTGAGTATCACTCAACTCATCGAAACCCAAATGGGCGCACTTGATCACCCTATAAACATTCCAAGGGTGTTCCGGTGAGGGGACATTAAGCCCCGAGTCCTCACCAAATCAATTCCTGTACAGTGTGTTCTGGGACTTTCAACCCAAGGAAGCGTCATCACCTTCCCCCTATTTTACCTTTTTGGGTATTCATGCCCAAGGACGTAACCGCCGCCCTCTTCATGTCTCACCATTTCTCTATATTAAATCATTATTAATAGAGTCAGTTTTCCTAACCATGCTTCTCAATTTATAACATGTGTCAATTCATTATGTTCCTCGCCGTACAATACAAGACGAGTCCATGTCATAGTTTCATATGTGATACTCATATAATATCAGTTCAACATAGATATATATATATTGCGGCAAAACAATCAATTTTAATTCTATAAAAACCTCACAAAAATGAGTAATAGAATCCCTACCTTTCAAGCTTATCAACAATCTTTTAATCCTGGAATCAATTAACGTTAGCTCCACACATCCTTGACCCTAAGGCATGCATAAGGACAATTAAAACTAAAGCACAACGTATAATCACATTCATAAGTGAGTTATGTGTAAACCCGTCTACTAGTGCCATTAAAGTATTTTTATGCATTAAACATGGAGAAAATGCATACTAAAAACTAAGTTTAGATTAAAGAAAACCTACCTCAAAACTTCTTTGAAAAGCACCAAAGTTTGGGTTATCAATCAAGCTTGAATTAACTTTAAAACCGCCTCGATCATGGTTGGGAATTATAATTGTCTTGGCCACAAAGAGAGCTTTGTGCTCTATGTCTTTAGTTAGAAATTTGAAGTGAGAAGGGAGAGAATGAGAACTAGAGAAGAAGGTGGTGATAGTTAAATAAAAAGATATCAAAATGCTTAAGAGGAATGAGATGTTTACGGGGAAAAGTTGTAAGAAGAAACAAAAGAGTCTTAAAGGAAAATATCATCTTGTCTCCCATGAAGACTTTTAGCAAATAATGCCAACATAATTGAGGGGATAATTGGAGTGAATTATAGAAGAAGATAAGGAAATAATTAATTAGGTGGTTGAGAAATATCTCCATGTCTTCTATGAATTGACGGAAAATAATTCAATGTCCCCTTCGGATACCTTTAGCAAAATGAGAAGAAGTCTATATAATTGAGCAATAATTTAGGGAGACAAGATTGGTAGAAGTAAGTGTTGGTAAGTTTTGAATGTTTCTTAGGAAGACTTGGTAAGAAAATACTAAAATGGTATTTTTTTTAAATGATCATAAACAACTTAGTAATTTTAAATAGTCACATTTTATTCATTAAATTTTACAAAATTATGCCCGTTAAAAATACGGGTGTTACAGACTTTGACTGTAATGTCCCAAAAATTCATTAGTTTAAATCTAGAATTCATTAGTGGGGCCGGGCCATAGAGTTGATGATGATTTTCAAGACTCCCACAAATAAATAGAAAAATGAGAACTACAATACTATAAGAAGTTAACAAAAATATTACATTCGTAGTTTATAGCTTAGATTACTACACTAATTTGGTGCTCTAACAAGTAAATTGCTTAGATCAATGTTTTTTTCCCCTCTTTTGAAATAGACAAAGTCTAAAAGTGTATTTATTATGGAATGATAGATCAAGGCCAAACTTGACTATTGATTGGCAAGTTGCTTCTTGTAGTAGTTATTATCATTCATGTCTTGTATTTAATTTTTCTGCGTGTCATAGTTTTGGATTTGTAGGATTTAGTATTTATCTATTAAAATGCAGGTCGGAGATATAGATTTAAGTGCTTCAATATAAAGTTTCTTTTGTCGTAACCACAGCCGACTATTTCCTTTAAAAGAAATTATTTTTTTTTATATCTCCTGATTATCTCAACATCGCTCTGGTTTTATTCATTTTATTCTTTTTTGGGTGATAAAAATTACCCTTTTTAGTTTTTTTTTTCCTGAGGAAAAGATTGTTATTTTAATTATCCGACTAAGTGTATTTACTTCCTTTCACACGTTTTTATTGGAGATTTTTTCTCCTGTTGTGGGCATGTAACACACCCACTAAGGAGAGAAAGTTGTTGGTTTTAAAATTTTAAAATTAATTAAAAAACAAACTATTCAGTTATAAAGGAAATAGAAGTAAAGTTTTCACGTATATGATATTTTTGAGACTCATATCAGAACCAAAAAATGTGAGATTTAATTTATTATTTTTAGTTTGACACCCACTCGTTATTTTTTTAATGTGCAGACTTGGCTAAGAAGACATTTAATGTATTCGTTATAGTTTAACGTCCACTCGTCGTTTCTTTGGTGTGCGGACTTGGCTTGGAAGACTACAATATCAAAAAAGAAAGTTAGGATATCCTAATAAGCTTCAAGAGGTTTGAGTCTTAATCTCTTATGTGTTCAATGTTTAATTAAAATTATACACCTATTCCTGATAAACGAATTTTTGAGAAAATTTTATTTGTCAATCAATCTGCTTTTACGTTGCATTCTATATTAAATTCTAACAAATGACATCAAAGCAGGTTATAACGTTTATAATTATAATTAATGTAATTTTATATTGTTAAATATCATTTTCTTGATGTAGGTATTATGGGCTGTATTTTTTTTTTTTTTTTGTGTAATTTTTGATTCATATGATAAATGGTGATTACGATTGAAATTTTTGGTTGTTAATTATATAGTTCTTTTGGGTTTCTTTTTATTTAGTTTTTGGTTAGATGATATTTGTGTAAACCCATATGGTACAGATTTCTTGTCATTCATTTTATTATTGTTGTTGTTGTTATTATTATTATTATTTTCTTGTACATCACGTTCACCTTGGAGAGTGGAAGAATTAGTAGCCCACCTCCATTCCGACCACCGGAGCTCAGCCTTGAGCCCGCTGGCTCTCCGCTTTGAGCCTCTTTCTCGGCCTGGAGCGCTGCCAGTGCTCAGCCTCAAGTCGTCTCGGCTCAGCCATGAAAAGAGAGCAGCGCTTGGCTTTGAGCGCTGCACTCATGGCCTGCCTCCGTCCCGAGCATCGGCGGCGTGCTCGCCCCAGCCCCTAGAGCGCCTGACCGTGCTCGACCTCGTGTCTGCAGGAGCTCCGACGAACAGGGTAGCTATGGATTTATCTGCAGCAAGACAGGTGACGGGTTTCGCTTGTAACTCCAGCTCTATTTAGCAACTCCGGCCAGTGGACTCTGCCTGAAGCTCGTATTTGTCTCTGCTGCAGCTCCGACGGGCAAGACTGCTTCGGGCCAACCTACAAAATGGCAGCGTTGGATTGCGTCTACATCTCCAAGTGTTGTCGTTCGGCCTTAAGTGTGTTGACGTTCGGCTGAAGCGTTATGGTGGCTGCTCAGCTTGAGCACAATGGGAAGAAACTGACGCAGTGTCCTGCGGCTCAAAGTGTCGGCAGTGGGTTCCTGAAATCCAAAGAAAAGCTGGGCCAAATTTTGCAATCTAAGGCCCATCATATTTTTTTCTAGCAACCCATACCTGAAGGACTCCACGTTGACTGGAGCTGGGAAATATGTAAACTGCAAGAAGCCCCATTTACAATTTTATTTTTTTATTTTTATTTTTTATAGATTGTAATTTAATTTGTTAAAAAGATCCGGTCAAAATTCTATTATTTATTTTAATGTTATAATTTTATGTGATGATTTTATGAAATGATCACGTATTATAACATGTCGTTTAGAAAAGTGTCTACACTTAGCTACTATAACATGATATGCATACATTTGCATATTATTTCATATTTTATAAAGTTGTTTATAATATGATTGGATATAGTGTTATAAAATTAAAATTCAATAGGATTAAATTAATTGGGTTAGTTATTTTCTTTTAAATTTGTATAATCAATCAAATAATGTGAATTAAGTTTTAATAGTTAGAACTTGGTAAAATTCACATTAAATCTAAGTTTTTAAATTTTAAATTGTTTATTTTTAAGTAGCTTACAGTATTCATAATAAATTCAAACTTTCAAAAAACATAGTAATTTATTTAAGTGTAAATGGAGAGATTGGAGGAACTGGAGAGAGAAGATTGCTTCATAAGAAGCATATTATCGGTAGAGTCAATGAGATCATGATAGAGTGCGAATGAGATGGCAAAGATTGTCCTGTTTCTAAAGAATGAGAGAATGAGTGGTAGATTCAACAGTTTAAATTTCAAAGACTAGTTTTGAACGGAAAAGGGATTCGGCGTCACTATAAGCATCGTTGCTGCTAAGGCTAGCTCTCTAAAGGCTATCATCCATTGTAGGAGCAACTCTCATTGCTGCTGTGTGACGTCCCGTCTTTTCAGACAGTCACTTAATTTTTTTAAACATCATTACTTAAATATTAATCTTACTTACATAGTAAGAAAAATGCTAAAATAAAATTTTTTCCTTTATTTTTTTCTTTAATTATTTGAAACATTTCATAAAATTTAACTTAAACTTTGAAAACATATCTTAAAACTTTGACTTTCTTAAACTTTGAAAACACTATATCAAGTAGTGAGAAAACATTTTCTTAAACTAGCGAAAGCATACTGTAGTGGCATTCATACCCAAATCTTCGCATCTATTCTCCGCAGCACCAAGCTCATCAAACAGGTCCTACTAGTCACCTATAGGACTACATACAACATAAAGGAATTTTAATGAGCTTTTGCTCAGTAAATTCAAACGTAAACTCATAAAACCTTAAACATTCTTTATAAAACTTTTCTCATAAAAACCATTCTCTTAAGAGTTTTTTTTTTTTAAAAAAAACATTTTCATAAAACATTTCTTAAATATTTTTCTTAAAACATCCTTCATAAACCTTTCCTTATAAACAGAAAATATTTTTCATAAACACTTAACATAAAGCAGTCCTCAGAATGCTTTTTATAAATATAACACATAAACATTTCATGACAAGCAATACAAGCATAATCAATATGCATGATTCCATTTATACTCATTTATGATCATTCATTTATGAGTATCTTATGATCATTCATTTATAAGTATCTTATGAACATTTATTTCTTACTTTAACTTTTTATCTTTGTTCCTTAACTTTCCTTATCTTATAAACTTTAGTGTTCGTACCAACATCATTAATTATGAGATCATAAACATGATGCTTCCTTTGTGGAAGACTTGAGACCATCGAAGACCAATGTCATAACTTTAACTTTACTTGTGTACCTCACATCAAGAAGGTCACAACTTTAACTTTACTTTCAATACCTCATAACAAGGAGGCTAGTACGACACTTTCTTTTATCTTTATTTTGTTGGAAAAATAGTACACAACGAAATTTAAAAAAAATTTATATCAGAGTATTTTTCAAAACACAAGTTTGACACACTATATGCATAAATTAACCAGATCTTACTAATCTCATAAATGCAGAAAAGCTCCCACAATCCATGAAGAATATAATGTTCCAAATGAGCCTTAACCAACTGGTCTTCTTTGCTACTATATCCACGATCGGAGTGCATGTGGGCGCATGTCGTCCAGCTTTTCCTTGGTGACTCTCCTTCTAACCAATTGAGAAATACCCAAAGCTATAGTTTGTGATTTGTGAACAACAGCTTTCTGGGTAGTTGTAGAGTCTCACCAGCAGAGTCTCACTCTATATTTCTCAATTGATCTAAATAAGAATGAGTCTCACTCCCCTTTATATAGAGGTTGTGCCTAGGAGTTAGTTCTTATCAGATAAGGCCTTGAAAATTTGAATCAGAAGCAAATCAAGATCAATATGTGCTAAAATATGTGTGAAAACACGTGATCTTTTTATCGCTTAGTCGGCAGGCCAAACCGCCAGATCGGCCTACCGAACTTGCTCCATCGGCATGCCAAACTTACGATAAATGATTTATGCGAATCTTTATTTCCTACTCGAGATTCTTGGGATAGAGTCTCAGTTTTAATTCAAATAACCCAATAGAGAAGTTATCTGATTAAAACAGTCATATCTAGATAATCTTTAGAAAAATAAATATTCCTAATAATTCAACAAGTTTATCTTAAATTAATTTATTCAAAATTAATCCAATCGATAAACAAACATGAATTATCTTATCCTGATAATTCAACAAGTTTATCTTGAAGTAATTTTTACAAAATTAATTCAACCAATAAACATACATGAATTATCTGATCCTATCGAATTTCAGCCAATCTGATAATTTGACACAAGTCACTAATTATTAGAAAAGCATACCGTGTTGTTACAGGATTTTTTATGAGCTAGCAAAGGGGACCTGATGGACCTATATAGTTCAAGCTCAGGATAATTATGAAACCCAATATCCTAGATATACATTTTATAATTATCAACTTCAACGCTACTCCACAAAAAGCTTAGAGCTGCACTATCGAGCTATATAGAGTTATGAAGCTCGGATAGCTAAGTCTCCATGACATATCATAATGTATCTTATCCCCATAGGATTATCCATAATCGGCTTAAGGACAAGTTTTGTCTTACCTTTCTGATTATTTTTCTCTTACGTTCTATTATCTCACTATTAGAAAACTTTCCATCCAAACACAGTATACCATTCAGTTACACCTATGTATCCAAATGGTTGAGCGCTCAAGTTTTTGAATTACAGAATAACGCATATAAGAGGATATCAACTACTCCTAAAGAGGAGCTATGGATTCCATATCTATGAATAAAAGATCTACGCTATCAAGAGTCATGTCTCTAAAGTACTGGCATGTGTACCACTATTAAAATGTAGATGTCACCCTTTGGTACATCAAAAGACATAAGTCAAGACAAGGAGCCCACTATTCATCTCAAGATTAAGAGACAATACATATGATTGTCTATAGTGAATCGATTTGCCGACACAGAATTATTAATCCAAATCAATTCACTTTATGTCTCGATCCATCACATTGTCACCTATGACAATGTGCCAATATTTCTATTCACAGAGTCTATCTCCGATCGTCAAGACAAACCATCTCCCAATAGGGATATAGACAACATAAGAATCTTTGCATGAATAAAGCGCCCAACTTTATTCCCTCGTTTGCGGATCTTATGATTTAGACCATCACCTTAAGAATCGTGTCTTCCGCATAATCTGTCCATCATATGCCCAATTCTTAAAGGTTTAGACCAACAGTCTTAGACTATTATTGTGACGACCCGCCTTTTCGGGTAGCCACTTTACTTTCATAAACATCGTTTCATAAACAGAAATCTTACTTACTTAGTAAGAAAATACTGTAATAATTTTTTTTTTCTTTAAACGTTCTTTAAAACTGATGCGACCTCTGTCGCATTCAAGTTGAGACCCCGCTCAACACTTGCCCTTAAAATCATTTCAAATTGTTTCTTAAAACTTAATAAGAAACACTTATTAAATCATAGCTTAAAAATTTACTTTATAATTACATAAAACAGTTCGTAAACTGTATCTTAAAACTTTGAATACAATTCTTAAAACTCTGATTTTCTTAAAACTTCACAAACACTACATTAAACAATGGAAAACCTTTTCTTTGCATAACGGAAGCAAACAGTAATAGTATCCATACCCAAATCTTTGCATCTGTCCTCCGCAGTACCCCGCTCTTCTAACGGGTCCTATTGATCACCCAAAAATTACCTATAGCATGAAAAACCTTTAATGAGCTTTCGTTCAGCAAGTTCAAACATATACTCACAAAGCATTTAATCATGCTTTAAAACTTTTCTCATAAAACCTTCCTTTTGAAACATTCTTCAAGAACGTTTTCCATAAACATTTCTGAAAACGTTTTTCATAAAACATTTTCTGAAACGTTTTGCATAAACGTTTTTCGTAAAACATTTCTTGAACGTTTATCTTAAAATGTCGTTCATAAACCGTTTCTTGAAAACATGAAAATGTTTTTCATAAACATTTATCGTAAACATTTTTCAAAATGTCTTTCATAACATAACATATAAATATTTCATAAAGAAGGCATTCAAGTAACATCATAATGCATGACTCCATTTATGCTCAATTATTAACTTTAATTATGAGCATTTTATGAACATTCTATAAACTTAAATATTCCTTTCTTTCTCAACCTTTATTCTTGTTCCTTAACTTTCTTTATCTTATAACCTTCCTTTTCCTTACTTTACTTTAGTGTTCGTACCAACTCATTAATCATGAGATCATAAACATGATGCTTCCCTTGTGGAAGACTTGAGACCATCAAACATTGAGGTCTTGTACCTCACCTTTAGGAGGTCAAACTTTAATTTTACTTTCATTACCTCATAACAAAGAGGCTGGTACGACACTTTCTTTTTATCTTTACGTTACCTTCTTATTAACTTTAGTGAGCATTTCAAATGCAATCACATCATATGCAATACACTTGCAATTCATAGCTTGTACTATAAAATCTATTGCATAACAAATGCAACATATTGCTTAATAAATACATCATAAAACGCAAACATATTTTGCAAATCATAACTTGTATTCTAACACTTATTGCATAACAAATGCAACATATTGCTTAATAAATACAACATAAAATGCAAACACATTTTGCTAATCATAGTTTGTACTCTGAAATTTATTGCATCACAATTGCAACTTATTGTATCGCAACGTATCATATAACGCAATCACATTTTACAAATTATAACTTTTATTCTAAAACTTATTGCACAACAAATGCAATTTATTGCATAGCAAATGCATCATGAAACTTATAACTTAAACTATAAAATATTTTGCATTGTCATAATGCAAAACATACTTTAAATACTTAAAAAATCATAACTTACACTTTTAAGAAATGTTATGCATATCAATATGCAAATAAACCTTTAACATAACGATTGCAAATTCATTGCAAATCTTTTTCTTGAACTTTAAAACTTTTTGCATAATAAATGCAAACATACTTTAAAAGAAACTTGCATAATAATTGCAAACTCATTTGCAAATTATATAAATAAGCATTTAAAAATCATTTATTTCATGCTGTAGGTGAGATTTGAAACTTACCCGAACTATGCTCTAGCGTTCTCTATTCCGTTCCTTTCTCGTTCCTTTTCCTTCCATTGGTCGGCTTTTGTGTCCTGATCATACGACAGCCGACTCATTAATTAACTTTCTTTATTATCAATCCACTTGATTGATAATAAAACATAAATATTAACCATTCTTTCCTTTTTCATAACTTGGTATACTATCGGTCTACCGTTCTCTTTACTCAACCTTATAAACCATCAGTTTACCTTTCCTTCAATTAGCCTTGTAACCCACTGGGGTTACATTTCCTTTTAACTTTGTAACCCATCGGTTACCTCTCGTTTACTTAAACATCCCTTGTTAAATCTCTGATCTCATATGACCGTTACGTTACTTAACGTATTACGAAACATTTTTCGTCTAATAACGTTATGCTAAATCGGAGCGTTCGACTCCGTTCTAGCCGTTTCTTGATAATGACGATCTTACCCTTAACGAGTTTTTTGTCAACATTGTAACGTTATAAAACTCATTCTCACATAAAATAGTGTAACAATCACTGATCATGCATTTCATAACTTTTTATGAAAGCATCTAAAACAATTTATTCTAAAACAGTTCATACTGTAAGCGAGATTCCTACTTACTTGAACTCCAAGCTAAGCAGATCCAGTTATATCTCGTTGCATCTACAGTATGTGAAGCATCCTCTGCAGTGCTCCTCAAGTGACCATGAATGGCTGGGAATGCTTCCTGGAGATCATACATTCTTGAAACGGTCATTCTGGACTCCGATACTGCTGTTTGAATTGCCTCGATCCGCGTGCAGTTGGTATCAGATGATTTTCACCGGAGTAAAATTAGCTCAAACGGAGGGCACCATCGCGTTCAGAGCATTGAAACAAGTAGGGAGGCTGTCTCGGATCTTCGATCGGAGGTCCGGATCACAAAATCCTAATTTAACGTTGACCGTCCGTTGACCGGTGGTTGACCATTGTTGACCGGCGGCAGTTGGCTCCGTTGAGGGCTGAGCTCGAGCCTACCCCCCTTAATTCGACCCTCCTAAGTCGATTGGTGGGGTCAATTTTACCCAATTTGGCCTCTAACCATGCAGATCGAAGCCTGACGACGGCGGCAAAAATCGAGGCTTCGATCTTGTATCTCCGGCGGAGCTATCGTGAAATTGACTTGGGGCTTTCGTTCCCCGAGTCACTCTAAGCATTTTCCCCCTTTCAATTTGGGGCGACGCGGCCAGGGAACGTCGTGATCTGTGGCTGTCGCAGGCGGTGCACGACGGCAGGAGGTGGAACTCAGACCAGCAGCAGCTGGGCTGCGAAATTAGGCGAGGGGTTTCACTCCCCGTCGCCGTCTGAGTCGAACAGTGGCGGAGGTGTACCTCACCGCCGTCGTGATTGGCAGGTTCCGAGTGGCGGCTGACACAACGGAGACAGGGCAGCTCCGACGAAGCCTTTTCCAGCCAAAATTGAGCTAGAAAATTGGTACCATCTTGCTCCTCTCCTCATGTTAAGTCCATAGACACCAAGATCACGTCAATTGGTGGTCGGACGGCGCAGAAATGACGTCGGGAAGAAATGGGTTTCACTGCCACTTTGGGCGGCGCGTGAGCCTCCCTCCGGTGGCGTTTTGGGTGGCACGACACCTCGTTGGACTCAGCTCAACGAGAGCTTCCCATTGGTACGGGAGGTGTCGAAAAATAACACTGGAATCTCAAACGAGATTTGAGGAGAGAGAGAGAATTCTAGAGAGAGAAGTAGAGAGAGAAAGAGTCGAATGGAGTGAGATTTTTCTGATTTTTTTTCCCTTTTTATTTCTTTTCTTTTATAAAAGTATAAAAAGAAATTATGGTCTACACAATTCAATTCTTATACTGCATTGCTCTAATACTGTATAATTTTCCATCTTATTATACAGTATTTTTCATTAAACCGTACTTTTCATCTTAATATAATCATTAACTTAATGCATTTTTAATGCATTAAAAATCTCAGGGTGTTACCATTATTTGCTTAACATACATTCAACAAATATGAACGTAAAGAGGACAAGATTTGGTATATAAATAATAAATAAATTCTTTATTGATAAAAATGTCTCCAAAAATATATTATATTTTTATTCCTTAGGGCATACACGTTTAACAATCTCCTACTTGCACTAAGTGAGTAAATATGACAAATCTCGCATCCCCATAACTTCCACATGCCTCTCGAAAACTCTCGCAGTTAGCGTCTTCATGAATGGATCAGCTAAATTGTCATCAGATGCGATTTTGCAAATAGCGACATGCCCGTCCTCTATGAAGTCCTTTATTACATGATACTTCTGATCAATATGCTTACTCTTCTTATGAAATCTTGGTTCCTTAGCATTAGCTACCGCCGCACTGTTATCATAGTACAGTGATACCACCTTATCCATACCAAGAACTATCTTTAGATCCCCAAGGAACTTATGAGGCCACACTGCTTCTTTCGAAGTACAATCTTGCTTTACACATCTCCAACTGATAGCACCGCTGCCCAGAGTAAACACAAAACCTGAAGTCGACTCCTAAAATTCAGATAGGATTGGAAATCCAAATCAGTGTATCCTAGAGGAGTTAAGTCCTCTTCCGAATACACAAGCATATATCCTTGAGTCCTTTTCAGGTAGTTGAAAATATGCTTGACTGCAACCTAATGGTTCGGTCCTAAATCCGCCTGAAATCGACTTACAATCCCGATCGCATAACAAATATCCTGGTTGTGTGCAAAGCATGACATACATGAGACTACCCACTGCCAAAGCATAAGGCACCTTCTTCATGTATTCTTTTTCTTCCTCAGACTTTGGAGAGTCTTTCTTAGAAAGAGTAATTCCACACCTAGATGGTTGCCCACATTTCTTAGAATCCTGCATTGCAAATCTCTCGAGAACCTTATCTATGTAGCCAGCTTGAGACAAAGCTATCATTTTGTTCTTCCTATCCTGAAAAATGTGGATACCGAGAACAAAATTATTTTTTCTTAAGTGTTGTAAATGATTTTCTTTCAAATTATTTTTGTGCATGGTTTTCTTTTAAAAAATTAAAAATTTTAAAAAAATCATGTTTGTAAAAATTTGCGTTTTCCCGACACACAAACCTTTGACCTTGAGAAGGTGTCGAGTGTGTTTTGCCAGTGTGTCACTTGTTTTGTTTTGTTATTTTTGTTATATATATAATATATAAATTATTCAGGTTGATTCAATTAGGCCAAAACCGAAAATGGGTCTCCAATTTGGGCTTGAACCAAAAATTAGGCCAAGATCGATATTAGACCTTCATTCTATGCTAAGTACATAACTCGGTAGATTACCAATTCGCACGAGCCCAGTTTAAATTCAAATTGGCCTATGATTTCAACAGTTCATCAAGCCAAGGACATTTGGGCCAAGTTTAATCCATTTCAAACCCAAAATTGATCCAACCTGGATATAAAAAACTTAAAAAATAAAAAATAAAAAAATAAAAAAATAATTTAGCCATCACACGTGTTCCCTACATGTGTCCAGCACAATAGCCATTCTATGTCTATAAATCCCGTTACTGTGCATCGAGAGTCAATTTTTTGGATCCATTCTCTCTTTAGGTTTCTTCTCTCTCTTTAGAGTTCTGAATTCCTCTTCCTTCTCTCTAGAACTCTCTCATTCTCTCTCTTGTTCTTCTATGAATTTTTTTAGAAATTTTTAATCTTTCTTCTTTGTTTCTTTTTAATTTTCCCCAAATTTTCTTTCTTTGTTTCTTTTCTTCTTTCTTTTTCTTTATTTATCCCATGGATCTGAAGTACACTCAATTGAGAAAATATTTCCTATCTCTTTCTTAGAAGACTTTCATGAAGAAATACAAGTCTATAGTCACCAGAGTTTGGGTTTTCATGCGATTTAGTATTCCCACTGATGTTAGGATGCTATCGAAGCAAAATACATCCGAGTGACTTTGAGCAAAACATCGACTTTCCAGGTATGGGTAAGAGTCATAGTGCATTGAGAAAAAGAGCCTTTTCTATTGAATCAAGATACAACAAGTACGCTTGACAGACTTGTGAAGGTAAGTGTCCTCCTCTTGGATTTGTGTGCATTAACGGAGAGGACAAGATCCAATTTTGTAAGGATAGACTTTCAAAAGAAAAATTGATGATCTTCTAGCTTCTCTAAAAAACTATTCTAGTGGATATGTCAATAGTACAATTGCTAAACTCTGACCCAAATTCCATGCAGAGAGACAATGCCTTAGGAATCTGATGAAAAACGACCCTCTTTGCCAATTTTTAAGAAAATTAGATGGGAAGTAAATCCTCGATCCATAGAAGTCGTTAACAACAGTTGTAAATATTGTTGTTTTTGTTTTTTAAAAAAATATTAAAAATCCATTCGAGAATTGATCTTGGGTTTTAATAAAAAATCATCAAAATGGCTGCTTCATGGAGATTCTCAAGAAACGCATTCTGATGAACATTCTTTATTCATTCTCGAACATGCTCGTGTTTTGAGTTTTTTTATTTTTAGATCATTACAGTAGTTGTCTAATAATTAGTGTTTGTTTTATTTTATTATTTTTCTTTTAAAAATATTATCTTGTTAGATGCCATGTTTATTTCCTGTAGCTAGTTTGAAAATTTTTAGATCTTGTATAATTTTTTTTTAGATTTGTATCATGTTTTTCTAAAGATTCTATAGTATGACAGTTGTTTCCTTTGTCTTTTGTCACATTTTTTTTAAAATTTGTTTTATTTTGTCAAAAATTCTATAGTGTTGTTTGTCAGTTATTTGTCTTTTTGCTTTCAATTTGTCAAAAGTTATATAGTTTTTTTTCCAAAGTAGGTCCGAGTGTGTCTTTATAATTATTATTTTTTAAAAGTTGTTAAGATCTTGTTTTTTTTTTTTTCTGATAAAATCTTATCTTCTCTTTCTTTTTTTAATTGTAAATATTTTGTTTACATTGTCAAGTGACCATTCATTACCTACTTATCTACTTCCTAGTCCTTGTGCATTCTAAACTCCTTTAAGATCCATTCAGGATTCAACATTAGACAGAGCAGACTTAAAAAAAAAAGCAAAAATATCAAATAGTGAAAAAAAAGTCAACCAATCTTAGAAATCAAACATGTCTTCCTCCCACTCATCTAGGAAAATTGAAATCATCTATGTCTTTTGTGGTTTCAATCCTAGTAAAGATAGAGTATACTTAGAGGCTGCAGAAAACTTAGGATATGTCTTAGCACGTAGGAAGACTAACTTAGTGTATGGGGGAGGTAGCTTAGGGTTGATAGAGAGTGTGGCAACAACAGCTCAATCTGATAGTGCACAAGCCCTAGGGATTATGCCTGATGTTTTGGCTAAGGAGAAACGTTGTGGGAAGGCCATAGGTGAAGAAAAAAAGAGTTGTATGCATCTGTGAACGTGTAGAAGTCATGACAACTATAGCTGATGTATTGATAGCTCTACTTGGAGGTCTAGGCACCCTAGAGGAAATGTTTATAGTTGCTAGCAGACACCAATTGAGCTTCCATTCCAAACCCTTAAGGCTTTGGAATGTTAACGGCTTCTAAGATGGTTTGTTAAAGTTTTAGATCATGCCATGAAAGAAAACTTAGTATACAGGCTAGAAGATAAATCTTTTTCACTGCTCCAACTGCTGAGGAATTATTGGACAAGATGTAGGTTGTGCATCTGGAGGCCTACACTGCAACTTCAAGGCTAGATTAGAACAAAGGAAATAGGAAGCGACCGTTAGATTTGAACCTCCACCTGTGATCTTTTGGTTTTACCCATAGCATGTTTACAGTCTTGTTTCCTTTTTTGTTTCTGAATAACCGCTCTTCTTTAGGTAATGTCGTTTCTTTACTGTCTTTTTCTTTATTGTGTTAGTTGTTTATAGTTTGTTTACGTTGAAAAAAAAAATCAAAAAGCAAGCTATATGTGTTATATTTTTAGTTTTGTGGCATGTTGTTGTTAAAACCTTTAAATTTATGTTATCTAGCGTTAGGATGGTAGATGTATAGAGTAACTAGTACTTAAAATGCATCCCACTTTGCTCCAATTACGTAATTTATTGGGTGCTTCTATATCCATATTCTATTTTATGTTTGCATGCATGCATGCATGATTAAGATAGTTGATATTATAGAGTGCTTGTACTCTGAAAACGTGTGCTTGTCATGTCTATAATATATTGCATTATGTTATGTGTTGTATTTGTTAAAAATTTGAAAAAATGAAAATCTCAGAGCCTCCATCGATCATGTATGTCTTTTTTTTTCTTTAATCTTTTCTTCATCTTTTAAACATTGAGGACAATGTTCATTTTAAGTTTAGGGGTATGACACAGAAAATTTTTAATTTTTTTTTCTTTTTGTTTCTATTGGTTTCATTTTTTCTTTAATTAAAAAAAACCTTAAAAAAAAATTTTTGTGTTTTGTTTTTAAGTTTTGTTTTGAGTTGATGTCTAAGGTCGATGATAGACCTGTTTTGAAATGTATATAACTCCTGAAAAATGATAAGCATTGTGTCTATTTAGCTTTTTAACTCAGTTGTTAGTTTTGTTTTACTTAAAATCCTCTGAACACTTAAATGCATATAACCATGACCGCTTAGGTTTTTGCATGCTTAGAGAACTTTATGCGATTCAATCTCTTTAAAGTTTATAAACCCTAGAACTTGTCTGATTATCTCTCGAGATGAAATCCTAGGCTGCATAGCATTTAGGATATAATTTAAGCCATCTTTGAACCGTTTGAACCTTTCTATGTCTATCTGTGATATACATCATATCTCTAGTTACCTCATTGGGCCTGATATTTATCTTTTTTCTTTGTCACCTATAAATTTTTAACTTAGCCGTTAATTATTTTCTTTCCTCTTTAACCTTCCACTCATGAACATGTTGATCATCTGTAATATATTTTAAAGTCTTCTTATATATAGGAGGAAGGGTGGTATTGTGATATATTTATTGTTTGTATTGTTATTTTTTAAAAATTCTGATTCTATAAAAAACAAAAAAATGAAAATGAAAAGTGAAAAAAGAGAAAAATAGAAAAATGCAAAAAAAAAGAAGAAAAAAAGTATAGGTAAAAAAAAAAAGAAGAATAACAATGGATGATATCAGAAGAATTCAAATTCAAGTTTGGGGGTTGTTTTGTAGCTAGGATGGTAATTTTGTGCTCCTTAAGTTATGTGGATCAAATGCATGTGTTTATGAGATATTTGAACCTTACACTTATATCTAAATATCCTACCCATTATCTAAGCCGTACATTATAAGCTTTATAAAGTTCTAATAATCCCAAGTGTTGTGTTAGTCTACATTAATAGAAAGAGATATGAAAATCAAGGCCTATGGAGTTTTTAATTCTAGTTTTTAAATTCACTGATTTGCATAAACCAATATGGGATCATCAACTAAGTGTAATTGGTTTTCACGCACATACTCAGAGGGTCTTAAGTAGGATAGAGTTAACATTTGAATTAAAATTCTACATTCACAATGTTTTGAATTTTTCTTAAGCTATATGTTTTATGAAAATTTTGAGACCAATTTGTTCATCACATCAACTCATTACTTGAGTTTTTAGTTTTAGTTTTCTTTCTTGTGCTCGAAGACAAGCAAAATCTTAAGTTTGAGGGTGTAACAACTCTGTAAAATAGAGTTAAACAACTTTGTCCTTGAGATTTTACTTTGTTTTTAATTTATTTTGTTTTCTTTTAATTAATTTTATTTTATTTTTAGTTTAGTTTAATTTTAATTTATTTTGCTTTATTTTGATCTAGTTTATAATTAATTTTGTTGTGTTGTAAATAGTTTAATTCTCAAGTATGTATTTAATTAAGTAAGATTTGAATTAATTTGTAATAAAAAAATTGGATCGGTTTTGATAAAGAAAAGAAAAGAAGAAAATAAAATAAAAAAATCAAATTTGATTCTAGGATTGATCATAGCTGTCAAATGGAGAGAATGGATTGCTTGGGTATCGACAGTGTACCACATGCGGAGAAGTCGAAGAGTGAGAGACAAGGAACTGTACATGAACAGTTCCGAGGGCATTTCTTTGAACCAGATTCCAACTAATTGATGTTTCAATGCCCATTTTGGGCCATGTTTGATCCAATGCAAGCGCGCCATGTGTGCAAAACAAAGAAGAAAACTAATAGAAGCTTGACATGTGTCCAGCAAAATGAAGAACAAAACTCATGGTTTTTGGTGCTGAATGACACAGATTTCATGCTCAATTACAAGGATTACAGTCAGATTTGCCACCTGAGCAAGCTTCCATTAATTGCATTTTTTATTGAGTAAATAAGCTATTTAAACAGTGAAGTAAGGCATTTGAACCATCCCATCCCAGAGCTTAGAGCTCTAATCAATGAGAGCTATACTTAGCTCTTTCCAGAAGCAATGCTCTGGAGGGGAAAAAAAAAAAAAGAAAAAGAAAAATAGAAAATATTTCCTTTTGTTTTGAGAGTTGGAGAGTGTTGTATGTAGAAAGAAGGCCCGTCAAACTTATCTATATTTCAGGTCATCTCTAAACTCTATCTTTGTAATATATTAATTTTTATTTTAATATTTATGTTGTATGTTTTTATTATCATGTTTTAGTTTTTGTTTTATTTTTTGTTGGGATTGTGAGGTAACTTAAGTTATGAGCATTTTATTTCGTTAAATTATATTATTATGAACCTTATAATTATGTTGAGTATTTACACTGTACTTAATGCTTTTAATTAGCTAGCTATTAGTTATATGATTAAATAAATCATAATGAAACCAAGAGAAGATTTGTAATTTAGGAACATATATAGAATACCATAGATTGCATGTAAGATAGAGATATGCTTACATGGTTTGTGTGGTCACAATAACAATTACCATAAATCATAATGGACTTAGGCATAATTAATTCACATAAAAATATAATGCATTTTTATGCTCAGGTATTTTAGGTGTAACTCGAGAGAGAACACTGAATACGATAAGGAATTCGACTGTCAATATAGTATGAAGCAATAACACAAATATGTTTAATTGAATAGGATCGGATTAATTTTAATGAAATCATAATTCTCAACGTTTCTAGGATTTGTTATTCTATTTTGTTTAAATTCTCTAATTAAATTTTATTTTCTTTTAGTTTCTTTAATTTTTAAAATTTAGATTTTTATTGTTCAAATAATCTTAGAGTTAAGACAATTTTTGTACTTAATAAAAATTAACGCAATCCTCGTAGGAATGATATTTGTACTCATTACTTTATTACTTGAAATGATTACGTGTACTTGCATATTTGAATTTCCACAACAAGTAACCCAGAGGAGAATTTTAGGGAAAGTTAGGGAGCTTTTGAAATTTTAAGGGTTTTTTGGGGAGTTTTATTGGGGATTATTGAAAATCTCTAAGATCTGTGCAAGAAAATTAGTTTTTTGAAGGTTTTTGGAGGGAAACCGCCCGAGAGGAAGAGAGAAACCGAGGAAGACAAAAGAGATCAAAAAAATGGGGGCAAGAGGTTCTGCGTTCTAGTTTGCACACAGAATCTTTTGCAATAACATATGTTGTCGCAAAAGATATAACTTGTCGTCATAATAAGTCCTCAAAATGACGCCTTTTAGCTTTAGCTAGAAAAAGGACTCGAGGATGGTTCTGGAATAAGCTTGTGTGATGACAATTTTTTAAAATTTTTGGAATCGCCAAATTTTGTGAGAAAATCTCAAAAATTCAACTATTTGAGATGACATGTCTCGCAAATAGGCTTCGAAAAAAATAACTGAGACAAGTCAACACCAGTTGTATTCCAATAGGCATGTCATCGTAAATATGTGCAAATTGGCACCACATTTACTCGCTCCAAATTACATTTTTTCACCTTAGGTATTCACAATGATGCCCACGCCGAATTACATTTTTGCGCCTTAGGTATTTGTGACAACACGTCATCGCAAATTTTTAAGAACATTTTCGAATTTGTTTGCGACAACTTGTCGTCGCTAATACTTTATTATATGCGACATTATGTCATTGTTATTATTTTTTACGATGACATGTCCGAGGTAAATAAATTTCAGATATTTCTGACAATAAGTCGTTGCAAATAGTAGATTATTAACAACAACAAATGTCGTCGCATAAGCCATATTTGTAGTAGTGAAAGTATTTTTTACGTTTAACTGCTCAAACTTGGCACTGACACATCTATATATCTTACATTGGAGATGCTCTAAGGAAAGCCCCTCGAGGGAAAAAATTCTCAAGTATGAGAGAAAATACTCAAACTTTGTCTTCAATACTCAATAACTAGTCTCCCTATATAACAACTAATGTGTCTATATATAGCCCTTAAACAAAATGAGAACAATACTCATTAAAATAAATGACATACCAAATAGACAACGATAAACTAATAACAAAGTAAGACTAAAATATAAAAATAATTAGTGTAGCTGATTCTTCTACATCAGTTCGTCTTGTACATGAAAAAGCCTCATCCTCAAGGTCGGTAGAAGAATGCAGACTTGAACTTTTATGAAGCGACACAACTAGGAAAAACTGGGATAAAAGAAGCTTCAAAAAGAGGAGACCATTGTTTCAGCTCATAGGAGTGGTAGATTGCAACCAAATAACTCCGCCGAGTCACATACCAAACCTACAAAAACCAAATAACTAGTTGGCATAGCAACTAAATCTCCAAAAATAACGGCACTTAATTTTTGGTTTTCCAAGTTGTACTTTGATTGTTTCAATATCTACATCAACTTGGTTTGTTGGCTCACTTTGATTTCCTCCAATTATTTCAAGATTACTTGATTGTCCAAGTTTTCAATTGCAACCACAAGAAAAGGATCCACAATCCCATCCTCAATAATTATGTCAAGACCATTTGAAACATCCAAAGTTTCATTTTGTCCACACCCAATAGATCCATAAGCTTTCCTTGAGTACTAGTCTCATATTTAGTGAGTCCACCCCTCAATGTGTCACAAAAGGTGCTTTTATTTTCTTCATACTCAATACATTCAGAAATAAATTTCATCATAAGGGTCGCAAGTTTACCTTTGGGTAAGGTGGGTCTAGGCTTCTTAAAAAAAATTAAGACTGAATGGTTGATCTCGATCGAATTGCTTGCTGAGAATATAATTTTTATTGTGGAACTTCATCATTTGAATTGAGTCAAGTTGTGGAATGGGCTCATTAAATTTTTTTGGGCCCGAATGATTTAGGGCCAGCCCAATTGTCCTGAACTCTCCCTCACATTAGAAATTGCAGACGTGGGAAAAAGAGACAATCGCGAGCAGACACACTCATTCCACTTGTTGTAGGGACCAAAACTTGATATGCTCTGTTACGGGAATAGCATAATGAGTTCAACATGTCACACCCCGATTTACTTTATCAGGCCATTATGCATTCTTCAAATGTATAATTCTTGATTTTGTTGAGGATTCAATCAAACTCACTACAAGTACAAGTATGTTTGGGTATATAGTTGAAACTAATAAGTTAGAATCAAAATACTATAGCATATAAAAGCTTTATATCGTAGCATATTTTTACTTATGCTATAGCATATAAGGGCTTTAAGAATGATATTCCCAAGCACTCTCTACATGTGTTGCTCAAAAGGGGGATGAGCGCTGATGTCTAGTAAAAGTCCCCACAGAGGACACGATCATGATCGGCCTATCCACTATCATGTTTAGCTCAAAGGCTAATTTTCCGATGAGCTTGAAGTAGCCGTCTAGTCGGTTATGTCATGGTTTGTTAGATCAATTGCGGACCACTTTTCAACATATACAATTACAACTTGTAATGTATGTTAAGAAAAAAAAATGCCGCTCACTTTTGTAACTTCTAGTTCATTAGACCTTATAAGTTTTCACATTTTAATATTTGCAAACCAAGAACCAAAAGTGTTTTTTGTTTTTTTTCTTGGAGAAAAGGAACCAAAAGTTTTGTGCATAGTCGTGCCTTTTCAAACATGTCATGAAGACGTATGGCTTTCGGAATTAGAAAGAATCAAGCTAAGAAAAGAAAACAGCTTGTGTGTTTGTGTGTATATATATATATATATATACACACACACATATGTTAGGAAGATACAACTGGGTCTTGGCCTTACACGACAGAAATGATTTTCTACCCAAAAAAATACTTGCAGTGGTATTAATTTATGAGTTGTGTTATTCCATTCCACCGAAGATGCATATAATCATTTTAGAAAGTTAATCTCTAATAATTAATTTGTTTAATTTATGCTGGATAACAGTTACTACCTAGCCAGGTCTAATTAAGGCATCTTCAATTTTGATTTGGTACTGCATCATGCCCCCGTTGACAAATCGTAATAACGAAGTAAAATAATAAAGCAATGAAGAGAAAACCTAATGATGCCTTCATTTGGAATTTATAAATTCCGGAATGCAAACGAACCCCCCACCACGCACCATGCGTCATTCGCTGCCTCCAAAGTCAGAGAGAACAATTATCGTTTTTTTTTTTTTTTTCATAATAATGATTGGTATAATTTACCTAAAAAATAGTAATATATATATATATATAACTCATTAAAATTAAAATGAAAATCCAACCCCCCCCCCAAAAAAAAAAAAAAAAAAATCAAAGTCAACTCTCAACTGTTTTCTATTTTAATTTGTTCCGTTTCCTTCGTTGTCTTTACAGCATTTCTTAAAGACTCCAATTTATACCATATTATATACCATATCATTCATGAATTAAAAGAAACCAAACGCACATCAGTGTGGAAAATCAGATTGCCGCCTCTCTTTTGTTTCTTCTTCTTCTTCTTCCTCTTTCTCCTTCTGAGAATTTGGAGAGAGAAAATAATTAGTATATAGCCCAACGTCCTAAAGTTGTCCCTTGATATACATACATACATATATATATATATACACCTCATAATCACGTAATTAAAAATCACAAAGAAATCGATTGTATCATGCATTCAGGAAATCGGTGGGAATCAGGGTCGTTTGACGTAGGAGGAGGAGGAAGAGGAGGAGATGTAGAGGTAACAGAGGCAAACAGCGAGTGGGACAAGTCGGCGGCGTATCATCCACAGCAGCAACAATTTGAGCAACTAACAGAGACACAAAGAAGCTGGCTTCTGGAGCCAAACCACAAGAAGAAGGAGAAGAGCAAGTACGTAGACTTGGGATGCATTGTTTGTAGCAAAAAGGCTTTCAAGTGGAGTTTATGGTCTCTTGTGTTGGCATTTTGTGTGATTGGTCTTCCCATCATCATTGTCCACGCCCTTCCAAAATCCAAACCCCACACTGTTCCTCCTGATTCTTACACTTTGGCTCTCCACAAGGCCCTCCTCTTCTACAATGCCCAGAAATGTAAGATCTTTATTTACATATTATCATAGCCAGCTACGCTGTTAATTATTATTTTTATATTGTTGAGGAAGTCTATATTCGTATTTGTTAATTGTCTCATGTTCACTTTTTTTTTTTCTTGGGGGTTTTTAACATTACTTCATCGTACACTTTAAAATACTGATGACCTTGATCAAAACATACATGCTATACATTCTAGTTGGGATGCGATAGGCTCCTTTCATATTGACTCCTACTATCCTAAACCGAATGACTACAACATACATTCAAGTATGACACACTTATCATTGCCGTAACAAGTCCGTGAGCACCTATGGATACGATGATATATTTTGTGAAAGAATTTATTGATATAATAATGATGATTTAGTGTTGGAAAATTTATGGGTAGAACAAGAAATGGAAGTGAGAAAATCTGAAAATAAAGGACAGGTATGAGGCGTATAGGAATACTTTTTTCAAAGGTTTTGTTTGCCCCTGCTACTAAGTTTACCAAGGGATTTTGACGGTAAATTACCCTCAAGATACAACAACTCTAAATACAATGTTCACCAATAATATTATGTTTTAAAACAAGACGTGAAACTTATAAATTTTTAGAGATTTAATAAAAGACATGAGTGTTATTTTGTGGTAATCTAGACAACCTTTCACGTAAAGGTATCACTTTGAGAAACAATACTACTACTATAACATATATGTCTATTTATAATAGACATACTTGTTTCTATAAACACATACAACCAGACAATATTATTATTTTGAAACGATTCAAAATCACACCAAGTTTAATAACAGCATTTTTGAGCCAGCCAAAAAACACCGCGGTGCTTAAGTTTATTTTGTACTCAAGTTTCCCATTATCATTGCACCGCGGTGCTACATGGTAATTCCAAAAACACCAGAAAATATATTTTTTCATATTTACTTGTGTAATCTTTGACCTCAAACATTTGAAAAACATATTTAAAACTCTCTTACAATAAGTTGTGAGAATTTATTGACAGGATGTTATATTTTGTGAAGGAATTTATTGATATGATGATAGATTTGTGAAGGAATAATATTTTACAGGTAATCTTTGACATTTTGCTGGAAGGAAGGCCAAGGCCTTTTGACAGAGTAAACTTTTTTGTCTTTTGAACTGAGAAAAAGGAATGGTAGAAATGAACTTTATTTTATAGTAACGGGTTATAAATTGAAACTACTAGTAGTATATTATATAGTTTAGGAGAGAAATATAAAATACATAAGTAAAGGGGTTTACACGAGTTGTTTCAAAACTATCGCTGTTATGGCAATTGGCGTGGCTTAGTTTTTTAAGAGGCGCTACGTACAAATTAATCTATTTACAATAGTGATCTGATTTCTTTCAATTGGCATGGCATATTTATTTATTTATTCTTAAAATTTTGTTTTTCAACACCGTGTGGGGTCCTTAAAATCAAATAATAGTCATACTATCACTTGTCTTGTGAATTTTCAAAATGTTTAGAATAGTTTGGTCGTTCTATGCATATCCAAAGCCGGCAAGGAGCAGGCCACTATAATTAATTTAATTAATTAATTAACAATTTAACATGATACCTTTCCGAAGTCTAGAAGGCACCTCTTTTAACCAGGTGTTATGCGCTACTAGTACTCGCTCTGCGTGTGTATATAGACTAATACATATATATATATATATATTAATCTCTTCATATCAAAGTATGGTGAACTACATATGTCATATGAAAATACTATTATACATAAATGTCATGGTGTCGAAGTCATACACTTCCTTTTCTGGTGTTAGAAAAAGACTCCCAAATATCATTACCATTTATTTTTAGAAACTTTAATTAATAGCTATATGCATGGATATTAAGTGCCAAATGTCACCTGTCCACACATACTTGTCTTAGTTTGGATCCACATTACTCAACAACAATACTTAGCTAGATAATTAATGAAAACTAATGAATTAATTATGCAGCTGGGAGACTTCCAAAGAGTAATGGAATTTCTTGGAGAGGGAACTCAGGACTAAATGATGGAAATGACATTCAAGAACTGAAAGCAATAGGAGGCTTGGTTGGAGGCTACTATGATGCAGGAGACAATGTCAAATTCCACTTTCCCATGGCTTATACGCTCACTATGTTAAGCTGGAGTGTGATTGAATACAGTCACAAATACGAGAGTATTGGAGAGTATGATCATGTTAGAGAAGTCATCAAATGGGGCACTGATTACTTGCTTTTAACCTTCAATTCCTCTGCCACCAAAATTGACAAGATTTATTGTCAGGTTGGCGGGGCTCCAAATGGCTCCACAACTCCAAATGATGAACTCTGCTGGCAAAAACCAGAAAACATGGACTATCCGCGACTCACCCAAACTTGCTCCCAAGGTCCAGACCTTGCTGGGGAAATGGCAGCCGCCTTTGCTGCTGCCTCCATACTTTTCCAAGACGACAACGCCTATTCTCAAAAACTCGTTAGAGGCGCGGAAACCCTGTATGCCTTTGCCAGGGACGGAAGCAAACGACAGTCGTATAGCCGCGGCAACCCTTACATTTCACCCTACTACAACTCCACTGGCTACTATGATGAGTACATTTGGGGTGCTACATGGCTCTACTATGCCACTGGCAATTCTACCTACCTTTCCCTCGCAACCACACAAGGCTTTTCTAGAAACTCCAAGGCCTTTTATGGGATCCCTCAATTGAGCGTGCCAAGTTGGGACAACAAGTTACCCGCCGCAATGCTATTGTTAACCAGGTTCATGGATTAATTATATACATCTTATATCGGAACATCTTTAAATTTCAAGCATTGACTGATATTTTTTTTCCTTGATTAGGTTTAGGATGTTCTTGAGTCCAGGCTACCCATACGAGGACATGTTGCAGATGTACCATAATACCACAAGTCTTACAATGTGTACATATTTTAAACGCTTCAACGTCTTCAATTTCACTAGAGGTGGATTAATCATGCTCAATCAAGGAGGGCCACAACCTCTTCAATATGCAGTCAATGCCGCTTTCTTGGCATCTCTCTATGCCGATTACATGGACGCTATCGGTGTTCCCGGTTTCTACTGTGGCTCTAATTATTTTTCCTTGGGTGATCTGCGTGCATTTGCCACCTCTCAGGTTCCCTCTTTCTTTCAGTTGTTTATATGAAGCAAAACCAATAAGTGCATTCACTAAGCCACGTTGAGAAAAATCTGCTCAATTGTTAACTAATTTTAAATGATGCAGGCAGATTATATCCTAGGCAAAAATCCCATGAACATGAGCTACGTAGTGGGATACGGCAAGAACTTCCCCAGGCATGTCCATCACCGCGGAGCCTCAACACCCAATGACAATAAATATTATTCATGCACCGGTGGGTTTATATGGCGCGACACCCCTAAACCTAATCCTCACAACATCACGGGTGCTATGGTTGGCGGCCCTGATCAGTTTGATCAGTTCAAAGATGTGCGCAGTCGCTATAACAACACCTGAGCCATCTATGGCAGGCAATGCAGGGCTGGTTGCTGCACTTGTGTCTCTCACAAAAACTGCAGCAACTGGTGGTAGTGGCATAGACAAGAACACCATGTTCTCCGCAATTCCACCACTTACCCCACAAAGCCCACCACCACCACCACCTTGGAAGCCATGACCTTATCCTACTGACCTCTGAAGGAGTGTTAATTTGTAGACTCCACATTCTGTAAGCCTACAAGCTTTCATACTTGCACAATTTGTACCTCGACTTTTTTAAAATAATACCTACAATAAGGCAACTGCCACTCATTAATTATCCTAAGTCCTGTAGCTTTATGCAAATGACATATTTAATACTAAACTCAAGGTATAAAAAGAAAAAGCTGGTACGAGGAATTAGAATTAAAAAAAAAAAAAAAAGGATCCTTAAAACTATGGGATCTTTGGCATTTTGTCTCCTATAGATATGTCATGTTTAATCTATGAACACAGGAGACTTTAGCACTCTTTGTGACCTTTAAAGAGTTGACTCGCTACCATTAGTCCCTAAATTTGCTTGAGTTCACTTGCTTCCGATTGAATTAATAGTATATGATTGTACGCTAAATATGATATTATAGTTTTGAATTCCATTGCAAGAAATATAATGTAACTTATGGAGTAGGTTGAGTCTGGATTTTCTCTCCGCATTTTCAACATTATTGCCTATAGCAAGAGCCAGGTTCCTCAGGAGCAACTCTGCCAGGTCCGGCTAAAGGAGCAGCAGCGATTCCTCTTTGATTCAGCAAACATCTAAAATGCGCCAGCCTTCCTGTCACCTCCCTCGGATCCTTGGCCAACTTATCATAAGGCGTCCATAGCCGCTCTTCAAAAAACATAAAAATAAATGGTCATATATCAGAATGAAATGAAATATAAAATATGAAAGCTAGTACTTGGTACTTAATACCAGCAGCAGCTGCAGCACGGGGCCAAATGGTTTGTTGAATATCAGATGCGTCAATATGTTCACCCCACAAGCAAACCTCGCCACCAATAACTAATCTTTGTTGTTTCGGATTTTTAATATTTTCAAGTGGTTCATTTGAGTAGAAACCTTGCCATTCAGCATCCAAATGGTCCAAATACCACTTGTCTTGGTTACTTACAATGCATCTTAATCCAGCTGCCACTACTTTCTCAGCAACACCACCCCCAAGCCTAACACATCAAAATTGATTTGTATCATGGTGATCGATGGCATATAAAGTATGAATTCACTCCTTAATTCTTAATTATTTGTCGCTTTCCTAGTACTATAAAATTTACATTCATATAAGCAGGTCTCATGAAGATTAAGACTTACAATCATACAGAAATTTAACTTACCAGTTGTGCACCACGGTCTTGCGGTTCAATCTATTGCCAAAGTTGTTGAAAGTCTCTTCCCTGTAAATGTTTTTATAGGAGTAGATAAGATGTAAGACTAACGTCGCTTAGAAAAAAAAAAAGTATAAATTCTCTATTCAACATTGTGCATAAGTTTCATACCAGTTAACAATTTCATATCCATAGGATAGTGCTATACTTTGTGCTCGCAAAACAAAGTATTCGTAAGCTTCAGATCCATTCATACCTTGCTTTCTTAACCTGCGCAACAGGATTGTCTATAAGCAATAGACTTTCAGAAATTTATCCACATACTGAATGTTAAAACTTGAATCCTGAAAGGCTAAGAAAAGGAGGTGAAAAAGGCAGAAAAATTCTTGAAGTGGTACTACAAGTGGTCATCAGAAGCCCATAAAGTATGAGAATTTGAGTAACAATCTTCAACCCTATACCAGCGAGCTAAGATCTATTAAGAAACTGCGAAAATGAAAATGAGAGTTTTAGATTGATTTTAATGTTGTTACCATTTTCTTATTCGAGGAGTGGTCGTCCAGCAACCTGAAAAGTAAGGAAATTGTAAAAATCAGTATAAAACAATGGGTGACATACTTATAACAAGACTACAAACTGATTAATATGACGAAAGATTACAAATATCGGTTAAAAGATATTGTCTTAAGACAAAGATATGAAGGCCATATCTTGAGATGCTATACAAGAAAATGACGTGACAAGCCCTTTTTGACAGATATAGAAGAAGTTGACAGCATAGATCAAACTACTGTTTGAAGTCTTAAAGGTGATAATGCATCAACGATTAGCAATGTGCAATATCCTCTTAGAAAGGGATGGAAATTTCAGCCTCAGCAGCACTTAAATCAATTAATCTACTCTAAAAACTATTTTACCAGAATAAAAGCTTTAGATTAATCAGCTGTTAACAACACTGTTTAGCAGCTTCACAGAGTTTCTTTCAAAATTCCATGCGAGACACCATTCGGATATTTGAAGCCAAATGTGATCATTTAAGAAGCGTGATTGAGAGAGTGAAGTTCATGTACTTACGTGTATCAACTTCATCACCTCCCAAGTGAATGAATTTAAATTTAAAGATCTTCCTGAAGTCTGAAACACATGAAATTTAAATTAAGAAGTAAAAAGAAAAAACAAAAAATAAAGAAGCAAGAATAATACTATCAATGTGATATATCTTAGTAAATTTGACAATCAAATTAAAAGCAGTTGAAAGAAAGAATGAGATATATTAGGAAAAAATAAGAAAATATAAATGACATTAATTTACCTGAAAGAATTCCACTAAGAACTTTAAAGGTGAATTCATTGCTAACATCAAGTGGTTCTTGACAGTCCTTTGAGGGCCATAGAGAAGGGTAGCCAATCCCCCTAATAATATTAAGGATCGCCAGCTATTTAGAAAACTTGACGCAAAGATATATACAGAGCTATAGCCACACATACCCCTAACCTTTCTGTGTTTTGGCACTTTTATCTTCACAACCATTTTTCTTGGAAATTTAGTCCTTAAATTTTCAACCCAAAAAAAAAAAAAAAAAACAAATTTGAAAGAATTTCATCTCCACACCATAGGAAACCTTATAGACTAAACGACAAACTATCAAAATCTATGTGTCTACAGAAAAACCAACAAAACTAATAAGAGTGTTATCACTTAAAAAAATACAGCAGACCTGAAACATGCTTTTTGCCCTGAAACTTTTCTGTTTGTATCTCTTCTCAAAGCAGAATTTGAGCATTTGGCAAACACAAACTGTACTTTCATGGAATCAAAAAACTAGCCCCTTTCTTTAATTTCTCAATTTCAAATGCGACAAAAAGTATTTGAGGAAATGATGGACTGCTCCAGTCTTTTCTTCCACATAGCAAACGTCTCATTTTTACAGGCAAATTGCAGGATCAAACAAACACAGATACCAAAATAATGATGAAATAAAAGCAGTTGTGCAGGCTTAATCATTTTTATTTAAGCATGAATATGGTTTTTGCGTTTCTTGTCTTCCAGGGTAATGTAATTCTCTCTGTTATTTCTTTCCTTTTTCTTTGACGTAACCGATACATAAATACGTTTACTTAGGCCGAAAATTACCATGAAAGAGCATGTCCTGGGACATCGATTTCAGCCAATATGTTAATCCCTCGCCTTTGAGCATAGCTGCAAAGATGTAAATACAAATATTAGCGGACTCACTAACAAAGGCAATACCAAAATATCTATGTATAACAAGTACAAACAAAGAAATGACTTGCCTCACAATTTCTTTGGCATCTGCTACAGTATATCTTTCTGAATCCGAATAAGCACCATTCCAGAGTTTTGGATATGAAGGTATCTCCAAAGGAAAAGATTGCGAATCCACGATGTGCCAGTGCAAAACATTCTGTTTATTTGAAGTCAAGAAGGGATTGACCATTGGGATCAACATGTTAACTAAAGTCTAACTTCCTTTCCACAAGGATTTGCATTATCATTAGAGTAGGAAACTCCAAACAAATTCAAAGTGTACCAGCTTTGCATAGGCCATGGAATCGATAACATTCTTTATCACCGGCAGCGGCAGATAGTGTCTAGATGTATCTGCACCAATTCAATTCGCCAATATTACATAAATTTATTGGACAACTTTATTTATCAAGTACCAAAACTTGACCATGCAATGTTCCATGCCATATATTGTAAGATTCCAAGTTTATGGGGGGATAAGATCACAACATGTTGAACTTTAGGCCTTGTTTGGTGGGAGGGGTAGGTGTGGAAGGTTGCTTAACGGATTTTAAGACTTATGGTTGTTTTGTAGGAAGGATCAGAGGAGAGAATAGATTAAGTGAGTGATTCAAAATCCACCAACCACATAACTCTAATTTTGATGCTTCCAATGTTGGAACATTTTGATTCTTCCCCTTCCTCTCTAGTTCCCTCACTTAGGTCATATACATTTTCTTCTTTCTTATTGACTTTTCCTCTTACCAAACAATGTCTTAGAGTGCAGGAATTAGTAGTAACAAATATGAGGACATCAATGAACATTGACTTTCAAGAAATAGAAAAAATGGTTGTACATAGAAACTACTATCAAATTCCCTCAAAAAGGAAAAAAAAAATGAAATCATTTATTGAGTTACCAATCAAAAGGCCTCTATAAGAGAATCTGGGTTCATCAATAATGGTCCATGGTAACATATCAACTTCAACTGTCCTTGTTTTGAAGTTAAAACGGCACAATTGGCTGAATGTCTGCAATATATAATGTTTTTACATCAGATTGTAAATTAACCACAAATAATCTTTCCATTAAAAAAAAAAAAAACCATAGAGAAGAAAATAACCTGAAATCCGTGTAACGCGCCATAAACGGTCTTTGCCTGCATAATTTCATTTGGTAAATTAGCAAGTAAGCCAACAATAATTGTTCAACTGTTGACACAAACAGTAACATATACATATACATATATATATATATTTCCAATTGTATTATATATAAATGTATAAAATTATAAGCAGAATAAGAAAATAAATATATAAATCATAAATATGTATAATAGGTAGAGCAAAAGGAGCATTAATACCTCAAGAAATGCATAGATAGGCTTGCCCAACTCCGGTGAAGGAATTGACAATTTGTACGACTCATCTATTCCATATCTTAACTGCAACAACAATAAGAAAAACAATAACATCAGCGCTAAAAAAATTTTAGAGATTGAGACCTATCTACCTCATAAATAAATAAATGCCTGTTCATCATTTGAAGAAACGACGACGTTTAAGCCCAGAAGACGAATGGATGAAGAAGTAGAAGTAGAAGAGAGGTTGGGATGAATGTGAATATGATCTGGTTGGATGAGGGAGACAAGTCTGGAGAAGGCGTCGTTGAGAATGCCAGAAACGTCGTCGTATTTGGTGGAGAGATGGAAATCCTTGGTTATTATCACAACGCTACTGCTGCTAGTACTAGTGCTTGAAGTGGCATTGCCATGGCTAACGTCTTTGGGCATTGGCCATATGTTGAGGTCGAGGCTTTGGGATTCGACATCACTACCACTCTCATTCACATTAATATTAACACCATTATCACTACTTCCTTCAACAAAAATTAACTCAACTATCAAAACCAAATAATACACCCTATTTCGGATTCCAATATTCTTTGCCATCAGAGTACAGAAGATTGAAAGAAGAAGAACGCTTTTTTTTTCTTTTTTTCTTTTCTTTTTTTTTATAGTACTAATCAATACACTAGTAGATGATGATAATCCCAAGAATCAAAACAACGAATAATGAAGACAAATCAAGAAAGTGATGGGAATTAATAGTGGTAGGGTAGGGTCGGTGGGTGGTGCCGTCTTCTTTTGGTTGGTCAGTTGTCTTTCTTTCTTGGAGTTAGTAAGAGCGAGAAAGACAGAGGAGAGAGAAACTACAGACCCTGATCTCTTTATGTATTTGTATTGACTATATATAGATAAGATATGAAACACAGCTTATTATCTTTGTACACTAGTTCTTATGATTAAACTATTAGACTGTGTTTATATGTTAGAGATAAAGATGATAGACAGATTTATGCAATCTTGTTATTGTAAAGTAAAACAAAATAAATAAACAAATAGTAAGACTGCAACATAATAATTTGACAAATAATTGTCCATTTACCTCTTCCCTCCACCCAAACAATTGCATAAGAATCCTCTTCATGTTTCTAAACTTTTTTCTTCTTTTCTACCCACTCCATTCTACTACCAAACATGGACTTAACATTTCTCAAATTTGCATGACACATATACCACATTTAAAAAAGTGGTCTGAACTCTAAATTTTTAACCGTGTCAACGATATAAAACTCTTATATGCTATAATGTGCGCTTTAAACTGTTATAGTTACAACTTTTTTTCTCAAAAACCCTAATAATTGAAAACAAAACTGATATTTTATTATTCTCATAGTATTGCATGTGGGTTAATAAAGGCCAATTTTGTTTACGGGGTTTAATCCTTCTCCATAGTAGAATTGGATGCACAATAATACCTGCCGACATTGTGTCTGTTTACGAAGTACTGTTGCTTGCATGTTCTGTTGGTCTTGTGAGTAAGGGAAGAGAACAATAGTTTATTTTTAAAAGTAAAAAAAAGAGTGGTGGGTGATGGCAGCGCATGTGTTAGAAGTTTGTCGTATTCTAATTACTTTTTCATAGTTGCGTCGGCTCTGACAGCTTCCACTTTCATTGTGTGGGTATATATATATATATATATATAGATTTTAATACCCGCCGACCTTAGGCCTTTTTTTTTTTTTTTTCAGAGGAATCCGAACTTAGGCCATTCCTCCCCAGAAGAATTTTCGGAAAAGGCCAAAAAAAAATTTAATTGAAAAAATGACTTTTTTTTTTTGAACCAAAAAATATACTTTTTTGTATAGGTAAATTGTCTTAGTTTTTTTCAAAAAAATAAGAAAAATGACTGTAACAAGATAAAGACCTCAACAGGATAAAAAAAATAGAACCGTTTTGATGTCTAAAAATTTTTTTTTTGTGCCAAAAACTGAATAAAAAAAAGAGTCATTGATCAAAAATCTTTTTTCCCAAAAAGTCATTTTTACAAATCTCCCTTCCTCCCCTAAGTTAAAAATGTTAGCAAAGTACTCCCCGCTAGGTGGTGCTACCCTTTTGGGGTCTAACATAGCATTTCCACCCCAACCCCTCCTCCCTGCTGGGCGGTGCTCCCCTTTTGGGGTACAAATAGTGTTTTTGTAATTTAATGCTCTTTTCAAACATTGACATTCTCAATCAGCAACTCCGACGATGGTGCTTGTCCCTATGCAACTTCAGCTAGCACTTCCCTTTGCGACAATGCTCCCTCTACGATTTTGACGCTTCCCTCCACGAGACCTCGCACAATCTGGTGACCTCATGTGACTCCAACAATATATCTTCTCCCTCTGTCGACTTTAGTGACGAGGACTGCTCCTAATAATGCCGTTGTTCCACGATGACCGAAGGTTGTGATCTCTATAGAGGAGTCCGAGCTCGCGCTTGTCGTTTGTCGTTCACATCTAACCTCTTGTTAGGCACCATTCTTCAAGTTCTTCTCCCGAAGACAATGACAAATGTTCAAATCGCATCTAAAAATGAGCAATGACAGCCAAAGACCAGCAACAGCAAATGGTGACTAAGATCTCTCCTCAACATCATCTTCTTCGGCACGGGTGATAGTGACAACGACGATGGCAATGAACGAAGCATTTGATTTCCTCTGACGAGCATCCTCAAGTCGATGGAGATGGTAGTGTCTTCGAGGCGAGACTAGGGCGACGGCGACGGGAGTACTCTGAGAGAAAGAGCCGCTGGGGAAAGAGAGAGAAAGAGAGAGGGTGCCTAGGGTTTTGAAAGTGGGTATTTAGTCATTATGTCAATTAATTAATACAGATCTAAAATTAAATACACTATTTATCACCTATTAAAACTTTTTTGTTTATTTATTTTGATTCTTAATTAATCACGGTCTAATTTTCTCATTCTCCCCTTTACTACAACTTTTGTGTCATACTATTTTTTTCATCCCTTTAATTCATACTCAATTTTTTCTGGCTAAAATATAAAAATACCCTTAGATGATCATATTTGCTTTGCTTTAATCCAAAGTGTTTAGGAAAAATTGTGTTTTTATATTCATTGAAGGTAATATGTTTCAAACTTTCTTATAAAAGTGGTAAAATTGAAAAGCAATACCACATAAGTAGTATTTCCCAAATTAACCTTCCCCCAACCCACAAAAACTCCTATTATTGAAAAAATAAGAATAAAAAAATTGTGAATATTACATATTATGCTTCACTTAAAAAAAGTGTACACATTTTAAAAAATTATGCCATACTATTACTCATGTTACATGTTTGAGTTATGTCACACTTAAAAATGTATGTTATTCTTGAAAAGTAGGTTTCAAAAAATAATATTTATGAAAATTTTCCTATAAAATTTTAAGAGAATTTTTCCTTCCCGAAGGAAAAAAAAAATTTGGGCATTTCTCACTCCCACTCCCTCTCTTTGTCGCTTTTTACACCTCACTATGGAGCCTGTGCACATTTTCGGCGACGAAGAAACTCCTAATTGCTATCAACGAACACCAAAATGCTAAAGAGAAAGCTCAAAAAAGATGAAAGATTCTAGAAAAGAGGAATAAGGAAACTAGTTTAAGCTTGCTTCTCCGTGTAGGTCCTCTTACCAAGGACATGAAACTAACAACTGGAGTGTTCCACCTTTTCTTGGAATAGCATTTTTAAATATTGTTCTTCTATTTCCATTTCTTTGTAATCAAATATTTTATGGTGTATTTGTTTTAGGGATTCAATGAGTTTGAACCTAGTTTTAGATCAAAGTAGGCATTTGGAGGTTAAAAAAAAACCTTAGACTCAAACATTGAACTCATAAAGAGGGATGGTTTCAGATTTTATACCCTTAAATACTAGTTTGTCTAGAAAATTTTCAATAAATATAGTGAAAACGCAGTAGAATGAGGTTCTCAAATTTTTATTAAACTTTAGGATGTTTCTTATAATGCTATATACAATAACTAAATAAAACGTAAACTTATAGGTTTCGCAATAGTTATGGATGATTAAACTATTGAAATTGATGCTTTTATAGCATAGTATAAATGCCACAAGGACATTATAAGATGTAGAGTATAATATAATTAATAAAATAAATTTCATTTATTCCCTTATATGTATATCTTGATGAATATATGTATGTGTGTGTATGTGTAAATATTATAGAGGTTCCAATATTTATAAAAGACCATAATCATGTATATGAAGTGCTCATTATTTATAAAAGACCATAATCATATATATGAAGTGTTCATTATACAGAGGATATGATTATGTGTACTTAGTATAAACTTTGGCTTATAATCTGCAGATCAAGCTGGACACTTTATTTTGCTTAATATTGTGATGTATATTCGCAACTTCGTGGAATAATCTTATTTGGATTATGGTAATGTAATGATCATTGGATAGACACATCAGTGTGTTTAGAGCACATTAAACCACAAACAAGATAGAATATAATTACGTGTGTAATTCTATAACAAGAAATTAGAAGTATATCATTGTTGATCATTTATAGATCATTCCTTAATCTTGAGGTGATTATTGGACCCACATATATGTAAAATGTCTTTTTATTCTCAATAGGCAAGATCTATAATTACCCAGTGAAAAAGGGGTATATTGAAGACATGGTATCATAAAAGGGGTATATTGAAGACATGGTATCATAGGTAGCTAGGAACACTACTCATTGATTTGGAATCCACAACTCCTACTTGATAGGATGATAAGATAATATTCCCATGAGTATTAATTCAAGAACTAGGGTGAAGAGTACTCGCTATTTGATATGAGATATCAAATATTACCTAAATTCTCATTGATGATGTGTTCATAAATAGGTCACCTATTAGAGAATTAACGAAACTCATGGATGAAGAAGTAATTAGAGTGGTTATACGAAAGTCCATAAACCTAGCTCTAAGTAAGAAGATTATTGTGGATGATATAATTACATGGTAAATAATTATATCAATGGACAACCTTATTATTAATGTTAAGGTTCCATGTAATTAATATATATAATTTAAGAATGCAGCTATAATTATTAATTTAATTATGAGATAATTAAATTATAAGTAATTATTGGAGCTTAATTTACATATGTCAATTGGGTCCTTTTATTGGCTCATACTAGTAAAAAAGCTTATTTCACGACGGTTTAAAACCGTCACAAAAATTTACACGACGGTTAAAAAACCATAGTGTAATCCTCCATCGTAGTACAAAACATAGCTTACACGATAGTTTTCTTACCATTCTTTAACTGTTTATGAGATGGCTCCCACAAACAAATAGGACAACCAATAGAACTCTTCACCGAATAAACTGGATAAATTGCCATATGCGGGGAAGTTATTAATTGTCCATATCAACATTGTACAAAGTGTGAATGTATCTTCTTGGTAAGCATCTCTAACTTTGATTCTATTTTCCCATAAGTTCTTTAGGCCATGGACCAACGGTGCCAAGTGCACATCAATATCATTCCTTGGTTGGTGAGGACCCGAAATCAATAACTCAACATTAAAAACTTTTACTTCATGCATATTTTTAGAGAGATATTGTAGTTGACAAGTGTTACGGGTCAAGTGCTATGTTTACTACTCATGTTACTATATGGGTTCATTCCATCCGTTGACAAAGGAAAATGTATATTTCTTAGATCCGCACTAAATTAGGATGATCTGTTTTAAATGTCTTCCATTGTGATAAATCTGTCAGATGTCTAAACGTATCATCATCAACCCTTTTGTCATGATACCATGTCAAATTCTTGATAGGCTCTGCATTTTCGAATAAACACCTTAAACATGGTATCAATAGAATATACCATAACACCTTCATCGGCACTCCTTTGTTATCGTTTTTGGCTCTTTTCCTTTCTTCCACCTTGACTCTTTACAAACCAGGCAATTATTCAATTCTTTGTGCTCCTTCTTATAAAGAACATAATCAAGTTCACAAGCATGAATTTTCTCAGACTCTATTCTCAAAGTGCTCAAAGTCTTCTTAGCCTTGTATATACTAGTTAGTAATTTATCATCCTCTGGTAGAAGCCTTCCTAGAAATTTCAAAAGATTTGTGAAACTAAAATTTGACCACCCACCCAACATCTTCAAATTCCATAATCCAACTAAAGTAGACAATTTTGTGAAATGTGTACACCCTTTATACACGGGTGTCTTAGTATCATTCACTACTACTCGAAGTTGGATAGAAAAAAGACTCACCATGATAATGCCATCTTTGGTAACTACAATCTATCTATCTCGAAATAAATATCCTCTAACAATTTCAAATGAGTGAGATCTATGATTTTTACATTGAACTCAAGGACACCAAATTTTATCCTCTTGCTCATGATTTTTAGCAAATAACAAAAATTCTTCCACACAATCCACATATCATTTAGTCAATCTATAATCTCACATCTATATCGTATCCATTTCGTAAATCCTAAATCAAAATATGCACATTTCAAAATAATTAATCAATTCATTCATCTAAATCCACAATAATTTTCACAGATCAATCATACCTATACAATATTAATCATGATTACATAAATCCACATCATACTAATTGAACTACAACTAATCATATATGTCAATAAATTTCCATATGATTATATTCATAAATTCAAAAATTAACATAAAACCCAATTAATAATATAAAAAATAAAGATGTTATTTAACTAGAAACTTACATACGCAGGCGACTGAGAGGAGTAGCGACGAGGTGGGTAGGTGATGAAAAGGGGCAAGACGACATTTTTAGAGATTCTTGTCTATTTTTAAATGGCTATGTTTGCGTCTGCATATGTTATTTTTGAGCTAGGGTTGGATTTTAATGAGATCTTACACGACGGTTTTTGAAAACTGTCGTGCAAGCTAATAGATTACACGACCATTTTTTCGTGTAAGCCCTCTATTAGTTTAATTGTTTTTGTTACTATTAGCTATTACCATCAATTATTATTATTACTATATTTATAATATTATACACATCTAATATATTACTAATACTTTTATTATCTTTATTATTGAATGACATTATTATTATTATTATTATTATTAAGAATTATAAAATAATTGTATTAATATATTATTATTATCATAAAAATTAAAAATTTTGATGATATATTATTAATGTTCTTAATTTATAACTAAAGGCTTACACAACGGTTTATTGTAAAATTTGTTGTGTAAACTATACCATTACACGACGGTTTTTACAATAAGCCGTTACGTAAGGGCCACTTTAGTTTAATTGTTTTTGTTCTTGTTAACTCTATATTACTATCATTTATTATTATTATATTTATAATATTATGTATATCTATTATATTGCTAATGCTTTTATTATTCTTATTATCAAATAGTTAATGTATATTAATATTTTAATTATTTTAATATTTTAAATATATTGATAATAATTATCCTTATTATCAAATAAGATTTTATAATAACAATAATATATTATTATTAAGAAGTATGAAATACGAGTATTAACATAGTATGAAATACGAGTATTAACATAATATTATTATCATAAAAATTAATCTTAATTTAGAACAAAAAGCTTACATGGCGGGTTTTTTGTAAAAACAATCATATATGTTGAACCCTTATAAGACAAATTTTATAAGAAATTATCAGGCAAAGGCCGCTTCGCTGCCATGACCATTTAGTATTTTGGAGCATAATTTTTTGAGCTTTTCCTCCCTACCACAATGATTTTTGAAAAATCATCGTTAATAATCTCAAATTTCTATTAGTATCCATAATATTCTTTCAAATGGTCAATGAAAATTTCTTGAATTATTTTTAATTTGTAGGGCCAAAATTGTAAACTTACATAGTAGTTTACTTAGACTGTGTATGGCACGACACACACTGTACTCTAGGAGTACATGTGGCACCAATATCATGATGGGAGATTTAAATTTGTCACATATTTATCATGTGATTTATTTGTAATCTCAGTGCATGAAAAATATCTTCTTTCAAAAGTGGAAAAAGATGTTGTAGGGAAAATATTTATTATATGAGATATTATAAATAATTAAAAACATCATGAAAGATATTTATGTTAAAAGTTAAAATAAATAATATCTTAGTTTCAACCAAATTCAGATCTCAATCAAATACTAGATGGATTAAGAGCAAACAGTTAGAGGTAGCATGTGTGACTCTGCTATTGGGGGTAGGGTAGGCGTGATATTCTATAAAATCCCAGTGGGATTCTACTCTAACTAATTCCTATCAGTATATCTATAAATACACCTTAAAGATTCTATTTCAATAGACTTTAATATGGACTTTATCCTGTGTTCTTTATTGCTCTCCCCTTTAGAGCCTTAAAGAACCTTTGTTGAGAGAAATTTAAAGGAGATGTTAAGGAGATTATCTAAGAGATCTTGTCAGTGCCCACACACCAATTGATCTAGAAGAAGGAGAATAGCAAGGAAGATCTAAAGGTTTTGAAACTCTTGATCATCCAGAGTTATTGTCAAACCTTTAAGTTTGTATTGTGTTTAATTATTGTATATATTATCATGATAAGGATCTTGAAAGTTTTTAAAATTTTAAAAACCCTATTCTGCTGCATTTTATTCAATTATCATGTAAACGCAATGGAATAGTGTTTGGACACATATATTATTCATCAAGATATACATACAAGAGAATAAATGAAATTTATTTTATTAATTATATAATACTTTATATCTTGTAATGTCCTTGTGAAATTTACACTATGCTATATGCACACTAATTCTAACATTAGATTCAAAACAACAATATTGGAGCTTGATTTGTCAAACTTTGTCTCTCTTTAAAACTGGAAACAACACTTAGATATGGATGAAGATGGATACATGAGCCAATAAAGGATGACAAGGGGCAGCGTTGTTGGTGGTTGGGGCAACACTAATGGTGGGCAAAATGAGAGGGCTAAGCACATGATTTGATCTTGGGATTTCCCTTTAATCCCACCATATACTCCATTTGGTAGGATGGTTGGAAAATAGAAAGGATAGAGAGAGTTGGAGGGATAGAGAGTAAGAATGATGAAGAGGATCATAGTATCCTTTACATATTGTTTGATCGGATGGACAAAGAGTTAAAATGATGGATGATAATAATTTGTGAAATTACTATATAATACAGTTATGTTATTTGTTTATAATTAATTTAAAGGGTAAAATGGTCTTTTTAAATCTTAAAGTAAAAGGATTGCTTAGATCTCTCTACTAGTGGAAGGATTCAATTTGGTGGACCAGAGGAGAGACTATATCCCTCCACCTCTCTTCTCACTCATCCTCTCCCTTCAACCAGTGACAGACGAAAGGGGGCATGTGCCCCCCCTAAAAAAATAAAAAGTTTATATATACACACACATAATGTTCAAGTATTGTTTATGTGTGACCCTAAACTTTAAAAGTTCAACACAATATGGTATATGGGCTTTTCAAATTTATTAGTTATTTTAGGTTTCAAAGCTGATAATTGGACCCTTTTCTTTTCTTTTTCTTTTCGAGAATATGTAGCAAATAGCATGTTTTATTAGGTGGATTGTAAATAATATCAATTTTATAAAAGTGAAATAAATATCAAGATAAATCAATATTTTCTAACTTATTAAAAACCTAGAATACCCCTATAGATCAGATTGTTTGTCCCTTTTTACAATTTTTCCATCTTTTTAGCTTACTCTTTCTTCCCTTTCTTTGAATTTTTGTCCCTTCTTTGTCTCTCCTCACTAATTTCTCCCCTAATCTTCTCTTTCTCTTAGGCGGCCTACATAGATCTGGTCATCATTTTGTCCATCGTTGTCTCATTGTTGACATTGATCGAGAAGCTTCCCCCATTGCAAAGCGACCACCAAAGCAAGATCACAACAATTGTCATCACAAGTGGAGCTGGATCACCAGTTCATGACCACCAGAGCAAGATTGCAATATCGTAAGAATCAACACCGTAAAATCAGATCGTGACCATTGAAGCAAGATTGTAACTTGTTTTTCACTGTATTGCCGTTGAATCTTTGTCCAGTCACACAATTCCAAGTACAAATGAAGCCAAATCATTTTATTCCCAATAATAATACCATGTTCGCCGCCAATATGATCTGGTTTTCCTCTAGGCTAAATCTCGTTTTCCTCGACATGTGGATTTTGCAAAACATTTGCACTAAAAAAACACCTCCATCAGCACAGCGAATCTCAACAACTCAAATACAAATGATCAATTTTTCCTTCGGAGTTGATCTCATCGAAGTGATTAGGGTTGGAGTCCGTCGTTGGACTATACAGAGGCAATCTCACCAAGTTTGTTGAGTCGAATAGGTCTAGAAGAGTTATGCATTTTGTTTTTTTTTACTTTTTTAATGTTTCAATTCCTCGATTTGTTGCTTATAATTTGTAATGATAATTATTGTACTTTTTTCATTTTGTAGTAATTTTACTTTTTCAATTAATGTTTTTTTGGTGGATTTATCGTGAAATATAATATTTTCGGCCCCTAGCGGCATGTCGGTCCTAGTGACGCTTGAGGATGTTGCCAATTTATTTTTTTATAATTACATGGAAATACAATATTTGGATATAAATGTTGTATTTTCTGGACACTAATTGTCCGACGACGTAGTTGGTAACTTTTTGTCCTTGCATAAAGATATAATTTATTTCAATGTAAATATTATACTTCCTAGCTACTGGTGGTCCAATAAAGTCGTAAGTGAATTTTTGTATTTATCAAAAAATATGGTATTTCCATGTGAATACTATATTTAGCGACTGTCAGTGGTCTAGTAACGTCATTGGAAATTTTTGTATTTATCAAGAAATATTGTATTTTTGTATAAATACTGCATTTGCTGGTTATTGGTGACGTCGTCGATGATGACAAGGTTTGGTGACATTGTTGATAAATTTTTGTTACGAAGAAATATTGTATTTTTTGACCACTAGTGGTCCATCAAAATCGACAATAAATTTTTGTATTTATATGTTAATTATGTATTTAAAGGTAAATACCATATTTTTCGATTGCTAATTGTCAGGCGAAGTTGTGGGTAAATTTTTGTATTTGCACATAAAAATATGATTTACAAGTAAGCATTATATTTCTCAGCCACTGATGATCCAACGAAGTCGTCAGTTATAACGTCCCCTTATGGGCATCACAGGAATCGTTGACTTTCATCGTTATCTTTTAATTATCGATAGGAAAACCTAAACTTACAAGTATTATCTAATTATTAACTCAGGATTTTTGGTGTATTTTTTTTTTGTTTAATTTAATATTACCATAGGAACATAAGACTTAAAGCTTAACTTTACATTTAAATACTTAGATTATTTCTAAATATATTTTACTAGTATTTCAAGAATCACTGTTTTCAAGTAGAATCAATACTTACTTACCTTAAATGGTTTTCCTCCTCAGTTAGCCCAACAGAATACCCAAGGTATTTAGCTAATTGACTACCTGTGGAAGTAGTTAGTCTTAACATAATAAATATATAACATGTTATCAAATTACCATAGGTAAATTATTACAACACATAAATTATTACAAACCAAAGTCTGTTAAAAATGTCCTATAATGTGCGGAATTAAATTTAAAGTAGTATTATTATTATTTAATTTTATATCGTAACTTTGTGATCCAACACCACGTCCCTTGCACACACATATGTCCATTCATCCTCCAACTATAGTTGTAGCTTTACTCTTACCTGCAACATGATTTAATTTAAGTAAGCATTAAGCTTAGTAAATACATTATGTGATCTCACAAAACATTACAAAAACTTTAACCATAGCATGAGTCATTTCATCTTTGACATAGTCATCATAGTGCATAAAGCACACTTTGTAAGAACATATCTTCCCTTTTTTTTTTTTTCATGTTAAAACAATCATTTTATCCTTTAGGGCCCTAGCGTTGCACCACTAACATCATTATGGTGCACCATTACAAGAGGTGAGGGGTAACTAATTCCAAACGAAACGTGGCAAGTCCACCTTATGGGACAGTCCACCTTGCGGGACAAATATCATCATTAGGTGTGAACGCCTTAATTATGTGATACATATATATACATATATTTTTGTGAAAACATCTTATGCATCATGAAATAAATGAAAACATCCATAAAAATATGTTCTTCAAAACCATAGTAAAAGGAATCTTTTGAATGAGAAATACATAAAAATTAATAACATAATAACACACAACATTTCTCAAAACTTTTCATAATCCTTAATCATATTATAGGTGAGAATGTACTTACTTGACTTGAAGCAAATTTACTTAACCTCTTACAAGTGGATGTTTCTTTATACTTCCAACGACTTAAGTGCCTAAAACGTCTTTAATATTATAATATACTGATAAAAGAAACATTTTTGGTATAAAAACATACTCAAAACATCACATTCATCATCATTACAACAAGTACTTCCATACCTAACCACTTAAACTAATTTACACTACTATCACATTTTAGGTAGTTCAACATTTCAATCAGACCGTCAACACTCTACAATTTTTATAAAATCATACAAAATTCTAATAGCTTTGTAATTTTAACATAATGTTCGTAAAATGCATATATGTTACCAAAATAAATTTCATGACTCTTGGATTAGTCTAAGAACTATTTTCATATTTTCCAAAACACAACTTCGTTTTTGGAAGAACAACATAGATAGCCAATATTCCATGAATTTTTAAAAATCACACAAAATTAGAAATGATTTAACTTCATCATAATTGGATCAATTTAAGCCACTATCTTATGTTCTAAAAATCATAACTTTGTTGCTGGAATTTTGGTTCAGGTAGTAATAATAAATGAATTTTATAAAAATTACCAAAATTCTAATAGCTTTGAAATTTTTATTGGACATACTAGACATCTAAACATACTACCAAAGTTGATTTTTTTTTTAAGTTTGAGCTAGTATCAGGCCTTTTCTAAGATTTTTTATTTCATAAAGACAATCTGCTATAGTAAACTATAAACGGGCAATCAATGATCAACGAACTTTCTAAAATCACACAAAATTCTAATTGATCTGAAATTTTAGCATAATATTTGTAACATTCATATATAGTACCGGATTTATTTTCATTATATTTGGATCAAATATACCAACTTTTACAAAAACGTTACAGTAAAAGTACTTAAACAGTGAGCATTGTTTATTCCATGATTTGTTTCTTTATTTCTAATGCATGCATGAAACTAAAAATTTGCAGGCATAAAATAGACATACAAATGAGCATTTACAAATTTTTTTTATTAAACACATCCCTTAACATCATCAAACAAATCATCACATTTAAAGGTAGTTTAAGGACCATAAGAACAACATTTAGTATAAATTTTCAAACAAATCAAAAATAGCAATATTTGAATCCAAAATTTTTGTAAGAGTTGTCTAACATATATATAAATAATGCCCAAAACAAATTTTCTCAAAATATCATGTCTATTCTTCCTGAAAAAATCCCGAAATGCGATTTTTGCCTAAAAAGGGGATTAAAAATAATATTCATAAAAAATTTGTTTCTTAAACAAAATCAAACATTAAACCACATAAAATTATTCCCACAAACACCATAATGTCATAGTAAAAATTTGGTGTAAAAATAGATAGAAACCTAACCTCAAAACGTGGTCCAAAACTATGCTTCGGCTCCGTCGACATTTTTGGTGAAACACATCGTAACTCATCCGTTTGGCTTCCGATTTTGAAGGAATGTGTTGTGCTCAACTTTGAGGAAGAGAGGAGAAGGTTGGTGGTAATGTGCTTTGCCCTATAGTATCTCTCTTGCAACAATAAACTTAACTAAGAGAAGGAAACATAAAGTGGTGGTGAAGAGCATGGGTGGGTGGCGTTTCTCACGTTTATGAAGGGGTTGGTGGAGAATGTAGGGAGAGAAAAGAAACGATTGTTTCTTGCTTTTGTGGATTATTTTTTGTGGCCTAGCATCATTCCTTGTTGAAAAGAAGGAATGGAGGATAAAAAAAATGAAGGTGGTGGGGATGGCAGTCATGCTTGGTGTCGATGTTAGACATGTATGCCCTAAGGAGTAAAAATGTAATACGTTTTTGGAGACATTTTTATCAATAAAGAATTTATTCATTTATATATTCCAAATCTTGTCCTCTTTGCGTTCATATTTGTTGAATGTATGATAAGCAAACAGTAGTCTGAGACTGTCAGTCTAAACCTTAAGAATTGGGCATATGATGGACTGATTATGCGGAAGACACGATTCTTAAGGTGATGGTCTAAAACATATGATCCGCAATCAAGGGAATAAAGTTGGGCACTTTATTCATGTAAAGATTGTTATGTTGTCTATATCCCTTTTGGGAGATGGTTTGTCTTGACCATCGGAGTTGGACTCCGTAAATAGAAACATTGACACGTTGTCATAGGTGACGACGTGTTGGATCGGGACATAAAGTGAATTGATTTAGATTAATAATTCTGTCTTGGCAAATCGATTCACTTTAGACAGTCATTTGTATTGTATCTTAATCCTGAGATGAATAGTGGGCCTGTTGTCTTGACTTGTGTCTTTTGATGTGCCAAAGGGTGACACCCACATCTCTATAGTGGTATGCATTCCGGTACGTTGGAGGCATGACTCTTGATAGCGTAGACTTGCTATTCATAGATATAGAATCCATAGCTCTTCTTTAGGAGTAATGATATCCTCTTATATGTGTTGTCCTGTAATTAGAAAATTGGAGCGCTCAACCATTTAGATACATAGGTGTAACCGAATGGTATACTATCTTTGGATGGTAAGTTTTCTAATGGTGAGACAATGGAACGTAAGATAAAAATAATCGGGAAGGTAAGACAGAACTTGTCCTTAAGCCGATTATGGATAATCATATGGGGATGCGATACACTATGATGTGTCATGGAGACTTAGCTACATGAGCTTCGTAATTCTATAAAGTTCGAGAGTGCAGCTCCAAGCTTTTAGTGGAGTAGCGTTGGAGTTGATAATTGTGAAATGTATATCTGGGATGTTGGGTTTCATAATTATCATGAGCTTGAACTTTATAGGTCCATTTTGGTCCCCTTTGCTAGCTCACAAAATCCTGTAATGACACGGCGTGCTTTTCCAATAATTGGTGACTTATGTCAGATTTATTATATTGGTTTAAAATTTGTAAGAATCAAATAATTCATGTCTGTTTATCGGTTAAATTAATTTTGTAAGAAATTAGTTCAAGATAAACTTGTTGAATTATTGCGATTAGATAATTCTTGTCTATTTATCGGTTGTTTTAATTTTGGACAAATTAGAAAAAGATAAACTTGTAGAATTATTGTGAATTGATTTATTTTCTTAGAGATCATCTTGATAAAGTTTGTTTTGATTAGATAACTTCTCTATTGGGTTATTTGAATCAAAACTGAGACTTTATCTTTTAGAATCTCGGTTGGAAAATAAAAGATTCGTGGAGATTTTTTCTCGGGAGTTCGGCCTGCCGGATGACGTGTTCGGCCTGCCAAACTGGCCTGATCGGCCTGCCGATCAGAATGTTTGGTATGTCGATCAGCGGGAGATAAGATTGCGCGTTTTCACGTTGATCTTATTAGATATTGATCCAAACTTGATTCTGTTTCGAGTTTTATGTAAAAACCTTGGCTCTGATACCAATTGTTGGAAACAAAGTACGCAACAGAGTTTTTTTTAAAAATTTTTCATCAGAGTCATTTCTAAAACACAAGTTTGACATGTTATATGTATAAATTAAACAGATCTTACTAACATCAGTGTACCGAAGAACCTCCGCAACCTGTGTAGAGAAGTAACGTTCCAGAAGAGCCTCAACTAACTGGTCTTCTTTGCTATTCTCTATCCACAACCGGAGTGAGTATGGGCTCACACGTACAGCTCTTCCACCGGTGACTCTCCTTCCAACCAATAGAGAGAACCCAAAGCTAATGCTCTTGATTTGTGAACAAAAGCTCTCAGGGAGTTTTCAGATGCTCACTAGAAGAGTATCACTCTTAATCTCTCAAATTGATCTGAGTAAATCATGAGACTCACTCCCTTTATGTAGCTGTTGGTCCTGGGGTCAGTCCATATCAGATTAGGTCTCAAAAACTCGAAACAGAATCAAGTTTGGATCAATATCTGATAAGATCCACGTGAAAACGCGTAATCTTATCTCTCGCTAATCGGCAAGCCGAACATTCTGATCGGCAGGCCGATTAGGCCAGTTCGGTAGGCCGAACACGTCATCCGGCAGGCCGAACTCCCGAGAAAAAATCTCCACGAATCTTTTATTTTCCAACCGAGATTCTAAAAGATAAAGTCTCAGTTTTGATTCAAATAACCCAATAGAGAAGTTATCTAATCAAAACAAACTTTATCAAGATGATCTCTAAGAAAATAAATCAATTCACAATAATTCTACAAGTTTATCTTTTTCTAATTTGTCCAAAATTAAAACAACCGATAAATAGACAAGAATTATCTAATCGCAATAATTCAACAAGTTTATCTTGAACTAATTTCTTACAAAATTAATTTAACCGATAAACAGACATGAATTATTTGATTCTTACAAATTTTAAACCAATATAATAAATCTGACATAAGTCACCAATTATTGGAAAAGCACGCCGTGTCATTACAGGATTTTGTGAGCTAGCAAAGGGGACCAAAATGGACCTATAAAGTTCAAGCTCATGATAATTATGAAACCCAACATCCCAGATATACATTTCACAATTATCAACTCCAACGCTACTCCACTAAAAGCTTGGAGCTGCACTCTCAAACTTTATAGAATTATGAAGCTCATGTACCTAAGTCTCCATGACATATCATAGTGTATCGCATCCCCATATGATTATCCATAATCGGCTTAAGGACAAGTTCTGTCTTACCTTCCCGATTATTTTTATCTTACGTTCCATTGTCTCACCATTAGAAAACTTACCATCCAAAGATAGTATACCATTCGGTTACACCTATGTATCTAAATGGTTGAGCGCTCCAGTTTTCCAATTACAGGACAACACATATAAGAGGATATCATTACTCCTAAAGAAGAGCTATGGATTCCATATCTATGAATAGCAAGTCTACGCTATCAAGAGTCATGCCTCCAACGTACCGGAATGCATACCACTATAGAGATGTGGGTGTCACCCTTTGGCACATCAAAAGACACAAGTCAAGACAACGGGCCCACTATTCATCTCAGGATTAAGATACAATACAAATAACTGTCTAAAGTGAATCGATTTGCTAGGACAGAATTATTAATCCAAATCAATTCACTTTATGTCCTGATCCAACACGTCGTCACCTATGACAACACGCCAATGTTTCTATTCACGGAGTTCAACTCCGATGGTCAAGACAAACCATCTCCCAAAAGGGATATAGACAGCATAACAATCTTTACATGAATAAAGCGCCCAACTTTATTCCCTTGATTGCGGATCATATGTTTTAGACCATCACCTTAAGAATCGTGTCTTCCGCATAATCAGTCTATCATATGCCCAATTCTTAAGGTTTAGACTGACAGTCTCATACTACTGTTTGCTTATCATACATTCAACAAATATGAACACAAAGAGGATAAGATTTGGTATATATAAATGAATAAATTCTTTATTGATAAAAATGTCTCGAAAAACGTATTACATTTTTACTCCTTAGGGCATACATGTCTAACAATCTCCCAGTTGCACTAAGTGAGTAAATACAGCAAATTTCGCATCCCCATAGCTTCCACATGCCTCTCGAAGACTCTCCCAGAAAGTGTCTTCGTAAATGGATCAGCTAAATTGTCCTCTGATGCGATCTTGCACACCGTGAAATGCCCGCCCTCAACGAAGTCCTTTATCACATGATACTTCCGATCAATATGCTTACTCTTCTTGTGAAATCTTGGTTCCTTAGCATTAGCTACCGCCGCACTGTTATCACAGTATAGTGATACCGCTTTATCCATACCAGGAACTACCTCAAGATCCCCAAGGAACTTGCGGAGCCACACTGCTTCTTTCGAAGCATCACTAGCAGCCACATACTCGGCCTCTATCATTGAATCCGAAGTGCAATCTTGCTTCGCACTTCTCCAACTGATGGCACGGCCACCTAGAGTAAACACAAACCCCGAAGTCGATTTCCTAGAATCCAGCCAGGATTGAAAATCCGAATCAGTGTATCCTAGAGGAGTTAAATCCTCACCCGAATACACAAGCATATACCCTCGAGTCCTTCTTAGGTACTTCAAAATATGCTTTACCGCAACCTAATGGTTCGATCCTGGATCCGCCTGAAATTGACTTACAATCCAGACCGTATAACAAATATCCGGTCGAGTGCAAAGCATGGCATACACGAGACTACCCACTGCCGAAGCATAAGGAACCTTCTTCATGTATTCTCTTTCTTCACAAGACTTTGGAGAGTCTTTCTTAGAAAGAGTAATTCCAGACCTAGATGGTTGCCCACCTTTCTTGGAATCCTGCATTGCAAACCTCTTGAGAATTTTATCTATGTAGCTGGCCTGAGACAAAGCTATCATTTTGTTCTTCCTATCCCGAAAGATCTGGATACTGAGAACAAAATTAGCCTCACCTAAGTCCTTCATGTCAAACTGCTTGGTCAACCATAATTTGACCGATGAAAACGCCCCAACATCATTGCCAATTAGTAGAATGTCATCTACATAGAGCAATAGAAAAACCACCTTCCCATCCTTTATGTGTTTATAAACACATGGTTCATCTACATTTTGTGAGAACCCATAAGTCTTGATCACTTGATCAAATCTTATGTTCCAAGAACGGGATGCCTGCTTAAGTCCATAAATTGACTTTAGCAGCTTACAAACCTTACCCTCTTGACCCGCGACCTTGAACCCGTCTGGTTGTTCCATATAAATGGACTCATCAAGATAGCCATTCAAAAAGGCTATCTTGACATCCATCTTCCAAATCTCATAATCGAGAGTGGCAGCTATGGACAAGAGAATCCGGATGGACTTAAGCATGGCTACAGGCGAAAAGGTTTCCTCATAATCGATTCCTTCCTTTTGCACATAACCCTTAGCTACCAGTCTAGCCTTAAAGGTTTCGACCTTTCCATCCACTCCTCTTTTCCTCTTGTAGATCCACTTACACCCCATGGGTTTTACCCCTTCGGGAAGATCCACAAGCTCCCAGACCCGATTAGTCTCCATAGACTTCATCTCTATGTTCATGGCCTTTGTCCAGAGTCTTGAATCAACATCCTCCATAGCTTCTGCGTAAGTATAAGGATCCCTGTCATGTTTATTCGGTTCAGCCAAGAAGACCTCCCCATTGAACATATACCTCTCAGGTTGACGCCTGATCCTCCCACTACGCCGAAGCCCCTGAGGTTGTTGTTTAGGTTTGTTTGGTTTTTCTACACCGATCGGAATGGTTTCGTTTGGAACCTCCGGAGTGAACGGATCACCCTTTAACTCCTCAAACACCACTTTGCTTCGAGGTTTAAAGTCGTCCATGTAACTCTCCTCAAGGAAAGTTGCATTAGTTGAAACCACGACTTTATTTTCCTTTGGGTAATAAAAATAACCCCCTTTAGTCCCTTTTGGATATCCTACAAACACACAAACTTCCGAACGTGCTTCCAACTTGTTCGGATCCTTAAACAGGACATGAGCCAGACATCCCCATATGCGAATATGGTTTAAGGATGTCTTACATCTTGTCCACAACTCGTGAGAAGTTTTAGGGACCGATTTTGAAGGCACATTGTTCAAAAGATAACATGTGGTTTGTAGCGCATATCCCCAAAAGGATAAAGGTAATGATGAATAACTCATCATGGACCTAATCATGTCCAACAAAGTCCTATTCCTTCTCTCCGCTACGCCATTCTGCTGCGGAGTGCCCGGCGTAGTCAAATGAGATAAAATCCCATTCTCTAACAAGTGTCCCAAGAACTCATCAGAAAGGTATTCCCCACCTCGATCAGATCGAAGTGCCTTTATGGGTCTACCCAATTGCTTTTCCACTTCAGCCTGAAACTCCCTGAACTTGTCATAAGTTTCGCTTTTGTGGTGCATCAGGTACACATACCCATATCTTGAGTAGTCGTCAATAAAAGTGACGAAGTACTCATACCCTCCTCATGCCCGGATGTTCATCGGTCCGCAAACATGACTATGCACAAGTTCTAGAACTCCTTTGGCCCTATTGCCTTTAGACCCGTATGGTCTTTTGGTCATTTTACCCTCCAAACAAGATTCACATTGAGGTATAGATTCCACCTTTAAGTGACTTAAAGGTCCATCCCTTACCAACCTTTGAATCCTATTCAGGTTAATATGGCCAAGGCGTAAATGTCAAAGATAAGTCTTATTAGAGTGAGAAGTTTTAAGTCTTTTTGAGTTATTATCATTTATCTCAGCATTAAGCAATAAGTCCATCTTAGGTTTGATAAAATATAGATTATTTTGCATCCATCTAGAACAGATAAAAGATTTATTTTTACGAATCACCACTTTTTCATTAAAAGATACCACGTAGGAGTCTTTAAATAAAGAAGATACAGAAATCAAATTCTTTTTAAATTTAGGAACATAAAAATAATCTCGCAAAATTAAACTCCTATAATTATCAAAATAAAGATGGACATCTCCCACTGCTTCCGCTGAGACCAAGGATCCATCGCCCATCCAAAGCGTTAAGTCTTCACATAGTAGACTTCTCATTTCTTTGAATCCCTATAGAGAAACACAAACATGATTAGTTGCACCAGAATCTATGACCCAGATGTCACTGGATTCCTCAACCAAACAAGTTTCTAAATATAGAAGATCACACCTACCTCCCTTGGAAAGGAAGTCCTTGCAATGCTTCTTAATATGCCCGACCTTTCCACGGAAGAAGCACTTAAGCTTCTTCGGGTTCTTCTTCTTCTTCTTCTTGCTCTTGGTAGTAGCAAGAATAGAAGACTTCCCACTCTTGGCCCGTTGCTTCTTTCCATTCCCAGAGTTAGGATTGGAACCAGAAGCAGCTACCATGTTGGCCTTACCACCAGTAGGAGACTCCCTGATCAGCAGTTCAAACTCCTGTAACTGTTTCATAAGTTCTGTCAAGGTCATATCCCGTCTATTGCTTAGATTAAAAGTAGCTCTAAACAGAATAAATTCCTTAGACAGAGTCTCAAAGACCATAGTCATCTGAGTTTCAGCATCGATGTCGGCTCCATTGGTTTGAGCCTCAACGAGGTAACCCATGACCAACATCATGTGCTCCTTTACAGATGTCCCCGGTCTCTGTCTACAGTTTAAGAGTTTCTGAAGCGCCCCTTGCCGCTTTGTTATGGCCTGGCCTCCAAACATGTCCTCAAGATTATCCATGATCTGCTTCGCAGTCTCATAATCCTGATGTTGAGTCTGCAGCACGTTGTTCATGCTAGCCATAACATAGCAGCGGGCCTGATCATTAGCATCTTTCCAGCGGTCGTACGCTTGGAATTGCTCATTACTTGAGTCTGCCGTAGGCTCGGGAGGACAAGGGGTTGTCAGAACATATTTCAGTTTCTCAAAGGAAAGGACGATGTCGAGGTTCCGTTTTCAATCGTTATAATTCTCACCGGTTAATTGGTTTTTGTCAAGTATCGAAGATAAAGCGTTTTTAGACATTTTCAATCTACAATAAAGAATCATATACCAAACATAAGCAAACATATATAATAATTTAGTAAGATAACACAATCATGTAAAATCATACAAGTGTGTTTATGTGTCAAAACCTTAAAAATATCACAACCTTACAACGATAATTCCCAACTCAAAATTCAACAAGCTCTTAGGGGAGTCATGCCAAATTCAATCAGGAACACGGATCCCCTCCTGATTAATATATGCCATCCAGGACCCGTATGATCCAGCATATACTAATAATCGTTTCTTTGGCCATTAATTTTATTAACAGAGCTCCTAGGGGAGGTTAATAATAAAATTAACGTGAGTGTATAACCACCATTTTAATATTTTATCCATGATTTATAAACACCACCTAGGGGTGTGCAACCATAAATCATACTAAAATACCTTATCCTATCAGAGATCCAATCTGGTATATGATAGAAATCCCTTCATAGGGGTTGGGACCACCATGTTTTTCCTATGGACCAACGATGGAGGCCTTAGGTCCTCTCTTCGAAAACCTTCTCCCACTCAATCTTTTGAAGTCAAGGTTTTATTTTTTAAAATCATGCATGAACAATTTTAACATGAGCGGCCCTATTCTATATGACATGTTATCAATATACATGGTAAATCATATTATAATGCAGACAAGCAAAGCAATCAAGCAAAGCTACAAGCAAAATAATAATAACCATAATATTATGGTTCCACCCTAGAGAATAGAAAACTAAGATTACAAGAGAATAATCGAGACATTTATCGATTCTTCATCTTTGAATCCTCAAGTTGTATCCTTCTTCATGTAATATCCATCTTCAAGTCTTCAATCCCGTATGAATCGAATACTTCATATTTTCGGTCATATCCAAATTCAATGTTTCTCAGAATTGTCCCAAAAATAAAATTAAAACTGCACCGGAAAAATTGCACCTTTTCTGGACTCCTGGCAGCTCTCGATCGGCAGGCCGATCTGGATGTTCGGCCTGCCGATCATGGAGGTTCGGCCTACCGACAGAGCCCTAAAATTTCTGCCCCACTGTTGGCCTGCCGGACCACACATCCGGCCTGCCGATCTGTGACCTTCGGCCTACCAAACTTTGAGGTCCGGCATGCCGACCGAACAGAAAAACCCTCATTCCAGAAAATACAATTTTAATGCAATTCATTAATTTTATTTTCAACAATTCAAAAACATAAAATTAGAGACTCAGGAAATACCTGGAGGCGCCATCATCAATCTTCTAGATCAGACTTCTCGATCCGTCTTCTCCAAATAATTATTTAATTACAAAATTCTTACAAATTAAAAATTAAATAACAATTCTTAGACGGAGATGATAGTCCGCCATCTAATTACATGAAAAACCTAGATACAAATTCTAACCTCTAAGGAACCATAACCGGTATTAATTAATTAATAAATAATTAAACAATGATTTAATAAACCATAATTAATTAATAAACATTCACCACATAATCCATGACAACATATATATTATATAGAAACCTAGAGTGCCATCTCTCTATAAAATTCAATTCAAGCATAGGAGAGATTAAGATCACAAAATTTTATGCATATAACATGATCACAAACTTGCAAATTTATGTAAAAACCTCGTCTCTGATACCAATTGTTGGAAACAAAGTGCGCAACGGATTTTTTTTCCAACAGTTGGCAGTGGAAAAAACATGGTCCCATGTAGTGCACAAGAAAATGCATTCATATCTCATAAATAATAATCTAGATAGGTTTAGAAGTAATTAAGAGGAGTTTAGGTAAGTTTTGAAGTAATTTGGAGCATGAAAAAGTGAGAAAAATGATTAAAAAAATTTGCATACACTCAGTGCTACAGTATTTTTTATGAAGAAGACAATGATATAGCATTGTCATTTATTTTGTTACTATGCACAGCTATAGTGATATTGTTTTGCACTATTCGCAGCTACACTGATGTCGTTTTGCATTATCAACAGCTACAGTGATGTCATTTTTTTGTAAAAAAACTGAAAATTCTTAAACAATTTCTAAAATTTCTAAGGATCAAAATATCATACCCAAATAATAAAAAATCCATATAGATCACAAAAACAAACAATTTATGAACAAAACATAAATATCATACGTTAGGCACTTTATGTCATTGGAACTTCCTTAGTCCATCCACTGCAAAAATCATTAGTTCATAAAGAATTTTATAATCATAAATATCATACTAGAATTATCACAAAAATGTGCTTCTAAGTCATAATTTCTATTTACATTGGTGCATAAAATCATTAAACGTTACATATCATCAGTTATAGAAAACAGCAGTTGTTATAACCCTCCCTTTCTTATAAAAGTTTTGTCCTTAAAACTTAGAATAATTGAGAATATTTGATTCTTATTTCTTCTTCTCGTTCCCGTATAGCCTCTTCTACCTCGTGGTTACACCAAAGAACCTTAACTAATGCGATCTCTTTATTCCTCAATGTCTTGGTTCTTCATTCTAGAATCTCAACCGGCTGCTCCTCAAAGCTAAGATCTTCTCGTATCTTGGTGGCTTGAGGTCTGATTATATGCGTGGGATTGGGATATACTTCTTGAGCATTGAGACGCAGAAGACATTGTGGATAGTTGACATGTATTACGGTAAATTTAGTTCATAAGCAATGTTACTAATTTGCTTCACTATTTCATGAGGTCCTACAAATCATAGGCTAGGCTTGCCTTTATTCCCAAATCTCATGACTCCTTTCATTGGTGCCACTCTTATAAATACAAAGTCACCAACTGCAAACTCCAAAGCCTCCTTCTTTTGTCAGCATAGCTCTTCTGATGACTCTATGCAACCTCGATCCTTCTACGTATCGGTTTCATTGCTTCAGTTATTTCCTTGACAAAATGTGTATTCTCTTTAATCTCCTCTTCCATTATCTTCTTTTCCTCAACTTCATGCCATCAGATAGGTGATTTATATTTTTGTCTATAAAGCGCCTCATAAGGTTCCCAATAGTTACCTAATAGCTATTATTATATACAAACTTTGCCAATGGTAACATCTTACACCAGCTAGTCTTATAATCAAGAGTACAAGTGCAAAGCATATCCTTTAAGATCAAAATTGTTCTTTCTGTTTGGTCGTCAGTCTAGAGATGAAAAGTTGTGCTGAAACATAACTTTGTACCCTATGCATTTTGCACACTTTTGTAGATAGGAAGTGAACTTGCTATCGCGGGCAGTGATGATGGACTTTAGAACACCATGAAGCCTTACAATTTCTTTGACGTAGAGTTATGCGAGTTGTTTTATTGAATGGATGATTCTAATGGGAATAAAGTGTGCTATGTTAGTCAACTGATTGATTATTACCCAAATAAAGTCATACCCATTTGCAGTCCTCGGTAATCCTACAATGAAATCCATCACAATCTTCTCCCATTTCTATTCAAGTATCTAAATTTGATGCAAGACACCTCCTAGCCTATGGTGTTTAGCCTTGACTTGCTGGCAAGCCAAGCATTGCTTTACATACTTAGCCATATCATGTTTCATCCTAAACCACCAAAAACCATCCTTCAAGTCCTTATACATCTTCATCTCACCTTGATGGATTGAGTAAGGAGCATTGTGGATTTTGATAGGACGCTTTGGTTCAAATCGTTAACTTTAGGAATGCACAAACGATCCTTGAAATATAATTTTTTGTTTTCTACTACTCGGAACCCTTCACATTTGCGTTCTTTAATTTCTTGTAATGACCTCAAGGTTGCAGAAGACTTCCTACTTAGAGCATCTGCCACTCAATTTGCCTTTCCTGAATGGTAAAGGATTTCACAATCATAGTCCTTGACCAATTCTAACTACCTATGTTGCCTCATATTCAAGTCCTTCTAAGTGAAAAAGTACTTCAAACTTTGATAGTCAGTGTAGGTTTTACATTGAATTTCGTACAAGTAGTGTCGCCAAATTTTTAATACATAGACTACTACCACCCATTCAGGATCGTGAGTAGGATAGTTATTCTCATAATCCTTTTGTTGTCTCAATGCATATGTAATCACTCTACCATTTTGCATCAACACTGCACTGGGACCCATTTTCGAGGCATTGTTGTATATGACAAATCCTTCCCCGCCTTCTAGGATCGCCAAAATTTGAGCCGAGGTTGGCCTTTTCTTCAGTCCTTTGAAACTCTTCTCACAATTGCCTATTCACTCAAACTTTTTCCCTTTGTAAGTCAAGTTGGTGAGCAGAAAGCAATCTTAGAGAAACATTCTACGAACTTCCCGTAATACCCAACCAAACCTAAGAATCTTCTTCTCTAGCTTGCATTCTTAGGCTGCTTCTAGTTGAGAATAGCTTCGATCTTGATAGAGTCCACTATAATTCCATCCTTAGAAACAATATGTCCTAGAAATGATACGTGATCAAGCCAAAACTCACACTTAGAGAACCTAGCTACTGTTTGATACCTCTTTAAGTTTTCTAACATCATTATTAAGTGTTCAACATGTTCTTCTTGATTCTTCGAATGCACAAGGATATCGTCGATAATCGCTATGATAAATTTATAGAGGCAATCCTTGAACACCCATTTCATTAGATCCATGAAAGCTGAATGGGCATTCATTGTACCAAAAGGCATGACAACAAATTCATAATAGTCATACCTCATTCTAAAGACTGTCTTTGGAGTACCCCATTCTCTTATTTTTGTTGATGATATCCTGACAAAAAATCTCTTTGAAAACACTAACATGACCTTTAGTTGATCAAATTAATCATCAATTAAGGGCAATGAGTACTTATTCTTGATTGTCGCTTTTTTCAATTCCTGGTAATTGATGAAGAGCCTCATAGAACCATCTTTCTTCTTCATGAATGAGACTAGAGCTCCACATGGAAAATGACTAAACCAGATAAAACCCTTATCAAGAAGCTCTTTTAGTTGAAAGTGTAACTCTTTTAGGTTCGTACTTGGTATGAGTTCAATTTCAAATTCAACTCCTTTCTATAGAGGTAAGCCTGCTAAGTCTTTAAGGAATACTTCAGGAATTCCCAAACCACTAAAACATTTTTTATCTTTCTCTTTTCTTCTTAAACCCATCATGTTTGTTAGAAAGCCCATGCATCTATTAGCTAGCAACTTCCCTGTCTTTATAGGTAACAGAAATATTTTCAGTTTCTTTCTAGATTTGCTTACGAACATGAATTGTTTTTAGCCTTTTGGATTAAAAATCACTTTTCTTTATTGACGCTTAATAAAAACATCATATTTTCTTAGAAATTCCATCTCGAGTACAATATCATAATCAAGCATGTCTAATATAATAGCATCCACATAAAGTTCCCTATTGGCTTCCTAAAAATATGGCATGCAAGAAATACGTAGATGACATTACTTCCTCTAAGGTAGTGTCGTAGTGAATCCTTGTCCCATATATTGCTTATTTTTCTCTATTTTCATATCACTTAGACTGTCTTTATTCTATATTCATCATAATAACTAATTTAACTGTTAAACATGTATGCCCTAAGGAGTAAAAATGTAATATGTTTTTGGAGACATTTTTATTAATAAAGAATTCATTTATTGTTTATATACCAAATCTTGTCCTCTTTACATTCATATTTTTTGAATGTATGTTAAGCAAACAATAGTATGAGACTATCTGTCTAAACCTTTAAGAATTGGGCATATAATGGACAGATTATGCAAAAGACACAATTCTTAAGGTGACGGTCTAAATCATAAGATTCACAATCAAGGGAATAAAGTTGGGCGCTTTATTCATGTAAAGATTGTTATGTTATCTATATTCCTATTGGGAGATGGTCTGTCTTGGCCATTGGAGGTGGACTCTATGAATAGAAACATTAGCACGTTGTCATAGGTGATGATGTGTTGGATCGGGACATAAAGTGAATTGATTTAGATTAATAATTCTGTCTCGGCAAATCGATTCACTTTAGACAATCATTTGTATTGTATCTTAATCCTAAGATAAATAGTGGGCTTGTTATCTTGACTTGTGTCTTTTGATGTATCAAAAGGTGACACCTATATTTTAATAGTAGTATGCATGCTAGTATGTTAGAGGCATGACTCTTGATAGCGTAGACCTGTTATTCATAGATATAGAATCCATAGCTCCTCTTTAGGAGTAGTGATATCCTCTTATATGCGTTATCATGTAATTGAAAAATTAGAGCGCCTAACTATTTGGATATATAGGTGTAACCGAATGGTATACTGTCTTTTGATGGTAAGTTTTTCGATGGTAAGATAATAGAACGTAAGATAAAAATAATCAGAAAGGTAAGATAGAACTTGTCCTTAAGCCAGTTATGGATAATCCTATAGGGATACGATATACTATGATATGTCATGCAGACTTAGCTATATGGACTTCGTCATTTTATATAGTTCGAGAGTGCAGCTCTAAGCTTTTAATAGAGTAGCGTTGGAGTTGATAATTATAAAATGTACATATAGGATATTGGGTTTCATAATTATCGGGAACTTGAACTATATAGGTCTATTTGATCCCCTTTGCTAGCTCACAAAATCCTGTAATGCTACGGCGTGCTTTTCTAATAATTGGTGACTTATGTTAGATTTATTAGATTGGTTGAAATTCAAAAGAATCAAATAATTCATGTCTGTTTATCTGTTGAATTAATTTTGTGACAAAATTAATTCAAGATAAACTTGGTGAATTATTGGGATCAGATAATTCTTGTCTGTTTATTAGTTGATTTAATTTTGAATAAATTAAATCAAGATAAACTTGTAGAATTATTAGGAATTCATTTATTTTCCTAGAGATTATTTGGATAAAGATGTTTTAATTAGATAACTTTTCTATTGGGTTATTTGAATTAAAACTGAGACTTTATCCTATGGAATCTCGGGTGGAAAATAAAAGATTCGTTGAGTTTTTTTTTTTTTTGACAATTCGGCCTGCCGATGGGGCAAGCTCGGCCTGTCTATGCGTAAAAAAAAGATCACATGTTTTCATGTAGATTTCATCAGATATTGACCCGAATTTGATTCTAATTCAAATTTTTGAGACCTTATCTGATAAGGACTGACCCTAGACCTGACCTCTATAAATAGGGAGTGAGTCTCATAAGTTATTTAGATCAATTGAGAGATTAAGAGTGATACTCTACTGGTGAGAATCTGAAACTCTGTAAGAGCTCTTGTTCATAAATCACGAACACTAGCTTTCGGTTCTCTAAATCGGTTGGAAGGAGAGTCACCTGGAGGAAGAGCTGCATGTTTGAGCCCACACTCACTTCAATCATGGATAGAGAATAACAAAGAAGGCCAGTTGGTTGAGGTCTTTCTAAAACTTTACTTCTCTTCACTGATTGCAGGAGCTTTTTGACACATAGAGGTTACTAAGATCTGGTTAATTTATGCATATAGCATGTCAAACTTGTGTTTTAGAAAATACTCTAATATAAAATTTTTAAAATTCCACTACATACTATTTTTTCAATAATTGGTATTAGAGCCATGGTTTTTACATAAATTTATAGGTTTTTGATTATGCTATATGTATAAATTATGTGATGTTGACGTCTCCTATGCTTGAATTTAATTTTATAGAGAGTTGGCACTCTAGGTTTCTATATAATTTTATATGTTGCCATGGATTATATGGTAAATGTTTATTAATTAATTATGGTTGATTAAATTATTCTTTAATTATTAATTAATTAATTAATTTATATCGGTTATGGTTCATTAGAGGTTAAAATGTGTATATAGGTTTTTCATGTAATTAGATGGCAGACTATTATCTTCATCTAGGAATTATTATTTAATTTTAAATTTGTAAGAATTTTGTAATTAAATAATCATTCGAAGAAGACGGATTTAGAAGATAGATGATGGCGCTCCCAAGTATTTTCTGAGTATCTAATTTTATGTTTTTGAATTGTTGAAAATAAAATTGATGAATTGCATTAAAAAATTGTCTTTTCTAGAAAGGGTGATTTCTGCTCAGTTGGCATACCAAACCCTCTAATTCGGCAGGCCGATGATCATAGATCGATAGGTTGGACATAAGGTTCGGTAAGCCGTCAGTGGGGTAGAAATCAGATGGCTCTAGCAGCAGGCCAAACTCCTAGTTTGATAGGCCGATCTATCATGAATCGAAAGGCCTATCTATGAAGATCGGCAGGCCAGTGGGTCATGACCAGCAGGCCGATCATCTAGATTGGCTTGTCGATAAAGAGCTGATATTTTTTTTTTCAGAAAAGGTGTTGTTTTTGGTGCAGTTTTAATTTTATTTTTGGGACAATTCTAATTAACATTAAAATTGGATATAACCAAAAATATGAATTATTCGAATAATACGGAATTAAAGACTTGAAGATGAGCATTACATGAAGAAGGATAGAGCTTGAGGATTCAAGGATGAAGAATCGATAACATGTTTTGATTTTTCTCTTGTAATCTTTGTTTTCTATTATCTAGGTTGGAACCATAATATTACGGTTATTATTATTTTGCTTGTAGCTTTGCTTGTCACTTTGCTTGTCTGCATTATAATATGATTTGCCATGTATATTGATAACATGTCATATAGAATAAGGAGTGCCGCTCATATTAAAATTGTTCATGCATGACTTTTTAAAATAAAACTTTGATTTTAAAAGATTGAGTGGGAGACGGTTTTCGAAGAGATGACCTAAGGCCTCTATCGTTGGTTCATAGGAAGAACATGGTGGTCCCAACCCCTAGGAAGGGATTTCTATCATGTATCAGATTGGATCTTTGAGAGGATAAAGTATTTTAGCATGATTTATGGTTGCACACCCCCAGGTGGTGATTATAAATCATGGATAAAATATTGAAACGATAGTTATACACTCATGTTAATTTTATTATTAATCTCCCCTAGGAGCTTTGTTAATAAAATTAATGGCTAAAAAAATGATTATTAATATATGCTAGATCATACGGGTCCTAGATGGCATATATTAATCAAGAGGGGATCCGTGTTTCTAATTAAGTTTGGCATAACTCCCCTAGGAGCTTGTTGAATTCTGAGTTGGGAATTATCATTGTAAGGTTGTGATATTTTTAAGGTTTTGACACATAAACACATTTGTATGATTGTGTTATCTTACTAAATTATTATTGCATGTTTGCTTTTGTTTGGTATATGATTCTTTATTATGTATTAAAAATGTCTAAAAACACTTTATCTTTGATACTAACCTATTAACCGGAGAGTATTATAATGATTGAAAACGAAACTTGGATATTGTCCTCTCCTTTGAGAAACTGAAATTTATGCTAACAACCCCTTGTCCTCCCGAGCCTACGGAAGATTCCACCAATAAGCAATTCCAAGCATACGATCGTTGGAAAGATGCAAATGATCAGGCCCGCTTTATGTTATGGCTAGCATGAATAATGTGCTGCAGGCTCAACATGAGGATTATGAGACTGCTAAGCAGATCTTGGATAATCTAGAAGACATGTTTGGCGGCCAGCCCATAAAAAAGCGACAAGGGGCGCTTCGGAAACTCTTGAACTGTAAACAAAGACCGGGGACGTCTGTAAAGGAGCACATGATGTTGGTCATGAGTTACCTCGCTGAGGCACAAACCAATAGAGCTGACATCGATGCTGAAACTCAGATAACTGTGGTCTTTAAGACTTTGTCAAAGGAATTTATTCCATTTAGACCTACTTTTAATTTGAGCAATAGGCGGGATATGACCTTAACAAAATTAATAAAACAGTTACAGGAGTTTGAACTGCTAATTAAGGAGTCTCCTACTGGTGGAGAGGCCAACATGGTAGCTGCTTTTAGTTCCAATCCTAATTCTGGGAATGAAAAGAAACAAAGGGCCAAGAATGGAAAGGTTGGGCACATCAAGAAGCATTATAAGGACTTCATTTCCAAAGGAGATAGGTGTGATCTTCTGTATTTAGAAACTTGTTTAGTTGAGGAATCCAGTGACATTTGGGTCATAGATTCTGGTGCAACTGATCATGTTTGTGTTTCTTTGAAAGGGTTCAAAGAAATGAGAATTCTGCTTCATGAAGACTTCACACTACGGATAGGCGATGGATCCTTGGTCTTAGTGGAAGCAGTGAGAGACGTCCATCTTTATTTTGATAATTATAGGAATTTAATTTTGCGAGATTGTTTTTTATGTTCCTAAACTTAAAAGGAATTTAGTTTCTATAGCTTGTTTATTTAAAGACTCCTATTTGGTTTCTTTTAATAATAAAGTGATGATTCGTAAAAGCAAATCTTTTATCTGTTTTGGATGGATGCAAAATAATCTATATTTTATTAAACCTAAGATGGACTTACTGCTTAATGCTGAGATGAATGATAATAACTCTAAAAGACTTAAAACTTCTCACTCTAATAATACCTATTTTTGGCATTTACGCATTGGTCATATTAACCTAAATAGGATTCAAAGGCTGGTAAGGGATAGACTTTTAAGTCACTTAAAGGTGGAATCTATACCTCAATGTGAATCTTGTTTGGAGGGTAAAATGACCAAAAGACCATTCGGGTCTAAGGGCAATAGGGCTGAAGGAGTTCTAGAACTTATGTATAGTGATGTTTGCGGACCGATGAACATCCAGGCATGAGGAAGGTGTGAGTACTTTGTCACTTTTATTGACAATTACTCAAGGTATGGGCATGTGTACCTGATGCACCACAAAACCAAACCTTTCAGCAAGTTCAGGGAGTTTCAGGCTGAAGTGGAAAAGCAATTGGGTAGACCCATAAAGGCACTTTGATCCAATCGAGGTGGAGAATACCTTTCTGACGAGTTCATGGGACACTTCTTAAATAATGAGATTTTTTCCTATTTGACTACGTCAAGCACTCCGTAGCAGAATGGCATAGCGGAGAGAAGGAATATGACTTTATTAGATCTGGTAAGGTCCATAATGAGTTATTCATCATTGCCTTTTTCCTTTTGGGGATATGTACTACAAACTGCATGTTATCTTTTGAATAATGTGCCTTCAAAACCGGTCCCTAAAACTCCTCACGAGTTGGGGACGGGCAGGAAGACATCCTTAAACCATATTCGCATATAGGGATGTCCGGCTCATGTCCTATTTAAGGATGTGAATAAGTTGGAAGCATGTTTGGAAGTTTATGTGTTTGTAGGAAATCCAAAAGGGACTAAAGGGGGTTATTTCTATAACCCAAAGGAAAATAAAGTTGTGGTTTCAACTAATGCAACTTTTCTTGAGGAGAGTTACATGGACGACTTTAAGCCTCGAAGCAAAATGGTGCTTAAGGAGTTAAGGAATGGTCCAATCACTTTGGAGATTCCAAATGAAACCGTTTCGATCAGTGTAGAAAGACCAAACGAACCTGAACAACAACCTAAGGGGCTTCGGTGTAGTGGGAGGATCGAGCGTCAACCCGAGAGGTATATGTATATTGGGGAAGCCTTCTTGGTTGAATCGGATGAACATGATAGGAATCCTTATACTTACGCAGAGGCTATGAAAGATGTTGATTCGAAACTCTAGATATAGGCCATGTACACAGAGATGAAGTCTATGGAGACTAATCAGGTCTGGGAACTTGTGGATCTTCTCGAAGGGGTAAAACCCATAGGGTGTAAATGGATCTACAAGAGAAAAAGAGGAGTGGATGGAAAGGTCAAAACCTTTAAGGCTAGACTGGTGGCTAAGGGTTATACGCAAAAGGAAGGAATCGATTATGAGGAAACCTTTTCACATGTAGCCATGCTTAAATCCGTCTGGATTCTTTTATCCATAGCCATTGCTCTCGACTATGAGATTTGACAGATGGATGTCAAGATGGCTTTTCTGAATGACTATCTTGATGGGTCCATTTACATGGAACAACTAGACGGGTTCAAGGTCAAGGGTCAAAAGGGTAAAGTTTGTAAGCTGCTAAAGTCAATTTATGGACTTAAGCAGGCTACCTGTTCTTGGAACATAAGATTTGATCAGTTGATCAAGACTTATGGGTTCTCACAAAATATGGATGAGCCATGTGTTTACAAACACATTAAGGATGGAAAGGTGGTTTCTCTACTTCTCTATGTAGATGATATTCTGCTAATTGGCAATGATGTTAGGGCATTGTCATTGGTCAAATTATGGTTGACCAAGTAGTTTGACATGAAGGACTTGGGTGAGGCTAATTTTGTTCTCGATATCCAGATCTTTCGAAATAGGAAGAACAAAATGATAGCTTTGTTACAAGCCAGCTACATAGATAAAATTCTCAGGAGGTTTGCAATGTAGGATTCTACGAACAGTGGTCAACCATCTAGGTCTAGAATTACTCTTTCTGAGAAAGACTCTCCAAAGTCTAAGGAAGAAAGAGAATACATGAAGAATGTGCCTTATGCTTTGACAGTGGGTAGTCTCATGTATGCCATACTTTGCACACAACCGGATATTTGTTATGCTGTCGGGATTGTAAGTCGATTTCAGGTGAATCTAGGACTGAACCACTAGGTTGCGGTTAAACATATTTTCAAGTGCCTGAGAAGGACTCGAGGGTATATGCTTGTGTATTCGGGTGAGGACTTGACTGCTCTAGGATATACTTACTCGAATTTTCAATCCTATTTGGATTGTAGGAAATCGACTTTGGGTTTGGTGTTTACTCTTGCCGGCGATGCCATCAGTTGGAGAGGTGTGAAGCAAGATTGTACTTCGGATTCAACGATAAAGGCCAAGTATGTGGCAGCTAGTGATGCTTTAAAAGAAGTAGTGTGGTTCTGCAAGTTCCTTGGGGATCTTGAGGTAGCTCCTGGTATAGATAAGGCTTTATCACTGCACTGTGATAACAGTGCTGCTATAGCTAATGCTAAGAACCAAGATTTCATAAGAAGAGTAAGCATATTGATCGGAAATATCATCTGATAAAGAACTTCGTTGAGGGCGAACATGTCACGGTATGCAAAATCGCGTCAGATGACAATTTAGCTTATCCATTTACGAAGACACTTACTGGGAGAGTCTTCAAGAGGCATGTGGAAGCTATGTAGATGCGAGATTTGTCATATTTACTCACTTAGTACAAGTGGGAGATTGTTAGACATGTATACCCAAAGGAGTAAAAACGTAATATGTTTTTAGGGACATTTTTATTAATAAAGAATTCATTTATTGTTTATATATCAAATCTCGTCCTCTTTATGTTCATATTTGTTGAATGTATGTTAAGCAAATAATAGTCTGAGACTATCGGTCTAAACCTTTAAGAATTGGGCATATAATAGACAGATTATGCAAAAGACACAATTCTTAAGGTGACAGTCTAAATCAGAAGATCCGCAATTGAGGTATTAAAGTTGGGCGCTTTATTCATGTAAAGATTGTTATGTTGTCTATATCCCTATTAGGATATGGTCTGTTTTGGCCATCGGAGGTGGACTCTATGAATAGAAACATTGGCACGTTGTCATAGGTGACGATGCATTGGATCGGGACATAAAGTGAATTGATTTGGATTAATAATTCTGTCTCAGCAAATCAATTCACTTTAGACAATCATTTGTATTGTATCTTAATCTTGAGATGAATAGTGAGCCGTTATCTTGACTTGTGTCTTTTGATATACCAAATGGTGACACCCACATTTTAATTGTGGTATGCATGCCAGTACGTTGGAGGCATGACTCTTGATAGCGTAGACCTGTTATTCATAGATATGGAATCCGTAGCTCTTCTTCAGGAGTAATGATATCCTCTTATATGTGTTATCCTGTAATTGAAAAACTGGAGCGCTCAACCATTTGGATACATAGGTGTAACCGAATGGTATATTGTCTTTGGATGGTAAGTTTTTCGATGGTGAGATAATGGAACATAAGATAAAAATAATCATGAAGGTAAGACAAAACTTGTCCTTAAACTGGTTATGGATAATCCTATGGGGATACGATACACTATGATATGTCATGAAGACTTAGCTATACGAGCTTTGTAATTCTATATAGTTAAAGACTTAGATTGGTCGAAATTCGAAAAAATCAAATAATTCATATCTGTTTATCGGTTGAATTAATTTTGTCACAAAATTAATTCAAGATAAACTTGTTGAATTATTGGGATTGGATCTATTTATCAGTTGATTTGATTTTGAATAAATTAAATCAAGATAAACTTGTAGAATTATTAGGAATTCATTTATTTTCCTAGAGATTATTCGGATAAAGTTGTTATAATTAGATAACTTTTTTATTGGATTATTTGAATTAAAACTGAAACTTTATCCTATGGAATCTCGAGTGAAAAATAAAAGATTCACTGAGATTTTTTTTGACAGTTCGGCCTGGCGATGGGGCAAGCTCGGCTTGCCTATGCGTGAAAAAAAGATCAGGTGTTTTCACGTGGATTTCATCAGATATTGATCCGAATTTGATTCTGATTCAAATTTTTGAGACCTTATTTAATAAGGACTGACCCTCGACCCAACCTCTATAAATAGGGAGTGAGTCTCATAAGTTATTTAGATCAATTGAGAGATTAAGAGTGATACTCTGCTGGTGAGAATTTGAAACTCCTTGAGAGCTCTTGTTCACAAATCACGAACACTAGCTTTGGGTTCTCTCAATTTGTTGGAAGGAGAGTCACTTGGAGGAAGAGTTATACGTGTGAGCCCACACTCACTTCAATCGTGGATAGAGAATAGCAAAGAAGGCCAGTTGGTTGAGGTCCTTCTAGAACGTTACTTCTCTTCATTGATTGCAGGAGCTTTTTGGCACACAGAGATTAGTAAGATCCGGTTAATTTATGCATATAGCATGTCAAACTTGTGTTTTAAAAAATACTCTGATATAAAATTTTTAAAATTCCGCTGCATACTATTTTTTCAACATTAACACCATCTAAATTCTTTAGTCCTGCAACTATGAATACTAATATCATGGTTCCTATCCTAACCTAAAGGAAAAAAATCATCAACTTATTATCGAGTAACACTCGTCCAGTAATATATTACAATAATATATTGTCCAACTAACTTGATTTATGTTAGAACACAATAAATCCAATCCTAACCATGGACTAACTTAGAATTCAATTTTTTTATGGCAATAAAATCCTTTGACAACTCCAATAGTTCACACACTACTACAGACTGTAAATTTCACGACAGTTTTAAACTGTCGTGGAAAAATTTCATGACAGTTAAAAAACCGTCATAAAACTTCTATCATGGTATAAAATCAAGTTTTCAAAATGGTTTTTTACCATCGTGGAACAACAAAATTGGCTCGAAAAGGGTCATGGGTGTACCTTTTCCACGATAGTTTTTCAAAAAACTATCGTAGAATCTCAAGATTCCATGATGGTTTTTCTAAAATCAGTCATGGAAAATTTGAGATTCCATGACGTTTTTTAGAAAAAACTGTTGTGGAAAATGGTATTGTCCAAAAAAATTCCCAAAAATTTATGATTTCCTACGGGATGGGCAGCCCGTATGTTGTCCTATTAAAACAATTCCCTGATTGCATACAAAAATTGATGTATATTAAAATTACAATGAATTTACAAGATCATTTACATTTGACCTATTTTGAGCAATTATTTTTCTAATATCTCTATCTATCTATCTAAAAATTACATACCTATTTACAAATTGTATCCACTCTAATCTAACTTCATGTATATCTGTATGTAAATAAAAATCTTTTCTTCGTAGGGCTTGTATACCACTTGTAATTATATCTCGCATAAAATGTAGAATAAAAAAACAACATTCTACATTTCCTTGTTGTTTTGGAAACTTACGTTTGGAATATTGCGTTGGTTTCCTTTGCTATATTGCAATGAAGATCGAGTGCACTCTTCGTACTCGTCCTCATACTGGTCACTATCGTCTTTGCAAGATATTGTACCTGTAAAAGTTAAGCAAAAACTAACACATAAATAGTAATATTAAATTACTATCTTACAGTTAAAAATTGGCCCAGTCTAAATGGATATATTACACAATCATATATTAAAGATCACATATTAGAAGTTGACATATTACACATATTCACATAATTTCACATATTCACATATTACACATATTCACATCTTCACAAATCTACAATTTCAATTATACAATTTCACATATTCACATGATTTCACATATTTCACATATCACATCCTCACATATTCACAAGTTTACAATTTCAATTACACAATTTCACGTATTGACAATATTCACAAGTTTACAATTTCACGAACACAATTTCACATATTCACAAATTTACAATTTCAATCGACGATTTCACATATTTCACATTTTCACAAGTTTACAATTTTAATTATACCATTTCACATATTCACATAATTGCACATATTACACATATTTATATAATTTCACATATTAGACATATTCACAAATTTATAATTTCAATTACACAATTTTACATATTACCCATATTCACATATACACAATTTCACATATTCATATCATTTCACATATTCACAAAACAAATAAAATTTATGGGGCGGGGTGAAAGGTGGGTGGGGCGGGGTGGGGGGTGTAGGGCTTGGGGCGCCAGGGTGGGGTGGAGGGAGGGTGGGTGGGGCAAGGGGTGAGGGGGGGTGGGTGGGGGAGGAGGGGGGCAGGGTGGGGGTTGGTGGGCCTTGGGGGGCGAGGGTGGGGTGGAATGGAGTAAGGGGTAGGTGGGGCAAGGGGGGGTGCGGGTTGGGTGGAGTGGGGGGTGGAGGGCAAGAGGGGGGCGAAGGTGGGGCGGGTGGGGGGTGGGAGGCGATAGGGGCGAGGGTGGGGTGGAGTGGGGGGTGGGTGGGGCGTGGGGGGCGAGGGAGGCAGGGGGCAAGGGTGAGGTGGGTTGGGGGGCGGGTGGTGTAATGACTCGCCTTTTCAGGCAGTCACTTTACTTACTTAAAACATCATTACTTAAACAGTAATCTTACTTACTTAATAAGGAAAAAACTGAAATAATTTTTTCTTCTTTAACATTCTTTAAAACGTACTTAAAACTGTTGCGACCTCTATTGCCATTCAGGTTGAGACCTCGCTCAACCCTTGACTTTAAAACCCTTTTCAAATCATTTCTTAAAACTTATTAAGAAAACTTTATTAAATCATAGCTTAAAACTTCACTTTATAATTTTATAAAATATTTCGTGCAATGTATTTTAAAACTTTTGAAAACATTTCTTGAAACTCTGATTTTTCTTAAAACTTTGAAAACACTATATTAAATAGTGCAAAATATTTCTTTTGAACAGCAAAAAACTTATTATGATGGTATCCATACCCAAAACTTCGCATCTGCCCTCCGTAGCACCTACCTCTTCTAACGGGTCCTACTAGTCGCCCATAAAACTACCTACAGCATGAATAAACTTTTAATGAGCTTTCGCTCAGTAAGTTCAAACATATTCTCACAAATCATTTGAAACATGCTTTAAAAACTTTTCTTATGAAAGCTTTTCTCTTAAAACATTTATCATCAATATTTTCCATGGACATTTCTAAAAACTGCTTTTGTAAACATTCTTCATAAAACTTTTCTAGAACGTTTCTCATAAACGCTTTTTATAAAACATTTAACATGTAGCAATCCTTAGAATGCTTTTTGTAAAACGTCATTTATAAACCTTTTTCTTAAAACTTTTATCATAAACGCTTTTCATAAACATTTTTCATAAAACATTCCTAAAACGTTTCTCATAAACATTTTCATAAAGTATTACTGTAACATTTTTCATAAACGCATTTCATAAAATATTTAACATAAAACAATCCTTAGATTGCTCTTCATAAACGTTATTTATGTTTTCATAAACACTTAACATAAAACATTCCTCAGAATGTTTTCCATAGCATATAAATGTTTCATAACAAGCAAATCAAGTACAATTACAATGCATGTTTTTATTTATGCTCAATTATGAACTTTCGATTATGAGCATCTTATGAACATTCTTTCTTACTTTGACTTTCTATCCTTGTTCCTTATCTTTTCTTATCTTACACTTTAACTTTCCCTATCTGACTTTAACTTCCCACCTTTTGTTCCTTAACTTTCTTTATCTTATAACCTTTAGTGTTCGTACCAACATCTTTAATCATGAGATTATAAACATGATGCTTCCCTTGTGAAAGACTTAAGACCATCGAACTTCGAGGTCGTGTACCTCACATCTACGAGGTCAAACTTTAACTTTACTTTCATTACCTCACAACAACGAGGCTGGATGACACTTTCTTTTAACTTTACGTTACCTTTTTATTAACTTTAGTGAACATATCAAAGGCAATCACGTCACGTGTAAATACACTTGCAAATCATAGCTTGTGCTGTAAACCTCTTGCAGAACAAATGCAACTTGAAACGCAAATACATTTTACAAATCATAACTTTGATTCTGAATCATATTGCATACGAATGCAACATATAATGCAATCACATATTGCAAATCATAACTTTTATTCTGAAATATATTGCATACAAATGCAACACATAACGTAATCACACATTGCAAATCATAACTCTTATTCTGAAATATATTGCATACAAATGCAACATATAACGAAATCATATATTACAAATCATAACTCTTATTCTGAATCATATTGCATACAAATGCAACATATAGCGCAATCACATATTGCAAATCATAACTCTTATTCTGAAACATATTGCATACAAATGCAACATATAACGCAATCACATATTGCAAATCATAACTTTTATTCTAAATCATATTGCATACAAATGTAACATAAAACTTGTAACTTAAATTATAAAACATTATGCATTGTCGAAATGCAGGACTTATACTAATCTTATTTGGTATCTAGGTTGCACATCCGCATCTGGATCATAATCTCGTACATAAAAATTGGCTAGTAAGTTCATCTTTTTATTATTTAGTCTATAGGTCTTTTATCATCTAATCATTCCAGACTAGTGATAATGACTATCTAAAACATGTTTACGTACTTGTCTGAAAACTTCTAAGGGTTCATAACACTTGAACTTAACCTTTCATATATCTCTCTTGGCTTTGCTTTTGTAACCTCTTGGAAGTTCTTCTTTTATATCTTAAACTTCTACTTACATCCAAATTTCTTGTAGGGATTTGTGTGTTTATTCTTACCAAAATTCTGGTTCTACAAGATGTTGTAATCTAGGAAGTTATATCCTTAATGGATTTCTTATGGACCTTACTGTACATATTCATCATGCATTATGTTGTACTGTGCTTATATGCTATATCTTGTTTGTAATCTAGATAACAAGCATCAATCATAGCATTCATCTCCATATCATACTTACACATAATGTTCATAAACATATCATACATATACATGTCATTTATATCATACATACACATGTCGTTCATACTTTCACATCGTAGAGTTGCTATACATTTTTTCCTTTGGATAGCAACTATTTCATATTATATTCATATAATACTTTAAGTCATGTCACATTTATAATACAAACAACAATTATAGTTCATAACATTCATGCATATCAATATGCAAATAGGCTTTAAACATAACCATTGCAAGTTCCTTGCAAATCTTCTTTTGTACTTTAAAATTCTTTGCATAATAAATGCAAATATACTTTAAAAGAAACTTGCAAAATAATTGCAAACTCATTTATAAATGCATATGTAAGCATTTGAAAACTATTTACTTCATGCAGTAGGTGAAGTCTGAATTTACGGGGACTATGCCCTAGCGTTCTCTATTCCGTTCTTTTCTCGTTCATTTTCCTTCTATAGGTCGGCTTTTGTATTCTTATCATACGACAGCCGACTCATTAATTAGCTTTCTTTTATTAATCCACTCGATTAATAATAAAACGTAAACATTAACTATTCTATCTTTTTAACTTGACTTGTACACTATCAGTTTATCCTTTTCCTTTACTTAATTTTGTAACCCGCCGGGTTACCTTTTGTTTACTTAAATATCTCTTATTAAATCTCTCATCACACGTAATGGTTACGTTACTTAACGTATTGTGGAACATTTTTCGTCTAAGGATGTTATGCTAATTCGGAGTATTCGACTCCACTTTGGTCCTTTTTGTAAAAATGACACTTTTACCCCTTTTTGGGTTTTTCGTCCATTATTAACTTTATAAAACCTATTGCTTAACTTTAATGTTTCATTACTTGCATATTACAAAAAAATTGCCACTAAGAAATGTTTCCCGACATCGGGCGTTTCGGCTTTGTATTAGCTATTTTCGTAAAATGATCATTTTGCCCTTAACTCTTTTTCCTGCATTATTTCCTTAACTAAACTTCAATTTCCTTAAAACTTAACATCTATGGTACTTACAACCTACAACAGTGTAGGAAACCAACGTTTCCTGGTGACAATCCAGTTTTCACATAATTTTACAGTTTTGGCTTGAAATACAAAAATATTTACATTTTTGTCCCCAGAACCAAAAATAATCGTTTTACACCATTAGTCCCCATTTTTCATTAGGAACATTTTTGCTCAAAGTACCATATTCAAAATCCTTTGGAAAAATGACATTTTTGCCCTTTAAATTTTTTTTCCTAATTTTAACAAATTCTTGTAAAATTCATAACTCCTAAACCGAGCAGAATTTTAAGAAACTGTTCATGTGGTCCTAACAGTTTCGATGAGTTCTACAACTTTTGTGCTATAACTTTTATGAAATTCTTACTATACAGGGGTGTTTTTGGGCAATTTTCATTTCTGCCGAGAAAGAACTTTTTCTTTCAACTTAGTCCTTGAGGCATTTTTGTAAAAATCCATTTTTAAAAAATAAATCTATCCCTGCATAGGCAGTTCCAACCCTTATTTGAATCATTTTCATGCCCCCTCATCATTTTTGCAAAATTAGTACTAAAATTACAAAACTAACACTTTTTGCAAAAACTAATATTTTTCAACATCCAACCCTTAATTTCACAATATCAACATGCCATAATTCATTTTTCTATAGGTCTCAACAAAAACTTGCTCAACAACCCATATACCTTTGAGACAATAAAAATCATAAAATTTCAAAACTTTAAAATTAAAACTTACCCCAAATAACACTTTTTGATTTCTAGTCTACCAAGCCTCCTTTTAAACTCCTTTCAAGACACCATTTTCATGCAAAAACACCATGAATTAGTTTCCTTTCTTTTTTCCAAGAAAAACCCTAAAAACCCTTGAAAAAGTTTAGGTTTTTACCTTCAAACTTGTAAAAATTCCTTGAATCTTGCCTCTTGAACTTGAGTGGGGTTGTTTTTGCAAAGTTTTGGGGTTGAGAAATTTTTTTTAGAAAGCTCCTTTAATGGTGCCTTGGGAGTTTGTGGAAGAAGAAGAAGCAATTTTGTGATAAACATGCATTTAATGCTTCTTATCCCTCTTTGATGACTTATGGTAATCCATGAGTATACCCCTCGGTGGCATAAGGTGATTGGGCCATCTTTCTAGACATGTGGTCCAATAGAAAACCAAGGAGTGTCCACTTTGTAGAGCTAAAAATTTATACTGTGTAATTTTTCACCAAACAGTATTTTTCTTATACTACCGTGATAAAATCAATTTAAAAACATATTCCTAGACTGTACAAAATATTTCACTTGCCTCTGGTTCATTTTTTGAGGCCAAACATAACCTTTCCTATATCTACGTTTTCACTTAGCAGTATTCTTTTTACACTGTTTTAACTTAAATAGTCTAATTTTTATACCGCATGAACTTAACCAGTCTAAATCTTACACAGCATTATTCTGATATTGTATAATTTTCTATATTATTATACAGTATTTTTCCTTAAATTATACTTTTTGTCTTAATATAATTCTTAACTTAATGCATTTTTTATGTATTGAAAATACCAAGGTGTTACAGGTGAGGCACGGGGGGTGAGGGAGGCAAGGGAAGGTGAGGGGTGGCGAGGGGGGGGGGGGGGGGGGGGGGGGGGTGTGGTGGGGTGGGGTAGTGGTGAGGGGGAAGAAGAGAGAGAGAGAGGGGCAAGGGGGAAAGGGAAGATGAGAGAGAGAAGGAGGGGGCATTTATCGGTGGCAAAGAGGTGACGGCGGCGGAGAAAGATCTTAAGAGAGAGAGGGATTTTAGAGAGAGAAAGAGAGGGAGCGCTTTTAGAGAGAAAGGGAGGCGGATTCAAAATTAAGAGGTAGGTGCACATTTCAAAATTTTTAAAGGGGAAAATGAAGCTTTCACAATGGCTGATTTATAAACCATTGTGAAAGCAAGCATTCCATGATAAATCGTCGTGGAAGCTATTTTACAACATTTTAAATGTTGTAAAAAGAAAATGAAAAAGAAGCCTTCCACAATAGTTTATAAATAAACCGTCATGGAAGCTATTTTATAGCATTTCAAATACTGTAAAAATAAAAAGAAAAAGAAGCCTTCCACGACGGTTTATTGGTTTATAAATAAACCGTTGTGGAAGCTATTTTACAGCATTTTAAATGCTATAAAAAGAAAAAAGAAAATAAACCATCGTGGAAGCTATTTTATAGCATTTTAAATGGTATAAAAAGAAAAAAAGAAAAAGATAGCGTTCCACGACGGTTTATAAATAAACCGTAGTGGAAGCTATTTTATAGCATTTTAAATGCTATAAAAAGAAAATGAAAAAGAAAGCATTCCACGATGGTTTTTTTAAAATTGGTCGTGGTAGGTCAAGCATACCACAACAGTTTTTGTGTAATTTGCTGTATTTTTTTCCCTTATCACGATGGTTTTTGAGAAACGGTCGTTAAATGAAAGTCGTATAATCTCGAATTTGTTGTAGTAATATAAGGACAAAGACCTCATCTTAGAACGTACAAGCTCATATTCTCATGCTTAACATTCAAGTTTCAAAAAAATAAATCCATTAGTGAGTCCTCCTATGATCAAGCCATATATATCCTCAAAATCAATATCAAATTAACTCTTCCAAACATCTTACATCTGTAGTAAAAACCACTATTTTCACATAAAAATATATGTAAACCTAAATAATTCAACTTATAAATTCCTTGACTTAGCAAAATCTCCAATAGATCTAAAAGATTAATACCTATCCTATACACGATTTGATATAATTGAATTCCTAAGTTGTTTCATATTACCTCAAGCAATTAGGATCTTCTTTCAATACTTTCGCGCTCCATATTAATCTCGTCCACTTATGACCACTATATGGGTTGCATCACAAAGAATTTAACACAAACATATCTGATCTTAAAATCGACAACTCTGATCTTTTATCGCACATTATTCCTTACAAAGAAAAAGGCTTCTAGATCCTTATAGCTATACAAATTTTGATCAAGGCATTCTATACCTTAGATTCCATTTACTTATGGTTAGAAGCTTATTCTTCATGAAGGAAGTTTGGTGCTTTCTTTTATCATTCTGTTCCTCCATCTTGTTTTGTTCTTTGAGCCATACTCAACCATATAATCAGTCTAACCATGACCATTGGTTCTGAGTTCATCTACCTCTCTATTTAGTTCTCAAAATTGCCTTTAAAGTTCTATAATCACTGTAATATGCTCAGCGTTGGTTGGAATGTCCGCTCCAGCTACAACTTGATGGCAAAGTCTATATCTTCCACCATGATCACTCATATTCACTTCTTATTAGTACATCGTAGATTAGAGGGTTGGGGACATGATCCCGACGTAAAACGGAATTAGTCTCTTATTAGTACATATATGTACAAATACAAATATATAACATGTCCATCGACATCTACATATATAATTTACTTATGTGGAGGATTTAGGGTAGACGTGTGGGGATGTGTGTTGGAGACAAAAACTGCTTTGATATCATATGTATAACGCCCCTTATGGACATCACAAGAACTGATAACTTTCATCGTTATCTTTTAATTATAGATAGGAAAATCTAAACTTATAAGTATTACCTAATTGTTAACCTAGGATTTTTGGTGTAAATTTTTTTGTTTAATTTAATATTACCATACGAACATAAGAATTAAAACTTAAATTTACCTTTAAATACTTAGATTATTTCTGAATATATTTTACTAGTATTTCAAGAATAACTGTTTTCAAGTGGAATCAATACTTACTTACCTTAAATGGTTTTTATCCTCTGTTAGCCCAACAAAATATCCAAGGTATTTAGCTAACTGACTACCTGTGGAAGTACTTAGTCTTAACATAATAAATATATAACATGTTATCAAATTACCATAGGTAAATTATTACAACACATAATTATTACAAACCAAAGTCCATTAGAAATGTCCCATAATGTGCGGAATTAAATTTAAAGTAATATTATTATTATTTTATTTCATACCGTAACTCTATGATCCAACACTACATCCCTTATACACACATCTGTCCATCCATCCTCCAGCTATAGTTGTAGCCTTACCCTTATCTGCAACATGATTTAACTTAAGTAAGTATTAAGCTTAGTAAATACATTATGTGATCTCACAAAAATTACAAAAACTTTAACCATAGCATGAGTCATTTCATCTTTGACATAGTCATCATTGTGCATAAAGTACACTTTGTAAGAACATATCTTTCTCTTCTTCTTTTTTTCCATGTTAAAAACATTCATTTTATCCTTTAAGGCTCTGACATCGCATCATTAACATCATTATGGCACCCTATTACGAGAGGAGAAGGATAACTAATCCCAAACCAAACGTGACAAGCCCATTTTACGGGACAGCCCACGTTGCGGGATAAACATCATTTTAGGTGTGCAACACCTTAATTATGTGATACATATATATACATATATTTTTGTAAAAACGTCTTATGCATCATGAAATAAATGTTGAAAGCCTCCGTAAAAAGATGTTCTTCAAAGCCATAGTAAAAGGAATCTTTTGAATGAGAAATGCATAAACATTAATAACACATAACATTTCTCAAAACTTTTCATAATTCTTAATCATGTTGCAGGTGAGAATGTACTTACTTGACTTGAAGCAAATTTACTTAACCTCTTGCAAGTTGATGGTTTCCTTTCCACTTCCAACGACTTAAGTGCCTCAAATGTCTTTAATATATAGCATGATGATAAAAGAAACATTCTTAGTATAAAAACATACTCAAAACATCACATTTATCATCATTACAACAAGCAATTCTACACTTGACCACTTAAACTAACTTACACTACTATCACATTTTAGGCAGGTTCAACATTTCAATCTGACAGTCAATACTTCATGACTTTTATAAAATAATACAAAATTCTAATAGCTTTTAAATTTTAGCATAACCTTCTTAACATGCATATATGTCACCAAAATAAATTTCATGACTTTTGGATCAGTCTAAATACTATTTTTCATATTTTCCAACCACAACTCCGTTTCTAAAAGAACAACATGGACAGCTAGAATTCCATGAATTTTTAAAAATCACACAAAATTAGAAATGATTTGAAATTTTTACCACACATTATAAAATCTATAACAATCACAATATTTAATTTCATCATAATTGGATTAATTTAAGCCATTATTTCATGTTCTATAAATCATGACTCTATTGTTGAAATATTAGTTCAGGTAGTGAAAATAAACAAATTTTATAAAAATCATCAAAATTCTAATAGGTTTGAAATTTGAACAAAACATACTAGACATCTTAATATACCACCAAAATTAATTTTATTAAGTTTGAGCTAGTATAAACATTTTTCTTATATTTTAGATTTCATAAAGACAATTTGCCACGATAAACTATAAATGAACAGTCAATGATCAACAAATTTTCTAAAATCACATAAAATTCTAATTGATATGAAATTTTAATAGAACATTCTAAACATCTATATATAGTATCAGATTTATTTTCATTATGTTTGGATAAAATATACCTACTTTTATAAAAATGTTTCAGTAAAAATACTGAAACTAAAAATTTACATGCATAAAATAGATATATAAATGAGCATTTACAAAGTTTTCCAGTATTAGACACATCCCGTAATATCATCAAACAAATCATCACATTTAAAGGCAGTTTAAAAACCATAAGAACAACATTTAGTATAAATTCTCAAACAAATCAAAAATAGCATATTTGAATTTGAAAATTTTGTGGGAGATGCCTAACATATATATATAAATAATGCTCAAAAGGAATTTTTTCAAAATATCTTGTCTATTCTTCCCGAAAAATCCTGAAATGTGGGTTTTTGCCTAAAAAGGGATTAAAAATATTACTCACAAAAATTATGTTTCTTAAACAAAATCAAACATTAAACCACATAAAATCATTCCTACAAATATCATAATGTCATAGTAAAAATTTGGTATAAAAATAGATAGAAAACCAACTCAAAATATAGTCAAAAACTCTATTCCAGCTCCATTGATGGTTTTAGCGAAACACACCGTAACTCGTTCGTTTAGCTTTCGATTTTGAAGGAATCTGTTGTGCTTGACTTGGAAGTAATTGGGAGTGTTGAGGGTGGAGGTTTAAAGGTATGTAATGGGTGGCATAAGTTGGCGAATGTGTGCTTGTGTGTGTGCTCTCAGGTTGGCAGTGAGAGATTGAGAAGGAGACGTAAGAAAGAAAGGAAGAGAGGAGAAGGTTGTTGGTAATGTGTTTTGCTCTATAGTATGACTCTATTGCAACAATAAACTCAACCAAGAGAAGGAAAATGTAAAGTAGTGGTAAGGAGTGTTGGTGGGTGGTGTTTCTCATGTTTGTGGAAGGGTTGGTAGAGGATGTGGGGAGAGAAAAGAAATTATTGCTCCCTACTTTAGTGAATGATGTTTTATGGCCTAGCATCATTCCTTGCTGAAAAGAAGGAATGAAGCATAAAAAAAAATAAATAAAGGTGGTGGGGATGGTAGCCGTGCATAGTGTCGGTAGTGGAAAAAAAAAAAAAAAAAGGTCCCAGGGTGGTGTTTAAGAAAATGCATTCAAATCTCATAAATAATATTCTAGATGGGTTTATAATTGATTAAGAGGAGTTTAGGTAAGTTTTTGGGTGATTTGGAGCATTAAAAAGTGAGAAAAATGATGAAAAAATTTGCATACACTTGGTGCTACAGTATATTTTACAAAGAAGACAATGCTACGATATTGTTGTTTTTACAATATTTTGTCATTTCTACTATGCACAGCTACAATGATGTCGTTTTGCACTATTTGTAGCTACAGAGATATTGTTTTGCATTATTCATGGCTACAATAATATCATTTTTTTGGTTAAAAAAATTGAAAATTCCTAAACAATTTCTAAAATTTTTAAGAATCAAAATATCATACCCAAATAATAAAAATCCATCTAGATCACCAAAACAAACAATTTATGAACAAAACATAAAAATCATAAACTAGGCACTTTATATCGTTGAAACTTTCTTAGTCCATTCACTACTAAAATTGTTAGTTTAAAATGAATTTCTTAATTATAAATATCATATAAAATTATCACAAAATAGTGCTTCTAAGTCATAATTTCTATTTATTTTGACGCATAGAATCATTAAACATCACATATCGTTAGTTAAAGAAAACACGGTAGCTACACTAGTATGTTTTTATATTAACATGTAAATATAGTATATACAGGTAAATACTATATTTTCAAACCATCAATGGCCCAGTGAAGTCGCGGATAAATTATGTAATTTACATGTAAATATAGTAATTACATGCAAATGTTGTACTTTCCAGCTGCCATTGTGGTCCAATGAAGTCGTCTCAATAAATTTTTATATTTACATGTAAATACAATAGTTATAGGTAGATATTATATTTCTCGGCCACTAATGGTCCTATAAAATCACCAGTAAATTTTGTAACAAGTAAATACTATATTTTCTAGTCGCTTGTAGTCCAACAAAGTCGCTAGTAAATTTTTATATTTACATGTAAATATAGCATTTACACGTTAATAAGGTATTTTTTTGACCGCCGCTAACTATTTTGCTCTTTCTCCCCTTCTTTTCTTTTTCTTTTTTTTTTTTTTCAAATGTCAATGATCTTGATTTCATTGTCTATTACTATTTATTGAACATTATATCTTGAGTTTTGACGTTTGGCATCCCTTTTGTTTTTAATTTTTTTCCTCTTTCCCTTTCCACATTGCCCTTCACAAAGCACCATTTTTGCTCTTTTTTTATCTTTTCAAATTACCAAAAGTTTGTTTCATTGTTTGCTGGTGCTCCATCCCCAATATTTATACGGCAATGATCTCTATCTATGTGTGTGTGTGTGTGTACATATTTGTTCAAAGGAATGCAAATTAGATTATTTAACTTTATATTCATGTTAATGTTTTAGTTTTTTCCCCTCAGAAGACGAACTTTCTGTTGGAAAAGATTAAAAGTCAGTTGTTCTCAGTTGTACATATTCTATATTTGTGTGTATATATTTTGTTACTTAATATTTCTATGTGTTTATGAAAGTAGTGATACTAAAATTATCCTTTTCCCCTTTTTATCAATCATGTAATGTGAATATATTGTAATTGACTCATCAATGAAAATTGTTGAAGCCATTTTCAAAATTTTTCTTTCTCTTCTACACTTTTACTTTCTTTTTTTTTTTTTAATATGCTTTTCAGGGTAAAATAAATATGTTTTGTTGTTTAAATTTTGTATTTTATTTTTTAAGGGTTATTTTATGTTTCAATATTCATGATATTGTTGTAAAATGCACATGATATTACTATAGGTTTTCATATTATGATTAAACTTATTATTATTATTATTATTGTTATTTACATTTTGCGAAACAATATTATGTATATTGTGTTAAAAAACACATAATTATTATGTCAACCCCAGTAGATTCAAATTCTAGCTCTGTCTTTGCCTCCAACTAATCAAACGATTTAGCCTCTCTTTTCATCTCTCTCTCCACCTTCCTTCCTCAGTCAATCTCTCCATCATACCATAGTGTTAGCCTAGTTGGTGATAATCTTCTTTCTATTATGAAAAGTATGCATTGAAAATAAAAATCAATAACTACTTACTGGACAAAATAAAATATAACGATTATAACAAATTTAAAATAAGCCTATAAAAATAATCATCGTACCTACATTGGAGCTAGTAAAAAATTAATCACAAGACAAACCCATAATAACATTCCTCCATTAGATTTTGATTGTATTACCACTCAAAAATAAAACATTTGACATGGAACTAGAGATAACCAAAAACATCTTAAACTCAATATGTCACCTTTGATGTTTCTCAACGAATGCAATTTCATTCTAATTCCCTTTTATCTATACTAGCTCACACGCATCCATTTCATGAGCTCTTTTAACCACCATCAAATGTCGAGACACTTTTCTCACTCCCTTACTTCACATCATGAAAACTTCTTACGACCATATTTGTACAGGGTACACACATGTCAATATACTAATTGAATTCTATAGGCTATGGTATGATTATGTTTTTAATTTATTTATAGGGTGTGTAGCAAATTGGTTTGAGCTGAAAAATTGGTTTAGAAACTATAGCATATGAAAGCTTTACAAATTTTGGGTGTGTGAATCAAAATTAATAGCACAAATTTAATACAAGTTTAGTAAATAGCATATTAGTATCATAAGATATTTTATTAGACTAAAGTGTCAAAAAATACCCCTCAACAACCAAATAATACAAAAAAGATTGGTTTTCACAAAATCTCTAATATCTACTGTTGCATCACTGATCACCTGAAGTACGCATTTGACGACACCACCACTATAGATTGGCTCACCAAAATCCTATCTACAAAACTTCGTAAATCAAACTCAAATATCGTCACAAACAACTTCATCTAACAACATTATCTCTCTACTGCCGTCACTAACAACTCCATCTATCGGCGTTATCTTTCTCTCTCTCTTGCTCTCTCTCCCCCTCCCTTCTCTCCCCCTTGTCGCCTTTGGTTATGTCCGTTGTTGTTACGTTTGATCTGAATGGCAACGAAAGCAAAGTTGTTTGACAAAGAAGTCATTTGATGAAGGAAGATTCCGATTCCGTCGCCTTTGGTTATGTCCGTTGTGGTCATGTGTGGTTGTTCTTGCATTAGATCTAGATGGTGACGAAAGCAAAGTTGTTTGACAGAGAAGTCATTTGATGAAGGAAGATTCCGACACATAGGAAGTCATCTTCTCTCTGATGCCATCATAAGGAACAGAGCGTTGTCACAAGGATGTCGTCTTCTTCGTGAGCTCTAGACGGTGATAAGGAACTAGAAGAAAGAGAGAGGGGTAGAGGAAAAAATCTAGATTTTTTAAAGTTGTTTTTAACTTTTTAGTTATTTTAAAATACTGATTTTTTTAATTATGCTGTTTACTTCTTTAAAAATTTTGCTATAATTTACTATTAGTTTCTAAAATATGCTATCTAGTACGATTTCTCATAAAAAAAGTTGTAAATGGACCAATTAGAAAAAATCAGAAACATATTTTAAGAGGAGTAAGTGAGAAAAAAAGTATGTTAAAGAAGCATATAGAATATGAAATTGTAAAATAATCAGGGGTACATTTGAAAGAAGTTATTTTGATGAGGACAAAATGACAAAGCAAGGAACAAGTAAAAGAAAAAAGGTTAGAACAATGAAAAAGGAAAAAAATTTCATTAAAAGAAAGTAGGACGAAACTTAAAGCCACGATTAAGCATTTATAAAGATTATGTTGGATAAAATAATTAAGCAATAATATATTTATAACAAATAATTACATAAGAATAAATTAGATGAAATTTTTTATGATACATTTAAAAAAAAAAGTTAAGTTTGGGAAGAAAAGGCCAAAAAAAAAAAGAAAAATAAATAAAAGATATGGGCTTTTGTTAAATAAAAAAAGACAAATTAAAAAGTGAAAAAAAAGAGGGAGGGAGGACGAAACGTCAATGCAAATCCCCCTCAAAAAGCGGGCTTAATGTCTTATAATGTAGTAAAGATAAAGGTTTAATATAATTATTTGCTAAATTTAAATCATTATTTTTTTTGTTCAACAACTAAAAATTATATGATAAAAATACAAGCAAAATGGCAAGTTGACTAATTAGAATATTCTCAATTAGAAAATAAAAGACAGTTAGTGTAATAGAAATACATTTGGTTTGCCCTTCAAATCTCCCCTCACAAAAAAGCGAGAATCCTTTTTTTATTTAGAAATGAAGGATAAGGGTTAATTGCATAACTATATCTCTTAGTTTTCATTATTTCTTAATTTATCTTTTCATTTTTAGAAACAATAAATGTATTTTTGTAATTTAAAAAACTTGTTTTAATTTATCCTTTGTAGACTTTTTGGACTTAAAAAACATTAAGATAAAATAAAAATACCCTTGATTAAATCTAATTTGTTTATGAAATATATGTTTCTTCTTAAAAAAATTTTTAAAAAATATATTTTAAAATTTAAAAAATCATAAAACTTAAGATTTTTTTTTTAAATTTGATGTTTTGTTTTAAAATTTTTATGTTTTTAATATATAAAATATTTATCATAACTATTCAAGGGTACTCATGTTGTTTTTCTTAATTTTTTTATTCATGAAGGTAAGTTTAAAATAAGTTTTAAAAATTTTAAAGACACTTTTGTAGTTTTTAAAAATAGACTATAAAAAAAATAAATTGAAAAAAAATTAAAACTAAAAGATACATGATTAAACCTGAAATAATCGCGACAAACTTCTACCTACCCATGAGATTGCTGACTCGAAACTTAAAGAACGAGCTCAGGAAGAATAATGCTGAGTTGGCAGGCACGCAGAGGTACATTCAACTCTTTCCATTGAAGAATGGTGGTGATTGATCGTGAAGCCCACCACTCCACGGCTCTTCATCATTTTCTTTTTCCATTTAATGCTTAGGAGTAGGCCTCCAACATTTAACAATTTCTTTTAAGGTAAGATTTATCAAGATTTGTTCCTTCATATAATAAAAATCATAAAATAAAATAAGTCTGTTTTTTTTTTTTAATTTGTTAGATACGTATGATCACGTTCACACGCCTTTCTAGATCAATAGTAATATATTAGTCTCCAATACACGTTTAAATCTCTACTCTTTTTTATGGTTATTTAAAAAAAAAAAAACTGTCAATATAGTTTTTAGAAGAGTTCTCTAATTCTGCAGTGATATCACACAATTTTAGAGCATCAAATAATATCAAAATTGTTAAACCACATCTTTTTAAAAATCTGAATCAATGTTTCATTGTCAATAGAAAATGTTATCTATTGACTATCTTTTAATGATGTAAATAAGCAAATTAAAAAATATATATATATACATCCTCTAGTCTATTAATTAATTTTCTAAAATATATTACCGATTCGTTATCCTTTGATGATGTAAATAAATAGATTAAAAAAAACATATAAACCTTTAATATTGATTTATTTCATAATACCATAGATAGCTCTTAAATAAAATTTAAACTTAACATTTAAATCAAAATAAAATTGAAGTTCTTAAGAGTCAAAATCATAAACATTCAAACTTAAAAAGTCTTTTATTCACTATGCCACACCGTTGAATGGCCTTCCTTTACTCAACATCTGAAAAAACATTAAAAATAATTTAGTGAGCTAAAGCTTAGTAAGTGAACCATCTTCAATTAAAAAAATATGAACATAACCAATTTAATAAATACTTAGCATTTTCTTGGTATTCTATGTTTCATTTAAATCTTTTCATTATGAACATTTGAGAGAGATTAGTGTTATGCCTACACTTTCAGCAACTAGTGGGCAATGATTTTCGAAAATCAGTGTTGTAAATTTGGCCATTAGTTAAATAATAGAGCTTTCCATCTTGGCTTTTCAACCTTAGGTATTAATCCTATATTGATCTTTATTTATGTGGTTTTTCTTTATCTTGATGTTTGAACCTCAGGTATTTACCACAATTCATCACTCATGTCCGTGTCGCCTGTGGCTCGTGCCTGCTCAGCCCTTGGGTATAGACACACGTTTGTTCTTTAATAAGTGACTTGGGATTCTTTTTTCTTAAAATGTAATAAAACATGAGGCTTACATATGCATTTCACAATTAGAAATATCTGCGAGATTTCTCTTGTCTTTTTCTTTTATTGCACTTTATAATTTTTGATTAATTAGTTATTTATTTTATTCTATTTTTAATTGAGGAAAACTTTTTTATTGTCAACTTCTGATGTTATTTTAATTTTGAGTTTCCACAAATCAAAAGCAGTAAGTTTTCAAAACTCTGAATTTGTAATTTTACTTCCGTATCTATATATATTTTACGAATACTTTTATACTTAGTGATATTATAGTTATAAATTTCATAAAACACAACAAATTTAAATATATTAAAGTTGTATTTGGAATGAGAATTATCAAGTCTCTTTATGAGTTCCGAAGTAATTTTGATTAGTCTTTTTTGCGAGAGTTCCAACTATTATTTTTCACTTTTTTATATTAATTTTTATGATAACCTTTGAACCACGATATTAGGTGTGTTCGTCACGGAAGAAAAATTCAAGGAAAAAGAAGCTATTTTATTGAAGCAACTATAATATAAGTTTTAAATTTTTTATTTTTTTAAATTTAATTTTATTAATAATCATTTTATTCTCATATGCTTATTTAAAATTTTTTTTTTAGAATCTTTGCACCATCGTCAAAGGATACTTGTCTCTTTAGGAAATAGTAATAGTTTTTAAATCTCTCTTTTGTAGAGTTTAATGTATTGACAATCATCTAAACTATAAAAGACCTTTTCTTATATTTATAATTAGTTTGGAGTGATGATAAGCTAACTCGGTGGTTGAAAGAAACTCCATCTTTATTAGAATATTGCTATTATCTCCAAAAAGAAGAAAAAAGAAAACAAAAAAGAAACTACTATTTGATTAATTCCCTTCATTGAATAATTAAGCTGCTATTTGGTTGAGTGGTGAGGATTATTTCACCACAAACTTAATTATAAACAGTATAAAATTTTTATATGTTACAATAATAAATAAAAAATTATTACAATATACTCTTATATGCTACAATAAAAATAATTCTAAACAACGGTTTCATCACCTTTTCAAAGTAAAAGAAAATTCGAAGCAATTATTGTTGAAAATAAATAATTTCTCCTCATTTTTATTATTTGGGAATTTTCAATCTGAAATTCTGCCTGTCATTTGTCATTTGTCATTTGTTTTCCGCCTAGATTGTCTCGCCCATGGATTCCCCAGACCTCGACCCCAACGACGACGTTTTCGGCCTCTTCACCTCCACGTCCACCTCCGCTGCCACAAATCTCCGTTCCAATTCCGACGGCCACTTCCTCGACTCCTCCTCCGATGACGACGAACACGACAACATGGACTCCGCCTCCAAGCGCCTCGACTACATGCTCCAAGTCCTCGACCGCAAGCTCTCCCTCACCAATTCTCCTCCTCCTCCCAACGACGCCGTTCCTCCGCCAAACCCTCTCCCTGAGTTCATCGCCAGAGGCGGCGGCGCTGGCATCTTCCGTCTTCCTGTCCGCGCCGCCGTTCACCCTCATCGGCCTGTTAGTCTGGATGTGAGGCCTCATCCGCTGCGGGAGGCTCAGATCGGCCGCTTTCTCCTCGCGATCGCCGCCACGAACTCTCAGCTCTGGGCGGCCTCCGAGTGCGGCCTTCGCCAGTGGGAGCTGAGCGATCTCTACGCCGCCGGTGATGGCCGCGAGGACGCTGTGCCGTTCAGGGAGTCGGTGAGGACGTCTCCGGCGCTGTGTCTGGCGGCGGATGAGGGGGCGAGAGTGGTGTGGAGTGGGCATAGGGATGGGAGGATTAGGTGTTGGAGAATGGAGAATAAGAGGGATGGCGATAATGGCTGTGATAATGGTGGTTTCAGGGAAGACTTGTGGTGGCAGGCTCATAGAGGCCCCGTTCTTTCGCTCGTTATAACATCTTACGGTCAGTTTGTTTGTTCATTTATGATTTGATATCAGAATCTTACTGTGGAATTAAATCGAATCTAATTTTTATCATATTTTCTTTCTTGTAATTGCTTTTATTACTTGATTGTTGTTATCATCCTTCTATGAAACTTAAAATTGGAATCGTAGGAGTTAGCATTAGAGAGAATCTTACCTTACAAGTAGAAGGAAAACTTTACTTTTTGATAGGACGAAATGTGGAAGAAGTCGGAGGATTAGTGGATAGATTTTATTTTAAGAATTGTTTGGTTGGAGGATTCAAAGAGGAAATGGATTTGGAAGACTTGAACGAGGGAATTCATACCAAACCCTCCCCTTTCTCTTTAAATTCCTATTACCTTTCCTGGCTTGCTTGCTTATTTGCTTCTTCTTTGCCAAAACTCAGCCTTTATCTCACTAGAAATAAATTCATGCACAAAACCAACAATAATAAGAAGCCAGTCATTTGTTATACTTGGAGCCTGCCAAGAAAACCAAAACTAATAAATCTAGTTCTTGTAACTCTTTGACATTCCATGATCAATCATCCATGTATTCCCTTCTGTCATTGAATGAAGTGAACCGGTTTGGATTCATATAAGAGGTAGAATTTGAGTGTACTAGCCTAGAACATTTTGAAGCTAAATATTGCTTTTGAACGTAGAAAAGAAAATAAAAGAAAAGTGAACCAATGCTGTTCGGCAGCCTGCATGTTTAATAATTTTCTAATATTAGATCTAAAACAAATTCCATTAAAGCATGTCAACAATTTCTTGACGCTTCTTTATTTAATTTCTTTTCAGGAGACCTATGGTCCGGTTCAGAGGCCGGTGTAATTAAAATATGGCCATGGGAAGCTATTGAAAAATCCCTTTCTTTAATCACCAAAGAAAGGCCCATGGCTGCAATATTAGTAGAGAGGTCGTTCATTGACCCAAGGAGCCAACTTGCCATAAATGGGTTTAGTAACACGTTAAATTCGGATGTCAAGTACCTGTTATCAGATAATACTAGAGCAAAAGTTTGGAGTGCTGGCTATTTATCATTTGCATTATGGTATGCCTACATTATATATATATATATGTATGTATGTATGTATGTATGTATATATATATGTATGTATGTATGTATGTATGTCTGTGTGTTTGTGTGCACGTCTCCCATTCACTACATCAACGATACCCATGTAACCTGTCACTCGTTAGATATTAGAGTAAACATCAAAAGCACACGCATATATATAACTATCTATCTATCTATCTATCTATCTATCTATATATATATATATATATATATTGTTACGTCCAAAATATTTCATATTGTGCATTTGGCACACTGTACTTTTGGAGTACATTCATAGCATCCCTGGGTACAATTTTTTTTTAGTAAGAAAAAACCTTTTCATTGATAATCAAATAATTACAAGGAAAGAGGATGAGATATTCTCAAGACCAACAACAAGAAATGGAAAAACAGGAAACAGAACTGACCAAATAAATCTATCCACCAATTACATCCAACCAACAATAATCAAAGAAAAAGGAATCCCTTTGAACTCTTTATCTGTTGAAGCCCAAAGAGACATTAAAACTCAGCCTTTTCAGAAATATCTGTTAATTTCATCTCCTTTTTCTCAAAGATTCTTGAGTTGCGTACCATCCAAATCAGTCATAAGAGTGACCGTTAATGAAGTCAATTGGATTTAAACTTGTATTATACGTGATTATTTTTGTTATTGTCAATCAGAATCTTTGCAACATGGCGTACAATTTGTGTCTCAGCTAAAGGCAAGGACTGTTTTTTTTCTTCTTAATGATATAGGACTACATTTAACAATTTTTATACTTTGGTCACTACCCTTCTCAGAGACCAAAAAAAAAAAGTTCCTGTAAGTTTTGGGATGAATATGTGCTTCACGCATATATGTTCCCCTGTAAGTTTAGAGCACGTTTATTATTTACACAATATGTACAAGTTTGCATTTTTGTAACTGTAGGCAGATTCTAGGCAACAGATTTAATATATTATACAAGTTGTCATGTTGCAGGGATTCTCGTACAAGAGAGTTACTGAAGGTTTTCAATACAGATGGTCAGCTTGAGAATCGAGTGGACATATCATCTGTACAGGACAGCTCTGTGGAATTTGTTTCGGGGTCAAAGAAAGAGAAAATGCAAAATTCCTTTGGCTTCTTTCAGCGGTCACGCAATGCTATAATGGGGGCAGCTGATGCTGTTCGTCGAGTTGCAGCAAAGGGCACCTTTGGAGATGATAATCGAAGAACTGAAGCACTGGTGATGACTATTGATGGTATGGTTTGGACTGGGTGTGCTAGTGGCTTGCTTGTGCAGTGGGATGGGAATGGAAATCGTATACAAGATTTCCATTATCATCCTTCCGCTGTCCAATGCCTTTGTACTTTTGGTATGCGAATATGGGTGGGTTATCTAAGTGGTACCATCCAGGTACTCAACCTTGAGGGTAATCTGCTCGGCGGATGGGTAGCTCACAGCAGTCCGGTGATAAAAATGACTGCTGGAGCTGGTTATATATTCACCTTAGCAAGCCATGGTGGTATACGTGGATGGAATGTCACATCGCCTGGACCTCTTGATGTTATAGTGCGTTCCGAGTTGGCTGGCAAAGAGTTTCTATATACAAGAATAGAAAATTTGAAAATATTGACCGGTACATGGAATGTTGGACAAGGGAGAGCATCTCATGACTCACTCATATCCTGGCTAGGTTCTGTCCCCTCTGATGTCAGCATTGTTGTTGTCGGGCTGCAAGAAGTTGAAATGGGTGCTGGTTTTCTCGCAATGTCTGCTGCTAAAGAGACCGTAAGTTGTACTTTGAATCTTTCTTCGTTGTTCTGCCTAACTTTCATGCATTTATATAAGGCCTTTTTTCCTAGTCAAATGCCAACATCTAACACTTTGACCATAAAAGTTAACGTGTAGAGTAGTGAAGAAAAAGAATAGTCATGTCTGGGCACATAACAAGAATTTTTTTATTAGGTGATGAAAACAAGGGGAGAATGTCAAATAAAAATGAGATGGCTCTAGTTGTGAACAAAACGAATGAAAATACGACATTGTAACAAGATAATGCTTGTGTCTTTCATTTTTCTTTCTCCATAGTTCTTCAATATCTTTTTTTCCCCCTCAGTTTTTAGCTTCTTTTGTTTTCTTGTAACTCTAGGTAGGTCTCGAGGGGAGTTCTGTTGGGCAGTGGTGGCTGGAGATGATAGGCAAAACACTGGATGAAGGATCAACATTTGATCGTGTTGGTTCTAGGCAGTTAGCAGGCTTGCTTATTGCTGCATGGTCAGTACTTTTCATGGAAAGATCTCTTCATAACCTCTTGCCAACTTTTCAACATCTCATAATTAAGTTCCTTATCATCATGTTTTATTGAATAGAATGTTTTTCCAAATAAACACTTGTTAACTTCAATTTATCTAAAATAATTTGTGAGCAACTCATGTTAAAATGATTTGTTTCTTCCTTTTTTTCCTTCAAATGCATCATGCATTGACCCTTTTGTTTTGCCCCCTCTGCTAGCTCCCTTTGGTATTCATCCTTGTTGAGGTTCTGATAAGTGATTGTTGAATTCATCTTATAGGGTGAAAAATGATCTAAGAGCATATGTAGGAGATGTCGACGCAGCAGCAGTTCCATGTGGCTTTGGGCGTGCTATTGGTAATAAGGTGAGACTACCTCCTTATGCATTCATCTCCAAAAAGGTTTCCATTATCTGTTTATTGTAGATGTTTTCGATGCGGTTCATATGTCTTTACATGTTTATACATGCTGGCACGTACTATCAAACACTCATATGCTTCCCCTTTTGTTCTAAATGGAAATTGATGTGGCTAAATATTGGCTGCGCAGGGAGCTGTTGGTTTGAGGATTAGAGTGTATGACAGAATAATGTGTTTCGTCAACTGTCACTTTGCTGCACATCTGGAAGCTGTTAATCGTCGGAATGCAGACTTTGATCATGTGTACCGGACAATGACCTTCAGCAGACCGACCAATCTTTTCAATGCTGCTGCTGGTACAGTGCTGTACCTGCTCTTGTATTGTTCGCTTGCGTTCTCAATGTATTTATTTTGGCTTTTTTATAGAGCTGGATTGCCATTGGTCCTTTCTGTTGCAGTTGGCGCTTCATTCGCTGCTCAGATGCTTCGCAGCACTAATGTATGTATATGCTCTTTGACTAAAGCCTGCTCTTCTGATTGTAGTTATTTTTTATGGGCGCAATTGTCTTCCATTTGGTTTGAGAACACATTATTGTCTTCACAGGCTGGTGGTGCCTACCCTGCTGAGGGCATACCTGAATTATCTGAGGCAGACATGGTGATATTTCTCGGTGATTTTAATTATCGACTTGATGGTATATCTTATGATGAAGCTAGGGATTTTGTGTCACAAAGATGCTTTGATTGGCTTAGAGAAAGGGATCAGCTTCGAGCAGGAATGGAAGCAGGGAACGTCTTTCAAGGAATGCGTGAGGCTGTCATTAAGTTTCCTCCCACATACAAGTTTGAAAGACACCAAATTGGTTTAGCAGGTACCTTTTTGTATGTAGGGTACAGGTGCTATATGATGTTCAAGAAAATATTAGAAGATTAGAATTGTATGCTAATCAGACTGTTCTGAGGTTGTTTTGTATCTATTTTGTGTGCTTGTGGAGTTTTTCTATATCTTCTTTTTGGGTACCTTTATTGCTTGGAACTCTTTAAAATTTGCTTCCAATGAGATATCTAGAGGGGAGAAAACTCTCTCAACAGGCTTGTGGTCCTTCCAGAAATATGTTCGCCTAGTGAGATCAAAAGCTTTTGAAAATTAGTAAGCTTTTGTAATTCGTCTTTTGCAGGGTATGATTCTGGTGAAAAGAAGCGCATTCCAGCTTGGTGTGATAGAATACTATATCGTGATAGTCGTTCAACCCCTGTATCAGAATGCAGTTTGCAGTGTCCTGTAGTTTCCTCAATACTGCAGTACGTTCCTTCAGACTGAAAGATTTCTTTCCATTTACATAAGTGCGTAGTTGAGGATTAGGTTTTCCATCAATCACCTTTATCTTATTTGGGCTCGTATTTTGTCAAAGGCCACTTTAGATTTCTCACATATTTACCCTAGTTCTTTTTTCTTTTTTTTTAATCTTTGGATAGTAGTTCTCTTCCGATGGGGTTGAAATATGCGTACCCCGTACTTATTTGAATGCATATGTTACCAAGGCTCCGTGTTTTTATTACATTAAGCTAACAAACCAAGCTTATTAATTTTCATTTTGGCTGGAATCTAATAGCAGATCGATTCACATCATTAAGCTGAATAATTGATGTTTATAGCATTCACATTATAGGACTTTTGTCCAACTCTAGTCTGAGGAAACTGCTTATAAATCTTGTTGATACTGCACCTGCTGCAAGAATTATTTTCTTTGCAAGTTTGTGCCAGTGTGTACATGTGCTTGCACATGTAGATGAGTCTTAAAATACTAAAAAAAAAAAAAACCAAACATCTCCCTTTTGCTAGGTATGATGCTTGCATGGATGTGACAGACAGCGACCATAAGCCAGTCCGCTGTATATTTACTGTCAACATTGCTCGAGTGGATGAGTCTGTTAGGAGACAGGAGCTTGGAGAGATTCTTCGATTAAATAAGAAGATCAAATGTATGCTTGATGAATTGTGCAAGATTCCAGAAACTATCATCAGTACAAACAACATCATTCTTCAAAACCAGGACACATCCATCTTGCGTATCACTAACAAATGCGGAAAAAAAGATGTATTATATGAAATAGTTTGTGAAGGGCAGTCTACAGTTAGGGCTGATGGGCTTGCATCAGATCCTTCTCCTATAGGTGCTTTTGGCTTTCCGCGATGGCTAGAGGTAAGTCATTTTGCTTGAAAAGAGAAATCATTCATTGTTCTGTAGATTTCTTTGTTTTATGTCAAACTGCATTCTTAATTATGATTCAATAGAGATAATCTATCGTAAAATTAATCAAAAGCTTTCCCAATTTTAGAAATTGGCTGATCTATATTTGACCTTTTTTTTTTTTTGCAACCTTTGACTTTAAAGATGTTCCATTTTTTTTTTATGGTCTTCAATTGGAAAGATATGATGGAAGGTGGGTTGTTATATGAAGTTTTGAGGGCTTCTTGAAGGTTTTTATCTATATTTTTCTGTCTTGGTCTCTTTTTGGTTATGTTTTTCTGTTTCACTTTTTTCTTTTTTTTTTGAGGACATCGTGTCCTCTTCTTTGTTGTTTGTGCTGATTCCAATATCAATAAATGTCATATTAAAAAGTTTTATACTCTTCTTTGGATTTAGGTTAGTCCAGCTACTGGCATTATCAGACCAGATCATATAGCAGAGGTGTTTGTTCATCATGAGGACTTTCAAACATTGGAAGAATTTGTTGATGGTGTCCCACAGAGCCAGTGGTGCGAAGACGCTACAGACAGAGAAGTTATCTTGGTGGTCAAGGTGCGTGGTAGGTACACAACTGAGTCGAGAAATCACCTTGTTTGTGTACGCCACTGCTTTACATCGAAAAAGAAACAAAATGACCCTGAGCCTGACTCGAGGCAAATCAAAGGGACTGTCCTTCACCGATCTGATCTCCGACGGCTTAGCGGTTCCCACGATGTGGTTGACCACATAAAGAATGTGGCTGACCACCTGAAAAACTTGAACAATCCTTGAAGCATCTAACTGAAAAAGCACTGCATCTGTCTCCAAGTCTAAACAGATCAGTAGAAGGATGAGTTATGTAAGAAATATATATATATATATATATATATATATATATTAACGTTCTGCATGCGGCTTGCTGTAAATATATGAAAACCTGCGAAGTTTTGCCTTTCACTTGTCGCATATCGTGCCAATTTGTTTTTGACAACTCGATATCGTGCAATCTTCGGGGCTGATTTCAAGTATTGGGTGTACAGAAAAGGCAAATACATGAAGCAGTAAATAGGATTGTACAATATTTTTTTCCCTCACTTTTTGCTTATGGTCGTCGATGCCACCGTTGTTTGCTAACGTTAGAACTCATGTAATTTTTGTGTACTGATTATTATATAATCTTTATCTCTTCACTAGAGGCCCAAAAGCAATTATTTGGATGCTCTTAGGTGAAATTGTGGGGTAGTTTTGTTGGATTGATAATTTTTGGTTCTTCTTTATGGAAAGAGTGCCTCAGAAGTCGTTTCAATTGAAAAGTTGCAATTTGGTACTTAATTTTTTTTATTATTATTTATTCAGGCTTAACCTTTCAGATTCGGTGCTAAAGGACCAAGTTCACTGGCGAACGTCAATTTAGACGTCCCATGAGGTGCACACTTATTCTATTTTTGACGAAAAGACAAATATGCCCTCGTCCTTTTTTAGTATTTTATTTCAAAAAAACCCAAAAAAAAATGAGGAAAAGAAATAATAGAAACATTGTAAAACTCTCTCTCACTCTCGTCCTCTCTAAACGAAAAAATTTTGGGTTATGCGGGATTGTGAAGGCCGATTGAAGATGTATTTTTGTGATTTTCACCGGCGACGATAGCAATTCGATAGCCTAATATTACTCCCCCAACGTTACAAAAAAGGTGACAAATTAGTCCCCAACGTTAAAAAAGAGGTCACATATTAGTCCCTCGAACCAAATCTTTTTTTTTTTTATATATATGCAGACAATAGAACCCATTAAATTTTCGTCACATATTATTCGGATTTCCATTAAATATAACAAAACACACCAAAATAATACGGATAACAACAATAATATTGTAGAAACTTAATCTACGAGCTACAAATTGAGGACGACGACGATCTTGATCTCTCACTTGGGCTTCCAATTCATTAATCCTTTGCAACAAACTCAGAATAATCATCTTTGATCTTGCACAAATTGGCTGATCATACAATCTAAAAAACACTCATCCACTCATCTTCACATAAAAAGAAAACAATGATTAAAACAAAGTTCTAAATTTCTGAAATAATTTCTTCAAAAAATTAGATGAAAATAGAGTAAAACACCCACTTACAACAAACATTCTCACAAACATAAAACTTCCGAACATGGGTTCGCATCAGTCCACACAGGAACTATCTTGCTCGGCCTCGGACATGGACAAAAGACATCGGCGGTACCATCGTCGCCGGCGGAGATGGAAAGAGGTGAAATTTCCAGCCCCAATTTTATGTTAGATTACCCAAAACAAAACCCTAACTCATATGCGCAATTATTCCCTCCAAATTTCATTCGCAAACATCCATTTACTAAATTGTTCTTAAAACAAACCAAGTGTGCTCCTCACGTGACGTCTAAATTGACGTTCGTCAGTGAACTTGGTCTTTTAGCATCAAATTTGAAAGGTTAGGCCTGGATGAATAAAAAGGTTGGAACCAAATTACAACTTTTTAAAAAGGTTTGAGATCATCTGAGCTATTTACCTATAAATTAAACTGATTATTTCTTTTTCCCACATGTGCTAAAATTTGAATTCTACAAAGACTCCACAAGGACTGTCCTTGTGAAATTCACATGAAACTTCATTTGGTACACACATGCACAATCTGGTCCTTACCATACTGTATAATTTTTTAATATAAAACTATTCTAAATTTATTTTAAATAATATGATTATTTAAAATATAAATTAATCCGATTAATAATTGTGTGAAATTAATTCAGAATTATCAATTCCAAATTAATAAATTAACCAAACATAAAATATAGTTCACATAATTGAATGGAGCTGTTGAGAGGAACTAGGGACGTTATAGTTTTAAGCTCCAATAATTTTGACAATTAATTAACGTCTTAATTAAAATATCAAAATTATTAATTCCAAAATAACTCCACTACAAATTTAGAATTGCACTCTTAAAATTATAAAATTAATTATATTCAAAGGATTTGAATTGTCCATTGATATAGTCACTACGTATAAATCAATCATCTATAAATGGTTCATAATTAAAGCTAGATATTTTTCGTTAACCTCTTTAATTATATCTTTATCTGAGTACCATTGATTCTCTAATGAATAATATATTTATGACCTAATCATAAATTGAGCGCTCTTGTTATTTAAGCCTTGAATCAATACTTACAGGAACAATCTATTTGACTTCTTAACAAAGGAATGGATTTCTTTATGACAATCATTGACTAATATTGAATACTCTATATAGTAACAAAAATTATTAGAGATTCATAATTAATCGTGTTTCGGTCCTATATAATCAAATTATATAAAGCGCTTTCATTCCAATAATCTCATTATTAGCAATCTGGATAAGATCATTTCTTGTAGAACGTAATGAACCGCGCTAGTAATTTTAAATTAAAGATCCCAACATTAATTTTTATTTGCGGACAGATTTAGATTATTTTACTTTATATATTATCCTCCTATATATAACACTTGTATACAATATTCAAAGATATTTAAATAATCTAGGATTTTTTGATATTTATAAAGCATCTAAAACATGCATGCAAAAATAATATTGAAAAAGATTCCTCAAATTATATTAATAATCCGCAAACATAATACATCTCATTTGTTTATGGCACATATCCCAACAAAAACAAATAGAGGATTTGTCTTTTTAATACTATAATTAGCGTAAGTGTTATATATGTGCATTAAGTAGGGGCCAAGTAAGACGCATAGTGATCACCAATAAATAATTTGGTATCTAAGGTGTACATGTGCAGTGCATGAATCCCTATCACACGGCCTTTCTTAACCTCAAACCATGCATGCATCCCATAAAACCTCATCAATCTAGTCTTAATATAGTCTTATATTACATAATACGCCTCAAGATCATGCCTTATATAAACTAGATAACATACTACTCTTCAACTTCTCTCTCATTCGACGAAACCTAATTACCTACCTTGTACCTAATCTAAGATGGCCAAAAACTTTACTACTTGTCTTTACATAATGCTTGTGTTGATTGTTCTATACTGTTGTTTCATTATATATGCTTGTGTGTGCCTTCGACGATGACATGCCCATTTATATATGTCCCAAAAGGAAGGCATCGGTTGGGCCCTTTGGCTTTTAAAGGTCCCTATAAAATCACCCACATCATGTTCCGGATTGATGGCACTCTGGTAGCCTCGGCCAAAGTTAACAATTGGGTCAGCTTTGATGGAGTCAACAACATCTCTATTGGAACATAAAAGGTACATCAGCCACAAAATTTGCAATAAAATTTGAATGGAGTGAAGAAAATTCTTGTAGTGGGATTAAACTTGAAGATATGAATTTAACTTACCAGAAGGAAGAAGCTCAATCTTCATGCAACAATGAAAATAGGAAAGCTTTTTTGGCAAAGTTCTACCAAACAGTTGCTTGTAGATAATCAAATTCAATATTGTTCATGTAAATAGTTATACATATTCTTCATATATATTCTTTTATTTTTTGGAAAAGGTTTTTTTTTTTTCATTTTCATACCTTGTATTTTAATGGTGTCAAAAAATTATACTGTGCATTTTAAACCTTGACATTTTAAATTCATGCTCATTCTTACCTTTTCTCGGCTTCATATCAAAATATGATCACAGAAAAAACATACATATCCTTAAATTAAAAAAAAAAAATCAAAACAATATGTTAATTGACACTAACAATAATAAATTACATTAACACTTTCCATGTTTTACCCAATTTACAAAGACACCCTATGCACTAAAACTAATCACATTGACACCCTCTAATTGTTCAAAAATATTACAAATTGACCACCTTTGTTAATTGAACATGAGTTTACCATTAATTATTATCATAAACTTTTGTTCACTTTTAGCCTTTGAACTATGCAACTTGTCTTATTTTGTCCATGAGCTTTAGAATATAGCAAATTATACCTTTGAACTATTCAACTTGTTCTATTTGACCCTTCTATAGCCAAATCTGTTAATGTAACACCCCTATGTGGGGGTTAACAGTTTTAAATAAAGAAAAATAATTTTAAATTTTATATTATTTAAATCAATTAAACAATGCCCATGGGTCTTTAAACAACAAGAAAAATAAAAATAAACGTTTTAAATACAAACCACAGTTTTTAGTGTAGCACCAAATATATATAATTACAGTCATCATCACCATAATACAATTCCCAAATAACTTAACACAGCCATGAAACAAAATAATACAACTCTTACATGTTGTAGATAAGTTACAAATAAACAAGGTCTTCTAACACGAAAACAGCAGGATTGTTTTCGCCTATTCCTCTTCAGATATGTTGCACTGAGTTCCACCTGAGATATGAAGATATGATAGGGATGAGCATCGACATGCCCAGTAGGGAAATCATGACTCACCTTATGGTTTATCCATTACCACATTAAAAATTGCATGGTTAGTAGGTTACATCATATTCCAGATTATGAGGTTTATTATGATCACATCTTGTGGATACCATAGTTAATCATTACCAAGTTTTATAATTACACATTTACACAAATATTACCAATCATCATTGTTCTTAGGTATCCATGTTAAATAGAGTATCACTCAACTCATCGAAACCCAAATGGGCGCACTTGATCACCCTATAAACATTTCAAGGGTGTTCCGGTGAGGGGACATCAAGCCCCGAGTCCTCACCAAATCGATTCCTGTACAGTGTGTTCTGGGACTTTCAACCCAAGGAAGCGTCATCACCTTCCCCCTATTTTTCCTTTTAGGGTATTCGTGCCCAAGGACGTAACCGTCGCCCTTTTTACATCTCACTATTCCTTTGTATTCAATTTATATTTATAGAGTCAATTTCCTAACCATGCTTCTCAATTTATAACATATGTCAAATCATTATATTTATCGCTATACAATATACATATTTTACAACATAAAACAATCAAATTTAATTTACCAAAAACCTCACAAAAGATGAGTAATAAAATCCCTACCTTCAAAGCTTAACAACAAACTTTTATTCTCGGAATTAATTAACGTTAGCTCCACACATCCTTGACCCTAAGGCATACATAAGGACAATTAAAACTAAAGCACAACATATAATCACATTCATAAGTGAATTATGTGTAAACCCGTCTACTAGTGCCATTAAAGTATTTTTATGCAATTGTTCTTTAAACACCAAGTAAACAATTTTTATCTTAAACGCAATATAAAATACATACAAGCAATTTTTATGTTTTAGTCTCTAATAAGAATTCATAAATCATTTTGGATAGTATTAGAAAGGTTGTAAGACATTAAGAGACTAGAAGGTGAGCAAAGTTGGGTTTTTGGTTCAAGTTAACAACTAGTATACCATGGCAACTTGGTGGTATACTTTTGTAAAAAGGCGGGTTCACTATCTACAATCAACACACGAGTTAACAGGTGGTTTACTTAAGATAGACGGGTGGTTTATTACCACTGGCAGGTTTACTAGTTTCTAATCCAAAAATTGAAAAATTCATAGAAATTAAAATACAACTCCGATTTAGGCTCATGATAGCTCATTGGAAAGCTTAGGATGTCTACTTTTTAAATATGCAAACCAATTTACAAAATTCATTTTCATTTAACTCCAGAATTTTAAGAAATAGCCACTGCCCATAGAGGTATTATAAAGTTTATGGGATGTCAAATTTTTCTTTAACTTAAAGCATATTATCCTTGTTTAAAATCTCAAAACCATTCCAAAATATGCAACATGCATTATATAATCACAATAAACATATTCTCATGAGTTTTATACCAAAATCATTATCAAATTATATCTCTAGCCTTTCTTGTAAATAATGATGAAAACATGCTTAAATTTGCTCTTTAAGCTCAAAACATTAGAACATCAATCTTAAAGTTATGGAAACCGGTTTTAAACATTCCTAACATGTTTCTAACATTGTCATCAAACCAAAATAAAAGTTGGTTGTGGGTTGTAACTCAAGACTCAAGTTTTTGTTCATAAATGTTTAAGGATGCATGTTAACATAACTAGAAATTTGCATGAATTTTGAACACGAAAATTATGCATTAAACATGGAAAAAATACATACTAAAAACTAAGTTTAGGTTAAAGAAAACCTACCTCAAAACTTCTTTGAAAAGCACCAAAGTTCGGGTTAACAATCAAGCTTGAATTAACTCTAAAACCGCCTCGATCATGGTTGGGAATTATAATTGTCTTGGCCACAAAGAGAGCTTTGTGCTCTATGTCTTTAGTTAGAAATTTGAAGTGAGAAAGGGAGAGAATGAGAACTAGAGAAGAAGGTGGTGATAGTTAAATAAAAAGATATCAAAATGCTTAAGAGGAATGGGATGTTTACGGGGGAAAGTTGTAAGAAGAAACAAAAGAGTCTTAAAGGAAAATATCATCTTGTCTCCCATGGAGACTTTTAGCAAATCATGCCAACATAATTGAGGGGACAATTGGAGTGAATTATAGAAGAAGATAAGGAAATAATTAAATAGGTGGTTGAGAAAATATCTCCATGTCTTCTATGAATTGAGGGAAAATAATTCAATGTCCCCTTCGGAGACCTTTAGCAAAATGAGAAGAAGGCTACATAATTGAGCAATAATTTAGGGAGACAAGATTGATAGAAGTAAGTATTGGTAAATTTTGAATGTTTCTTAGGAAGACTTGGTAAGAAAATACTAAAGTGGCATTTTTTTTTTTAATGATCATAAACAACTTAGTAATTTTAAATAGTCACATTTTATTCATTAAATTTTACAAAATCATGCCCGTTAAAAATACGGGTGCTACAGTTAATAATTGAGAAAATAATTTTACTTTTGGCCCCTAAACTATGTAACTTGTCATCTTTTAATCTCTAAACTTTAAGCCATAACAAATCACATCCATGAACTATGAAATTTGTCTTATTTTGGCACTTCAATCTGTAAATCCATTAAATATTGACGAACTAAGAAACATATATGCACTTAATTGATTAAATTATCAATCAACGGTCAAAATTAAATCTTTTAGAATTGAATTTCACGTATTTCAAACCTACAAATATAGAAATTTTATAAACAAATCTACATTTTATTTGACTTAAAATTAATACGAATCTTGAGGGTTTTTTTTTTTGCATTATTTAGTCCAATTAAGCGAAGTACTCATTATTATGTAATTTACATAATTTTCAACCCTAAAATTTAGTGATAAAAATGATAAGTAGGTTATACTGTAGTATCATATGTGTCATTTTTGTTAGGTACCCATGTATCCAAGTTTTTTTTCCTTATTTGTTTTTTTTTTTATTTTGATTCATTTTAAATCATATGATGGAGAAAATTTGATAAAACTTCTTGAGCAAAAAAAATAGTAAAACTTTTATAAACAAAATTAAAAAAAGAAGAAAAAATAGTAAACTTTATACAATAGATAAACATAAGTTAGATATTTTGACTCCAAAATATATGTTGAAAACGATTTCAAAATATATATATGTGTATATATATATATATATGTTGATAACATATATACAGCCAAAAGGTTAAAATAGTCATTTGTCTCAATTCGTTAATGTTTAATAGATTTAATGATGAATGGTCAAAATGTGACAAGTTTTATAGTTAAGGGGTGTGATTTGTTATAGTTTTAAAATTTATGGTTCAAAATATGATAAGTTGTATAGTTTAGGGACCAAAAGTAAAATTATTTTTTAAATTATGTTAGTATTTAATAGATTTAATAACAAAAAGGCTAAAATAAAATAAAATAAATTGTTTATAAGTGTAATTTGTTATATTTTAAAGCTTAAGAGTTAAAATAGGATAAGCTGTATAATTTTAGGGTCAAAATCAAATTAATCCTTATTGTGATCGTTATACGTATGCCACGCATCGGTGTCCTTTTTTTTTAGCCTTTGGAATATTGTCATCGTTAAAAAGGAAAAGAAGAATACGAGGCTTGCTCTCCGAAGCTAAACCAAACCCTAGATTAGTTTCTCAGAAGAAGAGGAAGATGCGGCCAATTCTGATGAAAGGCCACGAGAGGCCTTTGACCTTCCTCAAGTACAACCGCGACGGCGATCTTCTCTTCTCCTGCGCCAAAGACCACACTCCCACCGTCTGGTTTGCCGACAACGGCGAGCGTCTCGGCACCTACCGCGGCCACAACGGCGCTGTTTGGTCCTGCGACGTCTCTCGCGACTCTCTCCGCCTCATCACCGCCAGCGCCGACCAGTCCGCCAAGCTCTGGGATGTCCAAACTGGTCACCAGCTCTACACTTTCAACTTCGACTCTCCCGCGAGGTCCGTCGACTTCTCCGTCGGCGATAAGCTCGCCGTCTTTACCACCGATCCCTTCATGGGCCACACTTCTGCGATTCACGTCAAGCGCATTGCTAAGGACCCTGCTGATCGTAAGCGATTGATTTGCCTTGCTAACAAAATCCATTCATTGATTGATTTGCATAAAACTTGTTCATTTGATGGAGAAATATCCATTTTTTGGCAGAGACTGGTGACTCTGTTCTCGTGATTAAGGGTCCTCAGGGAAGAATTAACAGAGCTGTTTGGGGACCTCTTAACAAGACGATCATTAGTGCTGGAGAAGATACCGTCATTCGCATCTGGGATTCTGAGGTTGGTGATCATTCAAAATCTTGTTACAATTTTACCCTCAAATAATTAGGACAACGGGTTTTGAATTAAATGCTTAACTTGGTTACACGGGATTTCATAATATGTATCTCTAATGAGTTGACATAATTGAACAGGATTAATAAGATATCGAACAAGTGGTTTCTATTTGACAAAATATGTTCTGATTGTGTTTTTCAAAATTTTCAAAAATTTGCAGACCGGAAAACAGCTGAATGAGTCGGACAAGGAAGTTGGCCACAAAAAGGGCATTACATCGCTCACAAAGTCTGTGGATGGTTCTCACTTCCTTACTGGCTCACATGATAAATCTGCCAAGGTAATTGGTCCATTGGGGAAAAAAAAAATCTTTTAGGAATATATATATACACACACACACATACATATACATATATATTTTGTTTCTGAAGCGCAAGTTGTTATTAACTTTATTGATCTGTCCTGCAATTGCAAATCCATAGCTTTGGGATACGAGAACCTTGACTCTTATCAAGACCTACGTTACTGAGCGCCCAGTTAATGCTGTTGCTATGTCTCCATTACTTGATCATGTAAGAGTTTTTGTGATATAACAATGTTAACAATGTCCTGAGGTTTCTTTATTGAGGATTTATCTTTCACTTAAAGTGATGCTTTTATTGAATTTGGATGTTTTTGTGGTTAAATAGGTGGTGCTTGGAGGTGGTCAGGACGCGTCAGCTGTTACCACAACTGATCATCGTGCCGGGAAGTTCGAGGCTAAGTTCTTTGACAAGGTATATTAATTTTCCTTCACACCAACGCTGTTGTCTAGTCTAAGCTTTCTAGCTGTTTTAGTTGCTTCAAAACATGATTTGTCTTTCAATTCTGTTTGTCTTAGATTCTTCAAGAGGAGATTGGAGGTGTGAAGGGCCATTTTGGACCAATAAATGCTTTGGCTTTCAATCCTGATGGTAAAAGGTATGTTTTTAATCATTTATGCAAGCTATTGAACCTATAAATGATCTGACATTGAATAAGGTTAACTACAAGATAGTTTTGGTTCTTCCAATAGTATTTGAGAATGTGATTTAACAATTTCCATACGAAGATAAAAGGTTTTGTGTGTGGTTTTATAGGTTCTATGGCTTATGTATGATTAATAGTTTACTATGTAACTTATTTTACAAATGAAAATATTATGAAAAGTGGCCTTCAATGTACTTGGTCAAAAGTCTGGATATCATGACAAGTTAAATTGGTGAACTAAGGCTAGTTGTATGAAAAGAGAGAATGTATTTGGTGCTGGTTTTTTAGAGGGAAGGTTGTGGTGCTGGTGTTGGTGTAAGAGTGTTATATTGGGGTTGAGTAGATATTTTTCTACGTTGAGAATTTGTGTGAATATGAATCGTATTGTGTTTTTTTTTTTTCAAATGATGATTTGTTTACTTAAGCTTTTTTTTTTTTTTTTTGGGTGATTGGTTAGTCCTCAAAATAAAAATGAAAATAATGTTGTATTCCAGAAGTCCGACATAACTTTATGCACAGCATGACCCACAGGATGATCCTCCTTTCTGCCATAATCTGGGTTGAAGCTGTAGCTTCACCTTCATATGGAAATATTTGCTCGATAAAAAAGGAATTCATGTAGTAAATTTATGAGACTATTTGTTACTGAGATCACATTCTGCAAGTAGTTAGTATCGTGATGTAACACGGATTATCACACTTTACCATATCCCCACTTAGTAGTAGGTTTCTGTTGTGCTGCCAGATGTTTTCTTGCTATTTTCCATTGCAATCGTTTTGGAGCAGCACTATTCCCATAGAACTTAAAACACCTTTGTCAAATGTTTCTTTGAAGTAATTGTTCCTATTACGTCTTCATACATTGGTTCCATTAAAGCATGAATTTTGAAAATGATGGTTTAATGCTAGAAAGTCTTTTGCCTTGGCTGCTTTGAAAATCTTTTGTGTGGCTGTATATATTGATAAGATCAGTTATGGGGAATAAATCATTCTATTCATGCCATGGATTCAGTATTTGCATGACGCATTTCTCGGTATTTACTGCTCACACACTGATTTGATTAGTACTCTTATGAAATTTCTTACCTAAGGCTCTCAAAATTTGCCGGAAAAAGATTTAGAACACTCTTGAATTCTTATGCTTACTGCTGCTTTACATTTTGTGCTGTATTACTGATATATGAGTCATAGCTATTGTGGGTGTAAGAGGCATAATGATAGTGCCTTGTAACTTAACGATGCATTTTCAATACAACAGTTGTGATGACTTTGTGTTTCATTTTTGAAATTTCAGTTTTTCTAGTGGAGGTGAAGATGGTTATGTACGGTTACATCATTTTGATCCGGATTACTTCCACATCAAGATTTAGATTTGGGTTTTCTTCTCCGCCAACCAGACCGTGTTTCCAACATAGTTACTTCTGCATTGTGATTGTTGTGGTCAAACCATGTTTGGTGTTTTCTTATTAGAAGTGAAACAGTTTTGTAGAAGATTTAGGCAGATGATTATTCTCTCTCTCTCTCTTGCAAGCATTTTCCCCCTTTATGAACTTACATTTGGTAATCTATCTATGCGGAAAGAGGCACCAATCAGTCTAGACTTATTAATATGTACAATTTTCTATGGTATTGGTATGCAAAGGTTGTTTCTACTAGTAGGGTGTTTTGGAGCATTGGTTAGAACCAATAAATATAACTAATTTTGATTAAAAACACTATAATATGTGAGAGCTTTATACTATAGTTAACTTTTTCTTGACACTGGTATATGAGAGTTTTGCACTGTAGCAACCAAAAGTTTTGTTTTAAGTCACATTGTCAAACACCACATAAGATTGCTTGAGCCTTCAGCCAGAATTTTTGTGCTTGGAACGGGGGGATTGCACCGCCTATACAAGTAGTTTTTTTGACGCTTTTCTGATTCATTTTTAAGGAGTTAATATTCTTTTCGTGCAATTTCTCGGCATACATTTTAAGGAATTTCTAATAATCATTTACCAAGGTGGAGGGGAAATTACTAAGAGCAATACAAGTTGTGATCTGCTGCGTGGTTAGAAACGGCTTTTCCACTAAACTGTCTTCAAGGTTCAAGCTAAATACATTTTGGTTAAGACACGTATCTCAAGTTGGTATCAAAATTAAACTAATAAGCAATTAAAAGATAATTCCGCAATTAAAGAAGAATGGTGAGCACTGTGATTAGGTTGAAACTAAAAAGAATGGTGTTCCACTTATTTGCGATTTGTGTGCTGAAATGAAATTAAACGGCCAAGCTATGATAGTGTATCAAAATAGAGAAGATTGCAAACTCTATCCAAAAAAGTATCCAAATACTGTGTATCCAAATGTTGCAAAACCTGATGAAAATTTTATGGTCCCTAACAATGGCCCTTTTTAATCGTAACAATGTGCTCTCTGATTTTGAACAACATAGTATTCATTCCTCCGATCAATTAAAGTTAACGAAAAAATTCTTTATGTTAGGATTGTAAAGAGAAGCAACACGTGTGACACAAATAATGGGGGTCGTCGAGCAGTTTAGTGAATGATTAAACATAACGCGAAACCAAAAAAAGAAAAAAAAGAGAGAATATATGAAGCAAAATTGAAAGTTTTGTGACTGAATGGGAGCACATAAACCTATAATCGAACATTTGTTTGTAGCTTAGTCTGAAAATACAACCTTTTCTTTTGTTTCTTTTTTAAACGTAACGCCAAAGGGTAAAATCATCAATTATAGGATCGATATAGGTTGTTGGATCTAGAAAAGAATATAAGTGCAATGTTGATGGGTGATTCCGTCTACGATAGAATTTGAGTAGTGATTGAAAAGGCTATGGTTGGCAAGGACTATCTTGAGTTTTCCAGTTTCCTGTCCATGGCCGGCTATGGAGTATGGAGTAGGTGACATGACAGTCGAGCCTTGGACCTAGAAGTCATCTCACATGCAAAGACGCCAGATGCACCTAACATCCTGTCTTGCATCTTCTTTTCATTTTCGCCCCTAACATACAAATTTTACATGAATCTAAAAAGTCAGAGTCACATACTAGCAAATATCCCAAACACATGTGTATTTAAAAAAATAGTGTAATTATTTAAATAACATTAACTACACATGTGTATTTAAAAAAAATAGTGTAATTATTTAAATAACATTAACTTAAGATGCTAGGTATAAAATAGTAACACTGAAAACAAAAGATTGTTTTTTTTGGTGGCTTAAAAGGAAAAAGGAAAAAAAAAAAAAAAACCTGTTGAAGCTACATCGCTATATCAGCTCTTGTTCCAAGGAGCTAATTTAAAGCTTGTAGAAAAAAAATTAAATAAACGAACATGTTAAATAGCACATAGAACAAAGAAAATAATGGAACACCAAGGTCTATGTTCTCATAAAATTTAATAATCAATCACAATATTACAAATCAGTTCCTCTAGCTTTGAATGATTAATGTCACTGCTTCTTGTGTTAATATTCAATTAATTTGTTTTCAAAATAAGAAAAATAATGCATTTAGTTAGAACGGAAGTTGCAAAAATAACTGATAACTTCTATTTATCTACAAAGAAAATCAAGAAATTAATGATGCATTTTAACATGTTAAAGCTTTCAATTTATAGAAAACATATAGCTTTCTTGCGAATTAGAAAGATAGGATCTTCTTACCATCTATATTTTGGAAAACGTTATGAAGTAAAGTTTTCTTCAAAATTTTTATATCTTGATCATGATCACTATTATTTTCATCTGAATTATGATCATCCTTGAATTAACATTAAATTTCATGAATTAAACTTGTTGGCGTATGATTTGGTCAAGCCCAAATCATTCAGCAAAGGCCCAGCTTATGAAATTTAAATTTCGGTCAGGACGAGTATGTCGGGAGTGACCCATTTGAGGCGGACTTTTGTCATTAATATTGCTAGCTCGTTGCTCAATTGATTAGTGGCATCAATTGATTTGATATTTGTTGTTCGTTTGCAGTTTATTCTCCGCTCGTTTGGATGGATTTACACATTATTCACTATCGTAGATTTTGTGTTGGTTTAATGGAATCAATGAACGAATCGATGAACAAAGCCTAGTAGTTACAAGAAGATACTCTTCAAGTCACGAAGTTGAATGTGAGAAAAAGTCCAATGTTTACGCCCTATTAGAGATTAACACGTGTCCCACTACTACAAGCATTATCATGCCCACTCCTTCCATCAGATTGAAGCTATGATCTCATGAAGTACCTTCTATAAATAGAAGGAATAGCTTCATTGTAAAAAAAAGGAGAGAAGAAAAGAAACATATAGAAACTTTGCAGAAATTGGAGTGTTTTCATATGAAATCTCTCAATACTTGTAATCTTGTATCAATTGCTCATCATAGTGAAGAACAATGTATGTAGCTCTTATTATAGAGTGAACCACTATAAATCTCGTGTGTGATATCATTAGCTATTACTGCAGCGGCTGAAAGAGAATATAGCTCTCACATTAAGGGTGGACTACTACAAATTTTGTGTGTTCTTTTTTATTTATGCTAATTCATGTATTTTGCTCTTGATAGAATTAGAGTGTTTAATTTACAACAACAACGCGTGACAAAAAAATTATTTAAAATTGTCGATCAAATTATTAATTAAAAAGTTAATCTAAGTGGATTAAACAATAGTTTCTATATCATTAGGAACAAAAGATAGTTTCCACTGTAAGAATCTCCAAGTTGTATTTCTCTTCTTATTTGTAATGAGATTTATATAAAAGTTGACTTAGGGCCCGTTTGACTAACTTTTGCTTTTGTTTTTAGTTAGTAGAAGAAGAGAAGTAAAAGTTATCACATTTCATTAAGTATATAGAACCATATTTTTTAAAAGCTTAGATAGTTCAAAATGAATTTTAAATTTTTAATAAGCAATAAAAATGACCGTATACGAAGTTAAACATTTCTTACTTTGAAAAAAATAAGGAACAATTAAAGAAGAAAAAATCACCCTTACCAACTTGGAGTTCGCTATGAGGAGGGGTTTAAAAATAAGAGAATCTTTTAAAGTTTTCCTCATAAGTTGTTCCTTTGCCTTTTTTTTTTTTCTTTTTTATTTTTGTTTTGTTTACATTTGATTTTTGTTTTACTTTTAAGGCTTTTTTTTTCTTTCTTTCAATAATAGATAGATAACTTACAACATTCCAACTAAGTTGTCATCTAGTATTATTTTTTTTCAATGAAGAAAATCATGAAATCAGGACCCGCATACAAATTTCTTACATAGATATAATACCTAGAAAAGGGAACATCGTCCAAACAATACCAATTAAATACTCATGCTCAAGCATGCTTTATATATTATTTATTTCTTGAAAGCTACCAAGTAAAAGGAAATAAAGCCTTCCTTATTATTGAGCGGGAGATTAAAACTAGAAACTGGAGACAATATATATAATTAAGACACAAGGATGATTAACAGTGCTAGATTAATTTATAAGGACGTATACACTGAAGGGTTCAATCGAGGTTTAGCATGAGCAAACAATGGTATAGCCTTGAGCATCGAATCAGCTTCAGTACTCAAATCAATCTTCTCCACACCTTGAGGTAAATTCCAAGTAAACCCTTGTAGAAGCCTTCCCAATAGCATCACAGTAAGGTTTGAACCAAGCCCAGTTGCTACACACCCTCTCCTTCCCCTAGTGAAGCTAATGAACCTCAACTCCGTCTCCGCCAAGTCCACATGGCGCTCCGCCAAGTGACGCTCGGGGTCAAACCGCAAGGGGTCGTCCCACACGGCAGGGTTTTGGCCGAGCCCTAGGCGGCTAAGCAAGACGCTACTTCCCTTAGGGATGAAGTAACCGGCTACGGTGCAGTCAGAGGTGGAGACATGGGGGAGGTTGAATGGTGCCATGGGGTGAAGGCGGAGAGCTTCCCGTGCACAGGCCACCACGTAAGGGAGGTGAGGGATGTCGGATTCTTGAAGAAGCCTGTCCTTTCCTACAACTCTATCTAGTTCTTCCAATGCTTTCTCAATTAGCTTTGGTCGGTTCATCATTTCTGATAACGCCCACTCCGCTGCGTTGTAAGGGTTGTCCACCGTTGCGAGAAATATTTCCTGCTTATAATAACGATGTCCATATATTTATCGATTAAAAAAAGTATTGTCATGTTTGTAAATCACGTACGAGTTTGATAGACGTAGTGAGGATTATGAATAAGTGTTAATTATCCCTAATTTTCATTGAGATTAATTATACAATTGTTTGAAGGAAAAGTATTAATTAGATTTGTTCATAAATATATTGGGAAGAAAAAAAACTCATACATATTTGTTGATATAGCCTCTTTTTTTTTTTTAAGTTGTTAACCCAAGCATTATTCTTATAAAGCTAATTATGATCTAATTGAAAATATACTAAATTTTTTTTTAAAAAAAAAAAAAAAAAAAACCTCACCATGACTTGTGCTCGAATCTCATCTTTAGACAAAAGTGCGTTGCCATTGGAATCTTTAAGCGAAATGAGAACATCAAGAAGGTCTTCAGCCTCAATCTTCTTCCCTTCTCTCCATTCTTGAATTCTATTATTCACTATTGGGTCGTGGTAATTGTTCACAACTTTCATCGCATCGCATACCCTTTTCCGATGGCCGTCGAAATCGAGCCTTTGCAGCCATGGAAAGTAGTCTGATATAGAAAACGCATAAATGTGTTGAAGCATGGTAAATAACGACGAAACATGCTCTTCCTCTTCAAAACCCGGTCCTCCATCCTCTCTTCCTTTGCCAAAATGCCTTCTGCTAAACATCATTCTTCTCATGGCATTGGCTGGATAATGTTGTGCAACAGTTCTGACATTAACCACTTCACCTATAGCCACATACATAGAAATTTACTATTTTTGTAATGATGAATCTTGTCTTCTTTTCAAGGTATAAAATTATACAAGATACAAATATCATAATTAATCTTCAAGGAGAAAAATGATGTATTCAATAGAATTTAATTAGCATAAACATGTGTATACATAAATGATATATGTAAGTAATAAACTTGTAAACTAATATAACAACAAATTAGGTGAGGTCAACCTCCTAAGAAAAAGGAAACATAATTCAAGTAATTGTTATCTATAGCATATTATATGATCTATGTTTACATGTAACACTATTTTTTGGTTAATATTAACGCGAATAAAAATTGAGGAACAAAAACATGTAGTGAGACATGGTAGCCTCTCTCTCCGTTTAGATAAAAATAAAATATTATGGTACAAATAAATTTGAAATGAAAATACTGGGAATATAAAAAGGAAATGAAAAAAGAAAGTAAGGCAAGAAAGACCTAATGGTGGTACGTAGCTACGGTTTTGTTTCTGTTTAACTTTAAAAAATAATGCTTATTGGAATATAACGTAATAACTATGTGCCTGTAAATATAAAGAAATACAAGTAAAAGAAAGGAAGAACGTCAAATGGTAGTAGACTTATTAAATAAAAAGAAAAGAATTGTTCAACTATTGAGATTTGAAACAGAGAATAATGAAATTAAATAATAATAATAATAAAATACGCCAATATGATAGATATTGAAAATATATGTACACACACTCACACACGTATGCAAAGCATCGTACAATGATTTTTTCACCTTTCAAACTCTTAGAGCATTGATTATAAAGGAGGCGAATGAGATTGTCAGCTTCTTGGTTTCTCATGTCAAGTAGCCAGCGCATTTTCCACTGGCTTAGGACATGAGAAACCAAGATTTTTCTCATTTTCTTCCATTGTTCTCCCCCTATACCAAGGGTTGTTGTGAGGTATCCGCCACTAATAATGCATGTCACCACTGTCTCGGGTCTTGACGCAAACATTGCATCATGTTTCTTTAAGAATTCCTTGGCGATATTTGGTGAACTCACAACAATGATGTGGGAATTTCTAAGGCGGAAACAAGCAATGTCAGTGTTGAGTTTTTTCATGACACAATGAATCCATCGGTATGCCGGTTTATTTCTCAACATGTCTGGGAGACACCCGAGAATCGGCCATATTGGAGATGGTCCCGGGGGAAGAGGATGTACTACTCTCTTGTTTTTGTTTTTGAAAAAGAAATTTGCGATCAAGTTGAACTGAAAGAGAAAGAATACCAAAAGGGGTAGTTTGACTAGAAAACTGGATGGATGTGATAGGGAAATATGCGATTGATCGTGAATTATACTACTTGGTAATATTGTTCTATTGAATAAGAATCCTTCCATCAATCTCAACTTTCAAGTGTCAAGCACGATTAGGAATAGCGAATTCTTTGATAGAACACTAGTGGTTTGATAAGTAAAGACAAAGACCTTGTATGAAAAAAAAAAAAAAGTGTGTGTGGGTCAAAGAGAGAATTTTGGAGTGAAGAAATGAGGAAACAATCAAGTAAGGCAAAATTCTTTTTTCATGAAAAGAATTTCACCAAGTACTATCTTCCTTATTTGCTAATACTTGATTCTCCCGATCAACGTGTACGTAGCAAGCCTTTTTATAGAGCTTTGCATGGTCTTCATGCAGGTAAGTGCTTGAAATTATGACTACGCAATCACGTGTGTTTGTGTGTGTGTGAGAGAGAGAGTGATACATCTATCATAAGTTATGTCCACCACATATATTATAATAGTCTTTCGCAAAAAGGAAATAACCCGGTCCCATGTTAGAAAAGAAAAACGATTGTCTTGGCCTGTTGTTTGTTGTTTTTCACATGCAAAAGGCTTATAAGTTATGTCCACCACATATATTATTATAGTAGGGATTGCGTACAAGTCACGTTCACGTTGAGGTCTTAATAACTTACAAGCATGCCACTTGGAAAGTTATGACCAGAATTCATATTTCTTCTCTATAAGATGATAATCATATAATAGTAACGCACGATGATCAGAAGAAGAATATTATACATGCCGCATATTTCTTAATTTGGACTTGGAGCACTAATTTTATCTGCAGTTTCAAAGTGTTTGAAAACCAAGCTCTAACTATAATATAAAGCTCTCATATGCTACAATATTTAAGTTTTCATTTCAAGTTCCAACTTACTTCTCAATTAGGCTGTGGATAAAGAAAAATATGAAGGGTTTGTGTCTATCTCCCCTCAGCTTTTCCATATTTCCCTATTATGAGTTACGGGTTTTGGTAGAGCAGTTTGTTTTCTTTTCTTTTCTCTTTTTCTTTTTTGGCGTAAAATTTTTCCCTTAGTTTTTCTTCTCTAAAGCTTTAAGCCTTGCCATGCCTGTTTGGGTTGTTATCTTGTACTCCCACTTCTTTAGATGCTACTATAATGTAGTCCATCTTAACAAAAATAATACAAGAAGTGGGTTTCGCAGTTATAATTCACAATGAATACGGTAAAGATGATTGTTTTCCGGGATGAAAATATGTTGAATATCCCGCATATAAAGTTGCCTTTTCTCCATTTGAATTATTAGGAATCAAATTACTTGTCCAATTTTGACATGTAATAGAATAAAGTTAAGCTAGCGCCGGAAAAAACTAGACTTCTAGTCGTAACAGTTTTTAAGAAAACTTTTTTTTTTTATGACTTATATGTATTCAGTCAAAATTTTTAATTAAATTTTGGTTGTGACAAATATTTAGCCCTAAGAGTTTTAATCATAGAAGTGAAATTTTTGTTGTGATAAACTTTTGGCCGTGAGGTTTTTAGTTATGGAATTTCCATCTCTAAAACTCTTGTGGCTAAAAGTTTGTTACAACAAAAATTTAATTAAAAGTGACTAAACGGATATTAATCGCAACGTTTTATTGTGACTAAAAGTTTTACTGAAAATTATTATGACTGAAATGTTTTTTTTTTCCTTTTATCTAGTGTAGACTAAGGGTGTCCCCCACTACACGCAATGACATGGCCCTATCATGACAAAAAAACTAGGCTTTTAGTCACAACAGTTTTTAATAAAATTTTTAATCACAACAAAAATTAAACTAAAAGTTATGACTGAACGTATATTAGTCATAATATTTTGTTATAATTAAAAGTTTTGCGGAAGACTATTGTGATTAAAATTTTAGTTTGTTGATAGCTGATTTGGGTTCCCTGAGACCCACTGTTATTTTTGAAAAATTCATTGAAGCTACCTTGAATTATATCCTTTTTATTTTTATTTTTTTGTGGCCACTAAATAGCAAACGTCCCTTTCTCCTCTTTTCTTGAATCTTCAATTTCTTTCTTCCACCGACTCCCTTCATCTGTCTTCTTTCCCGTTTCTCTTTGCAAACGACCATCTTAAACCAACTGGAGTTTATTAAAATGGATTTGTAGAAAAAGAGTTGAGTTTTTTATCCTACCTTTTCGATGGAAGTTTTATTCTCCCAGAATGTATCATAATTTTTGACCTAATTGGGGGAGAACAGGTCATTTGACAAGTAAATTCTAAAATTGTGAAAGCTTGGTTCGATCAAGGAGTCATACTTTCTTTGCCTAAATGAGAACTTGATTTAACAGCTCTTTCTAAAAGGCGTGAATGCAAATAATAAAGTTAAAATAACTTAAAAAAAATGTGAACTAACTAATATCCTACTAAGAACATTTCGAAATCGAGTAAGAAGAACAAAAACTATTTACAGCTCCTATGTAAATAAGGAGTTGTGCGGCAACTACAAAATATGAATTTGATAGAATATATAATAAGGATAGAGAAACATGAATTAATCCCAGTTTCATCCTTCCGTGAGGAATTGCCAAAACTTGTTTTCTGGGCGAACCAAAAGGAAGTTCAGTTTCCATTCCACAAACTGTTAAAAAACAAAAATCATTTTGTTGTTCTTTCTTTTTCATTAGATCCTTATAATTGTTTCGTAGCTTAAGCTTAGATTTGTGCCAAGGTTTAAGACGAAAAGGAAATAGGATCTTTATATGAATACCGTCTATTAACCCACACGACGAGCTATTAGCTCAGTGGTAGAGAGCGCCCCTAATAATTGCGTCAGCTACACATTTGTATTTTCTTGAACAAATCTGGGAATCACTTTCCCAAAAAAAAAAAAAAAACCTATGCACAAATTGCAGTACAATAGAGTTGTAATTCGCTAGTTATTCCAGATGCTCACCAAATCTAAAAAAAACCAAAAGTGCTCCAATCATCATAGTACCACGTACTTCTTGACGAGCTCTAATATGATCAGATTTATAAGTAAGCATCTCTTGTAAAATATGGAAGAATTTGCAAATTGAGAATTTTTCATCTCCAAGGAAAACCACAAGGGGCGCTTTTGGTTCTGTCGATGCTTGAAACAATTTTGTCTTCTCCATATTACTATATCTCTAGAGTCAATAATTTTATATAAGGGACTACTGAACTCAATTACTTGCTGCTGTTACTCTTCAGTTTTCTGTTGAGGAAAAATTGGTTTTTGATTTTTTTTTTGGAAAAGGGTCTCGATTTTATTGATTTAAGTTTTAATTAAAAGCCGCTTTTTGTTTCTTTTGTAATACATAAATATTAAGTAACCATTGAAAGGTAAATATTAAATTAACTGTTGAAACCGGGCCAATATATATATATATATATAATCGAAAAGAGAGAAAAAAAAAAAAACTAATATGAAAGCTAACTAAAACAATATCTCAACTAAGTCGGTACTTCTCTATCGATCCTTCACTCTAAATTTATGAAAAATAAAAAATACAAATGTATTTTTGGACCACTTGAACCACAAATAAGAAAATGATAAAACAAAATCCTAATTTACCGAAAGCAACCAGCAAAAATCAAGTCCTAATGACTATGAACTATCAACTTATCCTATGAATCACTTGGCAAAAATCTGATCTATATATGTGTATATAATATGTTGCATTTTCGTTTCATTTTTTTCCAGTCAATCTTATTGTTAACAAAGATACAAATAACATGGAAAAAAAAAACTTTCAAAGTTGATGCTTCATCGACATGTATAGTTATGTTGTCTTAGAGGTATATAGTTTGTGTCTCTTCTTTTTCGTATTTAAATTAATATCACTATTTTTTAAAAAGGAATATTTAAATCATCACTTACCTTATAATAGCTTGTCCAAAATTATCAGGATTCCCCAGTAGAGTATAAGAAAAGTAGTCGAATTATACTACACAGTTTAATTTATTAGTGGTCAAAATTGATAGTTAATAAAGACAATGACTAATAGTATATATGTGGCTGCTTTGTGACCGACAAAACAAGAAAAGAACTGGTGGTTTACAATTTTAGATGCCGTAACTTATTTGTCCTTATAAATCAATGCAGTTTGATGCATTATATGGCTGAGGATTAATGCATGTGAGTGTGAGTGTCAAGTCGTTTTCACAATATAGAAACTCATTGTTTATTAGCCAGTCGAGATAGTTTGGTAGGGTGTCAAATATTTGATTCATGTGATGTGAATATGCAGTGTGTGAATTAGAAAAATAACTTGTTCCTTTCCTTCTAACATATTTATCATGCACCACACTTCTAATCAAAACATGCTCTCTCCATTCCTTTTTTTTTAACAATTTCTTTAATTTCATCACATGATAAATGTTGGGGTTATGCTCGAACAGCACCCAGGAACAGTAGGTTGGGTCAGCACTGACGAAGCTGGTCGGCAAGGGTTGCCCGGCTGTTACGACCCCTCACGTACCATTACAGTTGAACTTATCTTTCTTATCTTTCTCTCTAATTAAAGTGTGAAAAATAATACTCTGAAATAATATTTTTAACTTGTCAAAAATAATTTTTGAAACTTTGATACATTTTAGGAAATTTTTTTAAAATATTATTTTTATCTTATCAAAAAAATTTTCATGATTGATATAAGTTTGAAATCCATATTGCCAAATAAATTTAAGTTCCCAAATAATCCTCCAATCAAAATCACCATCAAACAAAGTCTCAAAAATTTATTTAAATAAAAATGTTTTCATTCTATGATCGTTCTTCTTGTTTTCCTATCGCACATTGTCTTGCATCCTCTCCAAGTTTCTCCATCCTTATTTTTTTCCTTTTCCCTTATCTGCAACATGAATTAACGTATATAAGCAAGGCTTAGTAAGACACTTATATCTTACAAAAATAAACAATTTTTTTTTTTTGTCATAAACATCATCATCATATAAACATCCTTGAAAACTTTTTAATATTTAAAGACCGTCATATAGTAGGCCCGGCGTTGTACCATCATAGCGTGCTAGTCATAGAAAGAGTGAGGTAGCCAATCCTAAACCAACCATAATAAAAAGTCCACTCACTGGACAAAAGACCGCTCACCGGTCACCATCAACATCAAGAATGTACAACGCCAATTTAAAATATAAAAATATATATACTTATATACATATTTTTTCATTAAAACGTCATCATAAGAGAAATATTAAAACATCATAATATCATCATCAACATCAAAAACATATATTTCTCATCATTATTTTTTTTATTTATGTTGCAAGTGAAAGTGTACATACATAAATGCCTTCCCTAACCATTTTAACTATCCCGATGGTGACGTGCGATCAAGGTCTTGGGTGCTCGCCTTTAAAACCGTTCATGCCATAAATATAATAAAATTATTAAAAAGTCATAATAATCTATCAAGTACGTCCATCTCATTAAAACAACACCTAAATGGCTAATTTTATCATCTCATAATATCAAAATACAAATAAATCAAACAATTACACAAGATTATAAGACTTAACAAAACTGACAGCCAGAATTTTTATAGCTTTCAAAAATCATAACAATTCATATAGAATTCTAAATGATCTGAAACCAGTGTCAAATAAAAATAGACATATAGAGCTTTCTATTGACACCTAATTCGTTAAAAATGGAGTTCGTTTGGACACTTCAAAACAGTTTTGAATTCTGATCACAAAACTTTATAAAAAACTGACAGCCAGACCTCTGCCTATTTGAAAAACTATAAAAATTCACATAAGAATTTAAATAAATTAAAACCTAATTCAAAAGAAAATAGACAGACAAAGCTTTCTAATGACATATAATTCATTAAAATAAAGTTCGTTTGAATTCTCAAATTTAATTTTGAATTTTGGTTATAAAATTGTTACAAAAACTGGCAATCCGACCTTTTTCACTTTGAAAACTCATAACAATTAATATAGGAATCCAAATAGCCTGAAGCCATGTTATGGGTGACCTAATTGCACGGTTCAGGGAGCACTTGTGTATGTGATGCAAGTGAGTGCGTACGAAAAAGCTATCAAATTTTAAAAGAAAGTAGACATCTAGGGCTTTCCAATGGCATCTAATCTATTAAAAATGGAGTTCATTTGTACCTTCAACCAGAGTATTAAATTTTGAGTATAAAAACTAGAAATTTCCAGCATGTACTTTAAGACGAAAATTTGAAAAAGATTTCATCCAAAAATCAAATTAACACCAACCATATGCATAAATCACATAAACATAATAACGAACCCTTAGATATCTTTTTAAAACATCAAATCATAAAATCACTACTCCCAACAAAAATCATGATTTAAGAGATGAAAAACCCTAAAATCATCTAAATGAAATCAATATCAACCAATTCACAGACCAAAAAAAATATTCCTAAGGAAATAATAATACAACATCCCTTAAAAACACATTCATGCCCTCCCCTCAACTAACATAAATCAACCATCAAGAAATTTCTCAATCCCTCTTGAAAACCAAAAGCACATAACAAAGAAAAGACGAAATCATACCTCAACCAATATTTTATTTCAGCTGCAAGGATTGAAAACTATCAAGGGAATTGAGAGTGAAGATTTGTGACTAGTTTATAGAGAGATTTATTATTATTATTTTTTGTTTGTACGTTCATGAGTGGAACAGAGAGAGCAAAAATAAATAGAAAGAGAGGAAGAGAGAATGAGAGAGAGGTGAAAATATTGTGCGTAAAATTCTGGGTAATTAAAACTATTGACTTTAATTTAAAAGAAATTTTAAGCTGTCAAGAGCCCCTATTTGGGCAAAAATAATTGTTTGACAACCGAGAAATTGAATAGGGTTTCAATGCAAATTAAGAAGGTGTATAGTTTGTGTCTCTTCTTTTTCGTATTTAAATTAATATCACTATTTCTTAAAAAGGAATATTTAAATCACCACTTACCCTATAATAGCTTGTCCAAAATTATCAGGATTCCCCAGTAGAGTATAAGAAAGTAGTTGAATTATACTACACAGTTTAATTTATTAGTAGTCAAAATTGATAGTTAATAAAGACAATGACTAATAGTATATATGTGCCTCCTTTGTGACCGACAAGAAAAGAACTGGTGGTTTACAATTTTAGATGCCGTAACTTATTTGTCCTTATAAATCAATGCAGTTTGATGTATTATATGGCTGAGGATTAATGCATGTGATTGTGAGTGTCGAGTCGTTTTCACAATATAGAAACTCATTGTTTATTAGCCAGTCGAGATAGTTTGGTAGGGTGTCAAATATTTGATTGATGTGATGTGAATATGCAGTGTGTGAATTAGAAAAATAACTTGTCCCTTTCCTTCTAACATATTTATCATGCACTGCACTTCTAATCAAAACATGCTCTCTCCATTCCTTTTTTTTTTTCTTAACAATTTCTTTAATTTCATCACATGATAAATGTTGGGGGTATGCTCGAACAGCACCCAAGAACAGTAGGTTGGGTCAGCACTGACGAAGCTGGTCGGCAAGGGTTGCCCAGCTGTTACGACCCCTCACGGACCGTTACAGTTGAACTTATCTTTCTTATCTTTCTATTTTATTAAAGTGTAGAAAATAATACTCTAAAGTAATATTCTTAACTTGTCAGAAATAATTTTTGAAACTTCGATACATTTTAGGATTTTTTTTTAAATATTATTTTTATCTTCTAAAAAAAATTTTCATGGTTGATATAAGCTTGAAATCCATATTGCGAAATAAATTTAAGTTCCCAAATAATCCTCCAATCAAAATCACCATCAAACAAAGTCTCAAAACTTTATTTAAATAAAAATGTTTTCATTCTATGATCGTTCTTCTTGTTTTCCTATCGCACATCGTCCCGCATCCTCTCCAAGTTTCTCCATCCTTACATTTTTCCTTTTCTCTTATCTGCAACATGAATTAACTTATATAAGCAAGACTTATTAAGACACTTATATCTTACAAAAATAAACATTTTTTTTGTCATAAACATCATCATAATATAAACATCCTTGAAATCTTTTTAACATTTAAAGACCGTCATATAGTAGGCCCGACGTTGTACTATCATAGCATACTAGTCACAGAAAGAGTGAGATAGCCAATACTAAACCAACAATAACAAAAAGTCCACCCACTAGACAAATGACCGCTCACCAGTCACCATCAACATCAAGAATGTACAACGTTAATTTAAAATATAAAAATATATATACTTATATACATATTTTTTCATTAAAGCGTGTAACACCCCTATGTGGGGGTTAACAGTTTTAAATAAATAAAAATAATTTTAAATTTTATATTATTTAAATCAATTAAACAATGCCCATGGGTCTTTAAACAACAAGAAAAATAAAAATAAACGTTTTAAATACAAACCACAGTTTTTAGTGTAGCACCAAATATATATAATTACAGTCATCATCACCATAGTACAATTCCCAAATAACTTAACACAGCCATAAAAAAAAATAATACAACTCTTACATGTTGTAGATAAGTTGTAATTAAACAGGGTCTTCTAACACGAAAACAGCAGGATTGTTTTCGTTTATTCCTCTTCAAATATGTTGCACTGAGTTCCACCTGAGATATGAAGATATGATAGGGATGAGCATCGACATGCCCAGTAGGGAAATCATGACTCACCTTATGGTTTATCCATTACCACATTAAAAACTGCATGGTTAGTAGGTTACATCATATTCCAGATTATGAGGTTTATTATGATCACATCTTATGGATACCGTAGTTAATCATTACCAAGTGTCATAATTACACATTTATACAAATATTACCAATCATCATTGTTCCTAGGTATCCATGTTAAATTGAGTATCACTCAACTCATCGAAACCCAAATGGGCGCACTTGATTCACCCCATAAACATTCCAAGGGTGTTCCGGTGAGGGGACATCAAGCCCCGAGTCCTCACCAAATCAATTCCTGTACAGTGTGTTTTGAGACTTTCAACCCAAGGAAGCGTCATCACCTTCCCCCTATTTTACCTTTTTGGGTATTCATGCCCAAGGACGTAACCGCCGCCCTCTTCATGTCTCACCATTTCTCTATATTAAATCATTATTAATAGAGTCAGTTTTCCTAACCATGCTTCTCAATTTATAACATGTGTCAATTCATTATGTTCCTCGCCGTACAATACAAGACGAGTCCATGTCATAGTTTCATATGTGATACTCATATAATATCAGTTCAACATAGATATATATATATTGCGGCAAAACAATCAATTTTAATTCTATAAAAACCTCACAAAAATGAGTAATAGAATCCCTACCTTTCAAGCTTATCAACAATCTTTTAATCCTGGAATCAATTAACGTTAGCTCCACACATCCTTGACCCTAAGGCATGCATAAGGACAATTAAAACTAAAGCACAACGTATAATCACATTCATAAGTGAGTTAAGTGTAAACCCGTCTACTAGTGCCATTAAAGTATTTTTATGCATTAAACATGGAGAAAATGCATACTAAAAAATAAGTTTAGATTAAAGAAAACCTACCTCAAAACTTCTTTGAAAAGCACCAAAGTTTGGGTTATCAATCAAGCTTGAATTAACTTTAAAACCGCCTCGATCATCGTTGGGAATTATAATTGTCTTGGCCACAAAGAGAGCTTTGTGCTCTATGTCTTTAGTTAGAAATTTGAAGTGAGAAGGGAGAGAATGAGAACTAGAGAAGAAGGTGGTGATAGTTAAATAAAAAGATATCAAAATGCTTAAGAGGAATGAGATGTTTACGGGGAAAAGTTGTAAGAAGAAACAAAAGAGTCTTAAAGGAAAATATCATCTTGTCTCCCACGAAGACTTTTAGCAAATAATGCCAACATAATTGAGGGGATAATTGGAGTGAATTATAGAAGAAGATAAGGAAATAATTAATTAGGTGGTTGAGAAATATCTCCATGTCTTCTATGAATTGACGGAAAATAATTCAATGTCCCCTTCGGATACCTTTAGCAAAATGAGAAGAAGTCTATATAATTGAGCAATAATTTAGGGAGACAAGATTGGTAGAAGTAAGTGTTGGTAAGTTTTGAATGTTTCTTAGGAAGACTTGGTAAGAAAATACTAAAATGGTATTTTTTTTAAATGATCATAAACAACTTAGTAATTTTAAATAGTCACATTTTATTCATTAAATTTTACAAAATTATGCCCGTTAAAAATACGGGTGTTACAAAGCGTCATCATAAGAGAAATATTAAAACATCATAATATCATCATCAACATCAAAAACACGTATTTCTCGTCAATATATTTTTTTTTTTTATGTTGCAAGTGAAAATGTACTTACATAAATGCCTTACTTAACCTTTTTAACTATCCCAAAAGTGACGTGCAATCGAGATCTTGGGTGCTTGCCTTTAAAACCGTTCATGCCATAAATATAATAAAATTATTAAAAAGTCATAATAATCTATCAAGTATGTCCATCTCATTAAAACAACACCTAAATGGCTAAGTTCATCATCCCATAATATTAAAATACAAATAAATCAAACAATTACATAAGATTATAAGACTTAACAGCCAGATTTTTATATCTTTCAAAAATCATAACAATTCATATAGAATTCTAAATGATCTGAAACCAGTGTCAAATAAAAATAGACATATAGAGCTTTCTATTGACACCTAATTCGTTAATAATGGAGTTCATTTGGACACTTAAAAATAGTTTTGAATTTTGATCACAAAACTTTATAAAAAACTAACAGCCAGACCTCTGCCTATTTGAAAAACTATAAAAATTCTCATAAGAATTTAAATAACCTAAAACCTAATTCAAAAGAAAATAGACAGACAGAGCTTTCTTATGACATATAATTCATTAAAAATACAGTTAGTTTGAATTCGCAAATATAATTTTGAATTCCGGTTAAAAAATTGTTACAAAAACTGGCAATCCGACCTTTACTACTTTGAAAACTCATAACAATTAATATAGGAATCCAAAAAGCCTGAAGCCATGTTATGGGTGACCTAATTGCACAGTTCAGGGAGCACTTGTGTATGTGATGCAAATGAGTGTGTACGAAAAAGCTATCAAATTTTAAAAGAAAGTAGACATCTAGGGCTTTCCAATGGGATCTAATCTATTAAAAATGGAGTTCATTTGTACCTTCAACCAGAGTATTAATTTTTGAGTATAAAAACTAGAAATTTCCAGCATGCACTTTATGATGAAAATTTGAAAAAGATTTCATCCAAAAATCAAATTAACACCAACCATATGCATAAATCACATAAACATAATAACCAACCCTTAAATATGTTTTTAAAACATCAAATCATAAAATCACTACTCCCAACAAAAATCATAATTTAAGAGATGGAAAACCCTAAAATCATCTAAATGAAATCAATATCAACCAATTCACAGACCAAAAAAAAATATTCCTAAGGAAATAATAATACAACATCCCTTAGAAACACATTCATGCCCTCCCTTCTTATCACCCTTCAACTAACATAAATCAACCATCAAGAAATTTCCCAATCCCTCTTGAAAACCAAAAGCACATAACAAAGAAAAGACAAAATCATACCTCAACCAATATTTTATTTTAGCTCCAAGGATTGAAAACTATCAAGGGAATTGAGAGTGAAGATTTGTGACAAGTTTATAGAGAGATTTATTATTATTATTATTTTGTATGTGCGTTCATGAGTGGAACAAGAGAGAAAAAATAAATAGAAAGAGAGGAAGAGAGAATGAGAGAGAGGTGAAAATATTGTGTGTAAAATTCTGGTTAATTAAAACTGTTGACTTTAATTTAAAAAAAAAATTAAACTGTCAATAGCTTATTTGGGCAAAGATAGTTGTTTGACAACCAAGAAATTGAATGGGGTTTCAATGCAAATTAAGAAGGCAAGTCTTTAAAATTTTTTTTCTTCCCTTACCTCACGTTCCAATCTTTCATTCTTTCATTTTTTTTTTTTTTTGTTGATTCCTTCCAACGCTTCACGTTACATAAATAACCAATACATTAAATATACTACATAACTTTCTTCCTTTTTTTTAAAACAACTTAACATATATATATAAACATAATAATACTTATTTACGTATAAGATATATATATATATATATATATTAACATATTAATAGATATATATGTATATATGACTTCTTATACACATATATTTTATTTGTACAATTAAACCACGATATAAATTCATCAAATGATCATTTAAAAAAATCAGTTCGGCCTGCCGATCTAACGATAATTTGATCATGCGTTTTAGATGCAATTTTATCAGATATTGATCTAGATTCAAATTTTTGAGGCCTTATCTGATAATAACAAACCATGGGGATGACCTCTATAAATAAGGAGTGAGTTTTCTGAGTTATTTAGATCAGTTGAGAAATTAAAAGTGAGCACTCTAGTAGATCAGTTGAGAAATTAAAAGTGAGCACTCTAGTCTTTAAGTCCCTTATACTCAGAGAGTCACCAAGGAAGAGCTGTACTAGTATGCCCACATACATACCAATCATGGATAGAAAATGGCGAAAAAGACCAGTTGGTTGAGACTCTTCTAGAACGTTCTTCTCTTCACAGATTGCTGAAGCTCTTCGGCATTCAAAGGTTAGTAAGATCTAGTTAATTTATGCATATAACGTGTCAAACTTGTGTTTTGAAACATAATCTGATAAAAAAATTTAAAATTTTCACTGTGTATTATTTTTTCAACACTAAAATCACATCGATTGAATGGTGAATGGTGGAGAAATCGAACCTGAAAGAAACAGGTAGTTCATGGCTTTGAATGGCGCATACAGTCTACTCCAATGGAGTTGTGGTCGACACAACACATTGTTAAACTCAGCTATTAAAATCTATCTATGAGTGTGGGACGTGTTGAAAACCAACACCAGAACTTACACCGGAGGTGGTTTGTGGTAAAGAAGAGAGAAGGATGAGAGAGAGATGGAAAGAGAGAGAAAAAATATGGCTAATTTTGATTAGTGGTTAGGATTGATTTTATGGGATCCTATTTTACTATTTATAGGTTTTCAAAGTCTAACCTCTGTCATGGTTAGGTTGATCAAATTTTTATCTGTAAACTTTAAAATTTCTTCATACATACTTATATTTCTAAAACTGTGACTTGCATGGCCTTTCTAAATATAAATAAATAAATACTACCTTTTTCACTATATTATGATCTTAATAACATCTCTGTATTGTCATCAAATCACTTTTATGAATCCATCTTTACGTTCTGAGTTTCGTGAATTTCAAAAATGCTAAGCCTCTTCATTTTATTTTTTAGCCATCTTATAAACTTATCCATTTATTTTATTTTTTTATCTTTTAAGAACAATAATATGCATTTAAGAGGTTTGATCAAATCCTAAAATTCAATCTTGCAGATTCCGGATTCCTAGTGGTTTTCTTTGAAATCGCCATCGTCATTTGGATCTCATACAAAAGCTTTTTGTTCTATCTAGTTTTGCCACAAACGGCACCACATTTGTTTGAGAGATTTTTAATCGGACCAAACAAATCATGATTTGATTCGATCGGTAATTCTAGAGAAAGTCTTGGTCTAAAGAAAGAAATAAAAATATTTCAAATCTCAGAGTTTCTTTCTCTAGCTTCTCTCTCTAGAATTCTTCAAATGGCTAAAAAATCCTTTTCCATCCTGCCAATTCTTCTATTTATTTGCACAGGAACTGCTTGTTCTTGAATTACTTACCATTAGATCTTCCTTCTAATTTACAACCGTTTCATCTATGGTCTGACGTGACAATTTATTTGATTGGTCTGAAGCTCCTTTCTGAAACTTCTTTCATTATATTCTAATACAGAAGAGTAACCATCTCCAATTCCTGAAACGGTGTCGTTAGAAGTGAGTGACGTCGCTTTATCTTTCTCTTATCTCTTTATTTTGTTCCAACGTTGTCGAGTTTGTTTATTCCCTACAAGATATTTATTAAAATAAGAAAAAGAAAAAAAAAGAAAAAAAAGGGCTAATTACATATCTGTAAAGAGGCCTATGCCACATAACCAAAACAAAAACTAAAGAAGTACAAAAGGCAACAATGTGACTAAAAAAGCAAATAAAAAGACATAGTACTGTTTCCTCAATCAAAGCTAAAAGGCCTCCTTTATAAAATCCTCTTAAAAAAAGTGCACGAACAACCTAGATTTCAAAAATTTGTAAGACCATCTATAAAATAGATATAATATTATTGTATCTCTTCCCATTAATCGACAAGAAAAGTCTGAAGAACTCCACAACCATTGTTCAAAGTTGAGATAAACAACCAAAGTCTGACAATTTATCGACGGCAAAATGCCCTTGACGTTAAAAATGAAAAATAGTGAAAATAATGCCCAAGAGATAATCCACAACATTGGAGTAGCGAGTCTTAAATTTTCCGAGGAACTTCCAAAGATCTCATAACAAACAGATTTATTGCATAGGACGAGTCACATTCGAACCACAAAAAATATCATCTAATTAGCTAGCTAATAATTGGTACTCCTTAGAAAATAATGAATGTTTGTATTGAAATATTAAGCTGGCTAAAGTTTTATAAAATTATGCCTATCCTACTAGATTAAGAAGGGCTACTTTCTCGTTAGAAATTGCTTACATGTATACTAGAGTTGTTAAAATAAAAAAAAAAGGGGGTTAAATTATGACGCACATTTCCTAATATTCCAGTGTACTCTAGAAGCTTAGACGTGTGGTGCAAAATAAGTAGTAAAATTTAAAATATTTATGGAGAGCCTTCTGGAGTAAAAGACAGTAACTATATGCTACATGTTAAGAGAGTAGTTGAAACTACACACCATAGCATATAAAAGTTTTATGTATTTTAATTTTATATTATAATATATAAAAATTTTATACTATTACAGTTAAAATTATATAGTTACAACCACTCTCCCTTACACTACAAGAGTCGGTTATCTATGCATCACCGACTTATACATATAGGCTATATATAAATAGGCTTGTTAAATATTGTTGTAATACAAGGTGAAAGCAAGCTTCAATTACAAAAGCCTTCTTCATACTTTCTTCCAAAATCAACAATTTCATATTGTCCTATCAATCTATCTTATTGTCCCATCTATGACTGAACACCATATGCATTATTGTCTATGTCTATTATATATTCACCACATCACAGCCTACCAACCATCAGCCATTAGCCATCGATCGGAGTAGCACTCGATAATTGATAATAGATGATAATTAAGTTAGAAAGTTTATCCTTTTAGCGGACATTGAATTACAACTTTATGCAAGTGATGATCATATATTTTTCAGAGCATCAACGTTCTTATATCTAGTTGTTCTCCCCTCAATGCATATAATTGTCCTGAATGCCGTTGTACTTGTATAGATATTAGATACTAATACTTTGGTCCCATCGTTTTTATCTGCCCTTTTACTGGGGTAACTTTCTAATTACTCTTTGTGTAACTACAAGGAATAGTCTAGATCATTACCTCAATTGCCACTTCATGGGTATGTATTGTATGTAGAGATTTCAGATAATTGTAAGAACCATTTTTTTTTTCCATTAATGGATAGATAGATTGTTTGTTTGTAATTACGGGTGGACGCATTATATTTACCTCATTGCAAGAGATCTATCCGTAAATTGGAAAATTAATTACAGTAGACAACCTGTAGCATTAGAAGTTTATGTCTATCCTATATGCAATTCACTGTAAGAGCATCCAAGAATGAGAGTTCTATTAATCTGTGGATGTAAGCTAATTGTTCGAAGTTATTTTTACTTTTAATGTTGTCAAATGTTAATTTGTGTTTGGACTGAATTCTTCAGCCGAAACTATTGTTTTTGTTGATGCTTACCGTTGTCCGGCGTCGGATCAACACCCACGTGCGGCTGTGCACGTTCTGACCTCTTCTTAGGCTTGCCCCTGACCGGGAATGTGTACCTGCGAGAGGGATGATTTGGAGAAATGGGATTAGTCAATAGACAAGGGCTCTCCGATGCTCAAGGCAAGTATTGCTCGGCAGAGGTCGGCAGCTACTTAAGTGTGAAGAAGTCTCTCTCCCTAAAACGCCATAAATGCATCCTATTTATAGGCCACCAGCTGGATCGGGTGCAAGATGGGTTTTGCCCATTACCCAGGTGTCACATCAAAGTGTGGCAAGCAGTAAATGACAAGTGTCGCGTCCATCGCCCAATGGATTGGACTCTATCGGACGGCAGCACGTTTGCCTGGTGTTGGCCTACAAGGATGGGCACTGACGTATCCTTATGAATAACGCGGCCCGACCCGAGCTACCGTACATCCCCGAGGTGGCAGTCTTCTTGGGGGCGTGCCCTTGAATAAATGGAAGGCACCTCGGGAAGAGTGTGATTCGTCGGGTCGGGCAGTAGAGCTAATGTCTGCCGAGCTTAGTTGCCGACCACCAAAGTTAGCGTCCTCGGTGGTGGCGTCGAGCTTACCCTCAACATTAGCCCCCCAGTTCACCTGGTCGGTGTTCGGCCGGGTGGACTATGCCGAGTGGGTGAGGTCGGCTCAAAGGAGGAAGACCAAACGACACTTCGAAGCGGGGTGAGGTGAAAAGACGCGCGGATCAGACGGGGGACGCGTGTCGCGTTGTAGCCGTCTGTGCGGCTGTCAGACGTATTAAATGCGCCTTTTGGGTTTTCGCGCTTGAATTTTCCGCTTAAAATGGCTATAAATAGGGTCCCTTTCCTTCATAATTTGCACTTCATTTTTAGAAATCTTTCGACCGAAAAATTTTAGCTGCCGAGCTCAAGTAGTATAGCCGAGGATTACATCACCCGAGCTACCAAGAACCCGAGCAGGTAATTTCCCGAGCGAAAATGAGCGATTTGTCCGACTCACAGAACGTGGAGGTTTCATGGTCGGAAAGTAGCGAGGAGAGCAGTAGCTCTTCTTCGACCCAATCCGACGCCGAGGTGGCGTCCTCAAGACGGGACGGGGCCAGCCGGCTGGAGCAGATCCTAAGGGTCGATTCCCAAACCGTGCCCGAGCAGGAGTTTTTGAATATGCTAGACGGGCGCAAGCTTATCAGACCGTCCAGGCAACAAGACCCTTATGTAGGGGCGGCGACAGAGGGTTCTTCTCGAGTTTTTCCAAGGGAAAGGACCGAGTTTCAGGCCCACGAGGATGCTCCGAGTACCTCCGGTCGGAGTGCAAGGGCCCCCGTCCAAGTCGCGAGGGTGATTACGGTTGATGTCTCCGATGAGGAGCACGCAGCCGAGGAGACAGGGGCTGAGCAGCCGAAGATGGGGCAGGAGGTCCAGGCCACCCGCGTGCGGGGTGTTACGACATATCGGATAAGCCGCCCCGGGCAAACCTCAGCGACGAGTTATACAAGCGCCATCACAAAGTTGCGGTTAGAAACCCTACGCGACGAGTATGGCATTCCTACCGATGTGGTTCTCGTTGTTCCCGGTGAGGGAGACTCACCTTTAGACGCGCCAGAAGGGTTTATCATGCTTTACGTCGAGTTTTTCAAGGCCGGGTTGCGTCTATCATTGCACCGTTTTCTCCGCTGGGCACTTAATGACTTTAATGTGTGCCTGGCACAATTAAACCCGAACAGCTATAGGTCGCTGATCGGGATGTATATTTTGTGGAAGTACCACCGGAGTACTGAGATGCCGCTGGAGGCCTTCAAACAAGTATTCAAGATGAAGAAGCTTCCTCGGCAGTCCGGCTGGTATTACTTCACCGGCTTCAGAAAGGACTTTATTTTGGGCAATCCTGACTAGGACAAGCTGTGGAAGTACGAATGGTTCTACGTCGGGGGGAACTTTTTAGCCCGAGCAGATGAAGCTGTCCCCGAGGATGAACAAGTGCCGAGGTCATTTGAGCAGGGGCACGTCTGGACCAAGCGTCCTTGGGCACCGAGCTGCATAATAAAGGCCGTGGACGAGCTGTTTGAAAAGCCAGAGTCGTCCAGACAACAGTCCTTTCTTCTGAGAAACGACACTCTATCTAGATATGGCTGGTTTGGGGAGTCAAGCAGTCTTCCCCGAGCCGGGCATCCTGTCCGGGAAACCGGGCAGGTTACAGTTGCCCGCCCGAGTGACGCGGACCTTCTAGGGCCAAGTACTTCCCGGTCCAGGTGGCTGACGAGGGAGCCTTCTTCGTCCAGTACCGAGGACTCGTCCAGTGGCTCCTTCGATGCGGGGCCACCTATAGCCGACGAGGACCTCGAGGGCGTAATTAGGCTCCTATACCCGTCGGGCCAACTCCGGATCGGTGGTCAGCCCGGAACCTTATTTATAGTCGCTCCTTTTTTATTCCGACCTTCTCTTGACTTCCAACCCCCCTTTTTTTTTTGCAGAAATGACCACAACGACCTCCCGTGCTGGTAGGCTCGCCCAGATGGCAAGCCAGAGGAAGGGCAAAGGCAAAGCTGTCGACGCTAGCAGAAAACGCAAGCGAACGCTGGTGCCCGAGCCCCCGACACGCACTGGGCAAACTTCCTCATCAGTCCAAGTTCCACCACCTCCGCCACTGCCAATAAGGGCCTCGCCAGAAGTCGGCCGAGCAGAGGAGGCCGCCAGGGGTTCTTTCGAGGACCTGCAGAGGAGGCGCCCGGACTACCGTGGCATGCTTCTCGAGCGCCTCGGAGACGTGGCTCCCTCGGATGACTTCTTTATGAACATCCGGGGCGAGGACTTCCAAGACTTGTGCAACATGGCCCTCCGAGCGACTGCCTCAGTAAGTATCCGAGCTGACCAATAGTTTTCAGGGACTTCCAGTAATATTGTCGAGGACTAACCCCTTGTAATCTTTCACAGTCAAGCGCCATTGTGCATATGGTGCACTCTATCGGGATGAGGGAGATCCACAAGGAGAAAGAGAGGCACAAGAAGACCCTCCTGCTGAAGATGGACTCCGACAGAGAGCTCAATGATAAGAACATTGAGCTAGATCAAGCTAAGGAATCTCTCTCTCGATCTCAGGAGGAAGCTCGGAAGGCAAAGTCTGAGGCCGAGGATATGTCGAGGCTGCTGAAGGAAGCGGAGGATAAAGCCGCTTGGCTGGAGAATAAAGCTGCACGGCTAGAGGAGCAGCTAGCAACCCTACAAACCGAGCACCAACAATTTATGGCCGGCCTCCCCGACCGCCTAGCCGCTGCGGTCGAGGAGTTTAAGTCATCCCCGGAATATACCGATCTCTACTTCGACAGAATGGCAGACCTCCGTGACCATCTAATTGAAAAGCATCCTGAGGCGGCCGGATTCGACTGGTCGGTCATCACCGAGCCGGACCAAGGTGATGCCGAGCAACAGTGGGATGTTGAGGAGGTCATCGTCGTTGTGGACGGTGATGATGACGAGGATGTGCAGGCTGCCGAGGGAGGCCAGGACGACAACTCGGCCGGGGACGAGGCCCAGGCTAATTAATCCTTTCTTCTTTTTTCCCTTGTATTCGGGCTCGGGAGGTGCCCGGTTTCCTTGTACCCTCCCAATAAATAAAATTAAAACATTTTATATTTTTCTGTTTTGCGCTCACTTTTTCTTACGTGTAATTTGGTTGTTTTGTTTTACATCCCACGTAATTTTCAAAGTTAGGCACTTCTCGGGAGAGGATCCCAGGCTGGACAGTTGTCCGAGCAGAGGTATATGGTACCTCTGATCTCAGTTAATCTGAGCACTTCTGTTCTCGGTTACTCCGAGTAGTTATCCTTGTCTGCTTAGTTATCCAAGCAAATTTAGGTTTCTGATCTCGGTCGGGCAGACTATAAACGGCGTATAGCTACCCTTACCCTGTTGCCCCCCGTAGACTTGTTGAAGTTTTAAAGAAACTGTACAAGTATAGGATTAATCGGACACGTAAATGTGCCGAGCAACTTAAAGGCTTGCCCATACGGCGACAGTCATGATACATATACTGACTAGCCCCCCGGTCCGGTTTGACGAGAATGACTCCCTTGATGGGGAGTCAACATCCTGTCTTCCGAGCTGGAGTTATAGTGTCTTAGGCATACTCTTCCCTTAAAGACATTGCTCAGGTGGAATGAGATTCGGGAAGTTGTGCTCCATTAATATAATATTTACATGGATTTTTCTAGCCCTGCTCAGCAGGCCTAGTTACAAAAGAATTGTGACCAGAGATCAAAAAAGGAGTCTGGCTCTGATCTTTTTTTTTTTTTAAATAAAATCTTTTTAAAAGCTCGGCATTCCATGGATGCCCGAGCTGATTCCCTTCCGTATCAGTTAACCTATAAGTGCCTGGTCGCATGACACCTTCAACTTTAAAAGGACCTTCCCACTTCGGACCAAAGGACCCAAGACTGGGTTATTGAGCTGTGACCTTCTTCATCACTAAATCACCAACTTTAAAGCTTCTCGGTTGAACCCTTTTATTGTAATACCGAGCTACAACCTGGTTCCGAGCTGCGTTACGAATTGATGCCCGGTTCCTTTTTTCTTCAAGTAGGTCAAGCTCGGTCATCATGAGCTTCGCATTCAGTGTTTTTTCGTATTGCTCAACCCCTAAGCTCGGTAACCCTACCTCGGTCGGGATGACAGCCTCTGCCCCGTAAACCAGGGAGAACGGTGTTTCGCCAGTCGCAGCTCGTGTAGTTGTTCGGTATGCCCAGAGCACTTGGGGTAGTTCGTCAATCCATGCACCCTTAAGCCGCTCGAGTTTCTTCTTCAGGTTATCCTTGATTGTCTTGTTCACGGCCTCAACCTGGCCGTTACTCTGCGGATAGCTCGGGGAGGAGAAAACTTTCTTAATGTCGAGCTTCTCGCACAAATGACGTAAACCCGAGGAGTCAAACTGTTTGGCATTGTCAGTCACAATAGTGTGCGGGATTCCGAACCGGCAAACGATATTTTTCCATACAAAGTTGGTGCACTTGGCTTCGGTCATGTTGGTGCAAGGCTCAACTTCGATCCACTTCGTCAGATAGTCTATGGCGACGATACAGTATCTGAATTGTGAGCGGGCCGACGGGAGAGGTCCGATCAAGTCGATGGCCCACTTTGCAAATGGCCATGCCGAAATTACCGGATTAAGAGGCTCGGCGTGTGAACCTAGCACCCTAGCAAATTGCTGGCATTTAAGGCATTTTCGTGCAAAGCTTCCACAGTCTTACTGCATGGTGGGCCAGTAGTAACCCTGACGCAGGCATTTTTGGGCCAAGGAGCGTCCACCGGAGTGATTGCCACAAAGGCCTTCATGGATCTCCTTCATTAAATATTCGGCCTCCTTGGGGTCTAAACATCTTAGGCATGGCGTCGTGTAGCCGCGTCGGTACAACTTTCCCCAATCATTGAATACCGGGCCGAGCTGTTACGTATCCGACGTGCTTCTTCCCTGTCGTCGGGTAATTCGGCTATGGTCAGGTATCGGATGATCGGGTCCATCCATGTACATACCGGCTCCGCAGCCAGGTTCATGACCTCCTTATTAATACTCGGTCCGGAGAGTCTTTCGATGGGAACGGACATCGAGTCTATTCCACCCATCCCAGAAGCTAGTCGGGCAATGGCGTCGGCTTCCACATTCTCGGATCGGGGAATTTGTTTGAAAGTATAGACTTAAATTGCCCAAGCAACTGTTTCGCTTCCTTTAAATATGCCGCCATCGATTCTGCCCGGGCCTGAAACCCTCCAGTGACTTGCTGCACCACTAGCATCGAGTCACTATAGATGGTCAAGTGATCGACTCCAAGGTCTTGGGAAATTCGTAGTCCGGCTAGCAAAGCTTCGTATTCTGCTTCGTTGTTAGAGGTCTTAAAATCAAATCAAAGGGCATAAATGACCTTATATCCGTCGGGGCTTGTCAGAATCAAGCCAGCCCCCGACCCGTCGACACAGGTTGAGCCGTCGACGTGTAGTTTCTAGTTTTGCTCCAGGGAAAGGCCTTGTTCACTGCAGGTAGCTGTATCAGACTCCTCAACGGGTCATTTCTCAACTAAGGAAGCCACTTTTCCGGCCTCTGTAAATTCGGCAAGGAAATCGGCCAGAACTTGAGCCTTTATTGCCGTTCTTGGCACAAAATGTACATCATATTGGCCCATCTCAACCGACCATTTGGCCATATGACCTGATATTTTCGGGCTCTGTAAAACTTGTCGGAGAGAAAATTTGGTCGGGAACTTGACGGTATGGCCTTGGTAATATGGCCGCAGCTTCCAGACTGATGTTATTAAGGCAAAGGCCAGTTTCTCCAACGGAGAGTACCGCTCCTCGGCACCTTGGAACGCGTGGCTGGTATAGTAAACTGGCCTCTGGATCCCGTTTTTATCTCAGACTAATACCGAGCTGACAGCCTTCTTCGAGACGGCCAAATAGGCTGTTAAAACCTCACCGGACAAAGGTTTGGACAGGAGCGGGGGTGTGGCTAGGTAAGTTTTTAAGTCTTGGAAAGCATCCTCACACTCCCTGCTCCACTCAAACCTCCCCTTAAGTGCCTTGAAAAAAGGGTGACACTTGTCGGTAGCCCGGGAGACAAATCTTGACAAAGCGGCTACCATGCCAGTAAGCCTTTGCACGTCTTTCACTGTCCGAGGAGAATGCATGTCTATAATTGCCTGAGCCTTTGCCGGGTTGACCTTGATTCCTCGTCGGTTAATCAAAAATCTGAGAAATTTACCTGAGCCAATGCCAAAAGCGCATTTTGTCGGGTTGAGTTTCATCCCGTACTCCCAGAGAATGTCAAAGCTAGCTCGGAGGTCGGCCATGTGGTCCTTCGCTTGGATAGATTTTACTAACATGTCGTCTACGTAGACCTCCATAGTTTTCCCGATCAATCGAGCAAACATTTTGTTAACAAGGCGTTGATAAGTGGCCCCGGCATTTTTGAGACCAAACGGCATCACAACGTAACAGTACAAGCCCTGGTCAGTAATAAACGAGGTTTTGACTTGGTCTTCTTCGGCCATTCTTATCTGATTATATCTGGAGTATGCATCCATAAAGCTCAGTAGCTCGTGGCCGGCTGTGGCATCAACGAGCTGGTCTATCCGAGGAAGTGGGAAGCAGTCCTTCGGGCAGGTCTTGTTAAGATCGGTGTAGTCAATACAGACCCGCCACTTGCCGTTCGCCTTTTTGACGAGGACGACATTTGCTAACCATTCAGGGTATTTGACTTCTCTAATAAACCCAGCCTTCAGGAGCTTCTGGACTTCATCGTTGATCGCAGCATATCTCTCCGGATTAAAGGCCCTTCGTTTTTGTATCACTGGCTTGTGGTTAGGTTGGACATTGAGCCGATGGCTGATGACGCTCGGATCTATTCCGGGCATGTCTTCATGGGACCATGCAAAAACGTCTTGGTATTCGAAAAGAAGGGATTGCAGGTCGGCCCGGATCTCAGGTTGTAACTGTGATCCGAGTTGGACTGTGCGCTCTGGCCTTTCGGGGTCCAGAGAGAACGGCACCAAGTCTTCGACCGGAGTACCCCTTACCTCTTCCTCGGGCAACCTAGGATCCAGGTCCGCGAGCATCTTCGGCGCCGGATCGGTCGGGAGATCGGTCTCATCGACCGAATGAACGGCCAGGATTCCATGTTGCTGAGCTGAGGCTGCCCGGACTGCATTTGCATAGCAAGCCCGGGAGTCCGTCTGGGATGAACGGATCACTCCAACGCCACCATCGGTTGGGAACTTCATTGCCAGGTGATATATCGAAACCACGGCCTTTAATCTGTTCAGGGTCGGCCGGCCGATGATGATGTTGTACTGGGAGGGTTTATCAACGACTAGAAAGTCAACAACCCGAGTGACCCTCGCGGCTCCTTCTCTGAAAGTTACTGGGAGGCTGACCTTCCCGGTTGCCCGGACACATTCACCAGCGAAGCCGAAAAGTGGAGTCCGAACCGAGACCATAGGCGCGTTGCTTATCTTCAACTTGTCGAACGCCTGCTTAAAGAGGATGTCTGCCGAACTGCCGTTGTCAACTAAGACACGCCGTACAATATTGTTGGCGATAGGCAATTCGCAAACCAGGGCATTGTATGAGGATGCATTAATCGGTCCGCTTCTTCTTCAGTGAAGGTGATCGGGGTGTCTTCTTGGCGGCATATCTTGTTGATGTGCTCGGACACATTTATGAATTCACCCCGTTCAACCCGCCGAGCTTCTCTGACGTAGGATCGCCGCCCACTCCACGTGTCCCCGGTGACAGCCCCGCCGAATATCGTATGTACAATATTCGAGGATTCCGAGGCATTCCCACTATCGATCCTGGGTCGGCTTTGTACGTCTCGGCCTGACGAGTCGTTCCTTCCAGAGGTTGTCCTCGGGGCTATAGCCCGTTCCACAAATTCCTGTAATAGACCTTCTCGGACCAACCTCTCTATCTGGTCCTTCAGCTGGATGCATTCTCGGGTAGTATGCCCCACGTCTTTGTGAAATTGGCAAAACTTCGACTGGTCACGCTTCACCCTGCTACCTCGGAGCTTCGGCGGTGGTGTCAGTAAATTCTTGTCGCCAACCTGGGCGAGTACCTCATCGATGGTTGCCACCAGGGGTGTGTAGTTCTGAAACTTGCTGGTTGGCCCCTTTAGCTTATCAACTTTCTCTTTCTTCTGCTTCTTTGCATGCTCAGTGCTGCCCTATTCCGACGCGTTTTTCTGCTTCTTACCCTTTTTTGTTCCGCTCGGGCCAGCCTCTTCCCGGCGGCTCTTCATATACTCGGCAGCGTCCGCGTGTCTCTAGGCATACCGAGCATTTGCGAAAACGTGTTTGGTTGCTCAAAGGCCAAGGACCATGTCAGTTTCTCGTCCCGGAGGCCCCCTACGAAAATATGTTTGAGGGTCTTGTCTTCGACGTGCTTGACCTCGAGAGCTGCCCGGGTAAACCGATTAATATAATCCCTGACGCTACCGTCTCCCTGCTTGATGGCATACAGGCAAGTTATCTCTTTCCTCCGCGTCCTGGTTGTAGAGAATGCAGAGGAGAAGGCATTGGCTAAATGCCGAAAAGAAGAAATCGACCCGGGTTCGAGTCGTCGGAACCACTGCCGGGCAGGGCCTGTAAGAGTAAGTGAGAAAGCTTTACACATCGCAGCATCGCTGGCGTTCTGCAGCAGCATATGTCCCCGAAAAAGTTCGGCGTGCTCATCAGCATCAGTGGCTCCATCATAAGGCTTGATCTGCGGGACTTTGAACTTTGGTGGCATAGGCGCCCGCATTATGTGATTCGGGAAAGGCGGGTCCTGAGCTCTGATTTCGTCTAAACCGAATCTACAATTCCGAATCTCATCGATCTGTCGCTGCAGTGCCCGGAACTGACGGCTATCGGTGTCTTCAGGCAGTTCGACCCGATAGGGTACTCCGCCCACTGCACAGCCTCCAGCCCCGGCCTGACGATTCTGGTTAATTCCTTGAGACCCGAGCCGGTCAAATACCGAGGCTCGGGAGCCTTGTGGTGAAGGGGCACGAGCCGCTTGGCGACCCACACGATGTTCTTGAACTTGCCTGTTGTCAGCTGGGATTCCCCTAGTGGATCCCGCAGATGGCTCGGACCGACTTTGCTGTGGGTTTGCTGCACTTCGCTCAACCCAACTTCCAGCCTGGTCATCCTGGGCGGGGAGAGGCAGAGCTGGTGCAGCCTGTCGCTGAGCTAGGATCAGGACCGCATCTGTAAGCTCACGGATCGGATCTTGAGCGGCTCAGGCCTCTACTGGCTCGGCCCTCGCCATGCTTCCTTGTCCCCCGGATCGAGATCTCGCGGTCCGAGGACGGCCCCTAGGCCGGCCTGTAGCCGGTTGCCTATACCTTGGATCGCCCGACCCCTCCTGCCGGGCGGTATCGTCTCTGGCGTTATCTCATGTCGTCATCTCGGGAATTCGAGGTATAATATAAGTTGGGCGCATTCGGCCCTCCTTCTAGAGCCAAAATGTTGATGCTTACCGTTGTCCGGCGTCGGATCAACACCCACGTGCGGCTGTGCACGTCCTGACCTCTTCTTAGGCTTGCCCCTGACCGGGAATGTGTACCTGCGAGAGGGATGATTTGGAGAAATGGGATTAGTCAATAGACAAGGGCTCTCCGATGCTCAAGGCAAGTATTGCTCGGCAGAGGTCGGCAGCTACTTAAGTGTGAAGAAGTCTCTCTCTCTAAAACGCCATAAATGCATCCTATTTATAGGCCACCAGCTGGATCGGGTGCAAGATGGGTTTTGCCCATTACCCAGGTGTCACATCAAAGTGTGACAAGCAGTAAATGACAAGTGTCGCATCCATCGCCCAATGGATTAGACTCTATCGGACGGCAGCACGTTTGCCTGGTGTTGGCCTACAAGGATGAGCACTGACGTATCCTTATGAATAACGCGGCCCGACCCGAGCTACCGTACATCCCCGAGGTGGCACTCTTCTTGGGGGCGTGCCCTTGAATAAATGGAAGGCACATCGGGAAGAGTGTGATTCGTTGGGTCGGGCAGTAGAGCCAATGTCTGCCGAGCTTAGTTGCCGACCACCAAAGTTAGCGTCCTCGGTGGTGACGTCGAGCTTACCCTCAACAGTTTTCAAACAAAGTTGTAATGTTTCTTAAAACAAACGTAACTATTTTAAATTTTTTTACTTTTTTTAATTTGTTGTCTCTATGTTAAAGATTAATATATATCTTGTTTTTTAATAAAATGTGTTGTTGTATTAAATAATTAAAGCTTGTTGTTATATTTAATATAATACGTCGTTAGGTGCAGCCTTTTGGCATACTCTAAGAAAATATATAATCATTAAAAAACATAACAAGATATTCTTTGTGTGATATTTAAGAAAGTATAATTTAATATTGCTGTTGACGTAATTAAACTGTCGTAGTGATAATAAATGCATCTTTCATATTTAAGAAAGTATAATTTAGATTGTGTTCTGTGAAGGATCAACTTAACCCACTATAATAATAATACTAATAACAATTATTTATGAGTTTAAGCTCTAAGTTTTTTGCAGATTACTTTCATCACTGCGTTGAGACATGAGAAACAGCCAGTCATAAAAAAAAGAAAATGGTGAAGAAAGAGGATTTCTTCTTCAGGAATAATAATAATGCTGAAGAAAAAGGAGAAGAAGAAAATGGTGAAATCTGCCGTTCTGATTTCCCTCTAAACTTCGTCTTCGGTGTCGCCACTTCTGCTTATCAGGTCCTTCCATATCAAAATTAATATAGTTTGTTACAAAATCAACTATAATTCACCCGCATCTAATGTTTCGTTCAGTACTTCTAATCGCCAACTCTGTTTTTCGTTTGATCTTATTTTTTCTTTTCTTTTTTCTTTTTTTGCACAAATATATTGTCATTCTTTTTTTCAAAACATAAAAATAGAATGGAAGATTTACTACAAAACTAGACATTGCTGGATCTGAAGGAACAAGTTCTTTGTTTGGCATTCGAGAAAAATATCCTCTTTTTTTTCTGTTTGTGAAAAATAAATGATTATAATAGTTTCCCTCTCTTTTTTTCTTTTTTGGGTTTTAAATTGTAGGTTGAAGGAGCCTGCAAAGAAGGTGGTAGAGGTCCTAGCATTTGGGATGCGTTTTCACACACACCTGGTATTTCTTCTTTTTATTATTGTTATTATTATTATTATTATCAATCTCGAAAGCAAACAACTATAATTCTAATCAGGAGATGTAGGAAAAAGTCGATTAGTAGCGTCCAACTTGGTTAAAAAAAGCAGTTGATTTTGTGTGATGATCTTTCTTGTTTGTTAGGAAACATTGTTGATGGAAGCAATGGTGATATTGCAGTGGACCATTATCACAAATACAAGGTCAGTCACTTGTAGTGCATTTAGTTTCCCATGAATTGCTCTGCTTATACTTATTTCGTATTTTTCGATTAGCTTTTTACCATGATATACTTTCGGAAGTTTTGTATGCATATGTTCCTTCTTTATTTTATTTTATTTTATTTTATTTTTTGGGCTTTGTGGCTTATCAAAAAGGTCTTATAATTAACTAAAACAAATAGACAAAAGCAGTTTATTCAATGCTTTTATATGGGCCTGTCTGGGATAGTTTTACTTCTGCTTATAAGCAGTAAAAGAAGTGTCAATGTTGGGACTGTTTCTTTCAAAAAGCTTAATGGGACAAAATTAGTATTTAACTGGCAACACAAATGTTACAACAGAGTTCATTGTCCAAGGGCCAAAAGTTGCTTTTAAGAGCCTTGCTAATTAGGCTGTAGTTATGTTACGATTAGCTTATTTCTGCTTTGCTATCAACTCATGCTGCCGAATTGCTGCAAAATAGTTCATGTCAGAATTTCATCAAACTACGGCGACATCATTCTGCTGTTGATACAAGTTTTAACGAAGCCAGACAGTTTCTTTCCTGTGAAAAGGATGAGAATTCGTTAATACAAAGTGGTTCTAAATGTTGTTAGCTCTTGCAAATGCATATTGGAGTAATGTTGTATCACCTGCTAATGCATTAGATGATAAAAGATGGCACGGAAAATTATGTATGCTCGCTTTCTAGTCCCATTTATGTTCATGATATGTGTATTTTAAACCTGCATGAACTCTTTTTCAGATTTTGGTTGTCTTTTTCTTTTATTGTCTAATTCAATACGAATGTACAGGAAGATGTTGAACTTATAGCCAAGTTAGGATTTGATGCTTATCGCTTTTCCATATCATGGTCTCGCATCTTCCCCGGTACATGCTTTCTCGTCACCTTCAACACACTCCTTAACATTAATAATTGACAGGAGGGTATAAATATAAAAATTTATGCACCCTGTAGTTTCTCTAAATTTCTCCTGCCATTACGTTCTTTGTTAAGCATTCATCTAGGTCCTTATGACTTCCTTCTATTATTCACATGCCAAACTTGTTTACAGGATTTATTCTTTAGAGTAGAAATGGCCAAACTAGCTAGTACATCAAGAGGGCTTAGTTGAGGCTTAGTTGATGTCTTATTAATCAAATCTTGCTACTGATTTGACAAAATTATCTGTGACAATATATCAATTTTTATTCTCAAATTATCTGTGAGATAAAGTTTAGATTTATTGATATGCCCTCGAGATATTCTCTGAAACAAAAATAAATAAATAAATAAATATATATAAAAACTAATTTCAAATATGTTTCCATTTAAATGTTTTTTACGAGACATATTTCTTGCAGATGGCTTGGGAACCAAGGTCAATGAAGAAGGAATTAGTTATTATAATAACCTCATTAACTCTTTGCTTGAAAGAGGTCCTAAAACATTTGTGCTTGGATTCCTTCTAGTTAATATATCTTAAAATCTTTATATGCAAGGATCTAAACTTCTGTAATGTTGTACCATTGGCACCTTATGCAGGTATTGAGCCTTACGTGACTTTATACCATTGGGACCTTCCATTGTATCTTCATGAGACAATGGATGGGTGGTTGAATAAGGAAATTGTGTAAGTATAAATTCTTCGCTGACTTGGTAAAGTATTTCGTAACAGTGTCTTAGCTTCCAATCAGATTTATTTTTTTTTTCTTTTAAAGATGAAATATGTATCCTTGTACTTTAACTCTGCTATAAAAATTGCTTTAAAATAAAAGAAAAAATAAAAGAAAGAAAGAAAAGAAAGTGATTGTACCATAATAACAATGGGAAGGAAGAATCCACCAACCTTATAATGCAGCATTTAATGATGACTTTCACGAGGGAAACACAATTATTTTGCCAAAGATTTTCGTTCCCTTATTGAAAGATGTTCTAGGAAGGATGAGTTTTTGGTTAATCTACCTTTTCCTCGTGCCTTCCTTCTGGTTAATTCTGTCATTTTTTGTTTATAGATTCCATTTTTATGAACGCCTGATATTTGGAAAACGTGCAGCAAATACTTCTGTATCTACGCAGATACTTGCTTTGCAAATTTCGGCGATAGAGTAAAAAACTGGATTACAATAAATGAGCCCCTACAGACTGCTGTGAATGGTTATGATGCTGGAACATTCGCTCCTGGTAGAAAACAAAATTCAGAAACTGAACCGTATTTGGCTGCACACCATCAGATTTTGGCCCATGCAGCTGCCGTTTCCGTATACAAAAGCAAGTACAAGGTATACTGTTCCTTTATAGTTACCCCTATCTTTTGCCTTCTGCAGAGTGAGGAGAGGGCATTTGTGGGATGTTCGTGGGAGGTTTATCCATATCAAGAGCCCATGACAGGATCTGTCATTTGGTGTTTTATATTACAATACGTGCGTACACAATGATTTGTGAGAGAAATAGGATAGTTCTGACTTCCTTAGCATCTTAACTTTTTCTGTTACCTTCTCGGTTTTGCTGGCTATTTGAAGGTGATCTCCTTGCCTTTTCATGACCAGTCTAGCATCAAAGGCACCTTCCTCCTGGATCCTAGTCTTAGAAATGCAAATATGTCATACTAGGATAGCACATTGATCTATAAATCAAATAAGCATAATCTTAATCTCTTTAAGACATACATTACTTTTGTGCACGATCCGCCTCCCAAAAGAACAGGCCATGTGTAAATAGGTCAAGCCAAGTTCCTTGTATAGTTGTATTTTGGTATTTTCCCTACCTCTGCTTACCAATGTTTTTTTTTTTCTTTTTTTATAGCAAGATACATAAGCTACTTATCACTAATCTTCACATTTCTATGATTAAATAGTTTTTTATTTTTTAAATAGAAGACTTCAGAGTAGAGAATTCACTGTTCAGTTCTTTACTTCTCTCCTTTTCTCTCCATGATGCCATGATGAATCCACTTCATGTCTTCACTTCTTTCATCCTAATCTATTTAACTGCTCCCCTTCCTCCTTTGGGCTGTGTCTCTTAACATTAACGTCCAACGTCCATTGGCTTCATCTGTCTTTCTCTACTTTCTTGATATTGTCAATGTTGTTGGAACTTGGAACAGGACAAGGTGGAAGTAGAACCAATCAAGAGAGTGAGTTAAAAACCCAAAGACAGGATCCTAAAGGACTAAGAGAACATTGTCGTATCATAATTCGACCACTATTTTTTTTACAAATTAGAAGTCCAAAGATCTGCAGAGAGCCAAAAACACAAGAAAGAAAAATAAGCAAAAAGAGCACATGAAATTTATAGTGGTTCACCGTCAATGTGAGAGCTATGCCCGCTTATAACAGCTGTAGAAAAATAAATCACTATGAAGAAGAAGAAGTTTACAAGAGAAAATCGTAGACCACTCACCTCTCTATGTTTATCTCTAACCTCTTTGCTGACTTTGATTCGGCATCTGCACCCCCTTTATATATAGAAAAACTAGGGCAACCAAATTTTACAAGAGTAAAATCCTCAAACTACCCTTAATGAAATTTTGGGCTGGGGGCTCTGCCCCCACACCCGTAGAGGGGGGCTTCCCGTGTCCCTTTTAAACCCAACGGCAACCTTACTGGAACGGTCGATCTCCGTAATTCTCTATATGGGGCAATAATACAATAGGGCATAAATTAGAATCACTAGTCATAAGACTATTGATATTTCATTTTGATATTATATTTTTCTCTTTCAAAGTTTATAGTTTACAACAACATTTTTTTTTTAATAAATTTTTCATTCATGCTGTGTGAATTATGGATTTGTTTCTTGCCATTGTTGTTTATCCTTCCTCTTTTAGGAAAAACAAGGAGGGAAAGTAGGGTTGGTTGTGGATTGTGAATGGGCAGAAGCGAACTCTGACAAAATTGAAGACAAAATTGCTGCTGCAAGGCGCATTGACTTTCAGCTAGGATGGTATCATTATTTAGTTACCAATCATTTTTAACTCCTTGGTTTTGGATTTGAAAATTTTTCGGTGCTTTTTCTTACATGTTAGACATGAAATATGGATTTTATAGCTTTCAGGTCTGTCATTTTACTTCTCATGCAGCATGTATGCAGATGTGTCCAATGTAACTGCACAAATGTAAATGGTCAAACCTTCAATAAAATAAATTTAAATGGTGCACCTCACTGAAAGAAAGGAACGAGGAAAGGGTAGAAATAGGACCAATAATTACCTGATACTTTATTTAACAATTGCTGTAGTTACAATGACAAGAAGGCATGTCTCGTGTCCCGAAACAATGTTGAAATAGTTCAACAAAAACTATGTATAAACCTTAACTCACGGCTGTGATCATACAACATAGAATGTACTACTAATACCGATTCTTTAAAACCTGCCGTCAAGTTGAAACATAATCAAATCACTATGCAGTCTACTGTTAGGAAGAAAAATCAAGTATGTGGTGATTGCTTTTGTATTCTTTTTCCAGCTAATAGTTAATATAAGAAATATGAATATCAAGTGTACCATCTGGTTTAACCTTTTCTAGGATAAGACTATGCTGTAATGTCCAAATGGTTACTCTGTTTTCTTTATTCTGTCTTTTTCAATAAATGGTTTTATATTCAACCTTGTCATGTTTATTTTGTACTTGCACTTCATGCTTCTACAGGTATTTAGACCCAATTTATTATGGAGACTATCCAGAAGTCATGCGTGAAAAACTTGGAGATCGACTTCCCAAATTCACAGAGGAAGAAAAGGAGTTGCTTTGGGATTCGATTGACTTTGTTGGTCTGAATCATTATACAACAAGATTTATTTCTCATGTAGAAGAAAGCCCTGAGGAAGGCAATTTTTACAAAGCACAAACAATGGAGAGAATTGGTATTTACAGCCTCTTCTTTGTCTCCTATGTTTTCCTTTTTTTAATTAAATTTTTGTCTTGACTTCTATATTCTCTCTCTCTTTATTAGTTGAATGGGAAGGCGGTGAGCTGATTGGTGAGAAGGTAATGAATCATATTTCTCTTTATCTCTCTCTCTCTCTCTCTCTCTCTCTCTCTCTCTCTCATACCTTGTTGGAATGATGTATATGTTCCATTGGATGTAAAACAATTGTATATCAAATTATCAAAAAAAAAGTTGTAAATCAATCTATCACAGGATTTAATTGTTGAATTGATGGGAGTATTTAGACTTGTTATGAGCCAAGGTCATCATCATGTGTCTAACTAATATTTTGTGTGGAGTTGTGGAGGCCAAAAGTTTTACTACTGTGTTTTTACAAATCCTTTAGCCTTTTAATAGTTGGAAGGCATATTTACCATCTCATATGGTAAAGTAGAATTTTTTTGCATTCAATTAACTCAAAATCAAGAAATTATACTTGTCGCTTTTTCCTTTCTGTCCAGATATAGTTGACCTCATGTAACTAATTTCCAATTCTGCTAAAATGACTTTAAGATATGCTATAATTTGGCTTGCTGCTATTTAATTGCTTGCAATCTGCTGAAAGATTACTCTGGCAGGCCGCATCAGAATGGCTTTACATAGTTCCTTGGGGAATTCGGAAGGTTCTTAATTTCATAGCCCAAAGATACAACAATCCTCCTATTTATGTTACTGAGAATGGTAAACATTCATAGATTTTACTCACAAATATACTGGTCATTACATGGATCATTACTCATCCATCGTATTAGCAACTCAAAAATTGATTCTCCTGTTCCCAAATCTTACCTACCACGAGACACTTTTTGGCCAGACTACCGAATTAAAGTTGATATATTTTTTTTAATTCAACCATGTCTTGGAAGCTTTCTCATTCTTCATGATTTGGAATTAAAATTCTCGAAGGTTTTGAGAATGAAACATAAAGGTTTTTAGATTTGTTGGAAACCGAAACTGGTATCCCTTGGATACAGGGATTTTAGTTAGGAAAGTTAGTTTAGTTTTATATTTCTTGATTGATGTTGTTAGTTGAGAAAATCTTTTCGTTCCTGGTTTTTAGGACTTTCAGTTTTCTTATAGGAGAATAGCTACCTAGAGTATCTTGGGTTTGTTGGTTCTTATGGATATAAAATCTGTACACTCAAGGGTGATTAATAAGAGAGTAGTATTATTCAATTCTCAATTTCTGGTTTCATGGTATCAGAGCCAGACTATCCACCGGAAAAAATTTGTCCTTCAGCCAACCTGTATTGATCATTACCATGTCAAACACAAACTCAACCACAGCAGAGTCTAATTCAACTCTGACTGTAACAAATTCCCAATTAACCCCTGTTTCCAGCCTTTCTGAAAACCATTCAATTCAAATCACCACCCACAAACTAAATGGAAGTAATTTTCGGGAGTGGTACCAGTCGGTCTTACTGGTAATCAAAGGCAGAGGCAAATTTGGCTATCTGACAGGGGCAACAGCAGCGCCTGAACCAGGCTCAGCCAATTATGCTGTGTTGGAGGCAGAAAATTCTACTGTGATGGCGTGGCTAATAAACTCAATGGAGCCTAGAATTGGACGACTTTACCTTTTTTACCAAACCGTGAAGGAAGTCTGGGATGCAGCAAAAGAGATGTATTCGGATATTGAAAACATCTCACAAAGTTTTGAAGTCCGATCGACCATTCGCAACACTCGTCAAGGCACTTCATCAGTCACAAAGTATTTTAATACTCTTTCGAAACTGTGGCAGGAAATAGACTTATTTTATGAAGTCACCTGGAAGTGTTCAGATGATGGAATGCTATACAACAAATGCTGGAGAGGGACAGGATTTTTGACTTTCTTCATGGACTGAACCATGAACTTGATGAAGTAAGGGGACGTATTATTGGTATGAAGCCTTTACTTGCTCTTAAAGAAGTCTTTGCAGAAGTCAGGCGTGAGGAAACTAGAAAGAAAGTAATGTACTCCGCACCATAGTACACAATGACAGAGGCTCAAGGATCAGCTTTGACAATTACTCGGAATGCAACTAGTGGTTTGATGGCTCAAATCGGAAAGGAAAAGCAATTGTGGTGTGAGCATTTTAAGAAGCCATACCATACCAAGGATACATGTTGGGATATCCATGGTAAACCAGCGGATTGGAAGCCAAGAAGTTAACGACGAAACAACAAGAAGGTCTATGTAGTAGAGGTAACAGCAGATACTGCTTCTCAACCTTTCACGGCAGAACAAATAAAGGCCCTTCGAAACCTGTTAAATACTCCATCAGTCAACAAAGAAGTCAAACATACATCCTCATGTTCCTCTGCCCTGACAACTCACAAAGGTATTAAGTCCCCCTTGTCTTACAAAAAACCATAGCATGCTTAGATAGTGGACGCAGGTGCATCTGACCATATGACAGGTTCCAATGCAAGGTTCAGCAATTATAAACCTTGTAATAAAAATATACATATTACAGTTGTAGATGGAACCACATGTAAGGCAGCAGGGAGAGGAGATTTGGAAGTTTGTGGTTTGAAATTGAACTTGGTTCTTCATGTTCTTGAGCTAAAATGCAATTTAGTTTCAATGAGCAAAATAACAAGAGATTTGAATTGTTTCGTAACCTTTTTTCCTTCTCACTGTGAATTTCAGGATTTGTCACTAAAGAAGGTGATTGGGAGTGCTGAGGAGCGAAGTGGCCTCTACTATATGTCGGGTGTTGAGTCTCCACCAAGACTAAAATCATCTACTGTGTTTTCTTTGTTTTCTGATTCAAATGTCAAACTTTGGCACAATAGATTAGGACATCCTAGTTTTTTATATTTAAAACGTTTGTATCCTCATTTGTTCGTTAATAAAGATCCTTTATCCTTTCGTTGTGATCATTGTATTCTTGCAAAACAAACCCCTATATCTCATCCACCTCACACATACAAACCATCAACTCCATTTCACTTGGTTCATAGTGATGTGTGGGGACCAGCTCGGGTATCAAACTTAACAGGGGAAAAGTGGTTTGTTACTTTTATTGATGACCATACTAGGGTTAGTTGGGTTTACCTCATGCGAGAAAAATCAGAAGTGACTAATATTTTTAAACAATTCCATAAACTTGTCACAAATGTGTTTCAATCTTCTCTTCATATTCTTCGCACAGACAATGGTAGGGAATATTTTTCTCATGAGTTAAATGCATATCTAAATGAGTATGGGATACATCATCAAAGCTCATGTGCATATACTCCCCAACAAAACGGGGTTGCAGAAAGAAAAAACCGTCACTTACTTGAGGTTGCTACGTTAATCATGTTTTGCAGTAATATTCCACATTCGTTCTGGGGAGATGCAATTCTCACTTCCACATATCTTATTAACCGTCTCCCATCCAAAGTCCTGCAGTACCGTACTCCTCTTAGTGAATTGATGTAGTATTTCCTTCTTCTCGGGTCATTAATTCTCTTCCACTTTGAGTCTTTGGATGTGTTGTCTTTGTCCATAATACTCAACCAACTAGGGGTAAACTTGATCCAAAAGCTCTAAAGTGCATTTTTCTTGGTTATTCCTCTAAGCAAAAGGGGTATAAATGCTATCATCCCTCATCCAAACGGGTCCTAGTCACCTGTAATGTTAGATTTGTTGAAGATCAAAGCTTTTATTCCCAAGTTAGCCTCCAAGGGGAGACATATACCGAGGGAGACCAACATTGGGATCCTGCTATCTCCATGCCGTACATGACCATTCCAAATATTCATGTTGTTCCCACTCTACCTGTGTCCAATAGAAATGGTAGTGATCTAGGTCAAGGGGGAGAACCTAATACCACAAACCAAAAACCAATTTTGGTTTATTTTAGGAGACCACGAGCTCCTGTGCACACCCATGAACCTGAGTCAGTGACAAATCCACCCACCATGGACAGTCAAGAGGAGGATGAGGCGGCTGAAAAGGAGGCTGAGGAAAATGAAGTGGTAAAAGTAACTGAGGTGAGTGATTTGGATCTTCCTGTTGCCATGCAGAAGGGGGTAAGAACTTGCTCTAAAAATCAAAGATATTCAATCTCAAATTATTTAACATATGCCAAGTTGTCAAATAATTTCAAAGCATTTATTTCTGAAGTTGATAAGATTCAAGTACCCAGAAGTATTCATGAAGCTCTTTAAGATCCAAAATGGAAAGAAGCCGTGTTGGAAGAAATAAGGGCTCTACATGATATTGACACTTGGGAGATTGTGGAATTACCAGAAGGGAAGAAAGCCGTGGGCAGCAAATGGGTATTTACAGTTAAATACAAACCTGATGGAACCGTGGAAAGGTACAAGGCAAGACTTGTAGCACAATGGTTTACTCAAACCTATGGTATTGACTATTAAGAAACATTTGCTCTAGTCGTCAAGCTTAACTCCATCAGAGTCTTGTCGCCTTTAGCTGCAAACCTGGATTGGGAACTGTACCAACTTGACATCAAGAACGCATTCCTCACTGGTACACTAGAAGAAGAAGTTTATATGAGAGCTCCTCCTGGGTTTGAGACACAAGAAGGAAAAAACAAGGTATGCAAGTTCAAAAGGTCCCTGTATGGTCTTAAGCAATCTCCTAGAGCCTAGTTCACCAGGTTCAGTATGGTAATGAAGCAGTTCGGTTACACACAAGGACAAGCAGATCACACCTTATTTGTGAAGAAGAATGAATTTGGTAAGCAAGCTATTCTAATAGTGTATGTAGATGATATGGTAATTACGGGAGATGATGGAAAGGAAATCAGAAATCTCAAGAAAAAACTTCAAGCTGAATTCAAAGTAAAAGATCTTGGAACTCTTAAGTACTTCCTTGGGATGGAGATTGCAAGAAGTCAGAGAGCAATTTTCATATCACAGCAAAAATATACTAAGGAAACAGGGAAGCTCAGATGTAAACCAGCTAGGACACCTTTAGAGTGGCATTGGAAGCACCAGGTATCTAAAGAAGACCCTTCAGTTAATAGAGAGAGCTACCAACACTTGGTGGGAAAGCTAATTTATCTGTCATTTACAAGACCAGATATTGCCTTTAGTGTGAGTATTGTTAGTCAGTTTATGCATGCTCCCACTAAGAGGCATATGCAGGCAGCAAATCAAATCTTGAGATACCTCAAAGGAAGTCCAGGCAAAGGATTACTGTTCAAAAAAACCGAAGCTAGAGATGTGATTGGCTTCTCAGACGCAGATTGGGCAGGTGCAATTGAAGATAGCAAGTCAACTACAGGGTATTGTACAAAGGTATGGGGTAATTTGGTGACTTGGAGAAGCAAGAAACCATCGGTAGTGGCTCGGAGTAGCGCAGAAGCTGAGTATAGAGCTATAGCTCAAAGTACATGTGAGCTCATTTGGATACAGAGGCTAATGGCAGATCTGAACATGATTGTAAACGAGCCCATGAAGTTGTGCATAGTCAGCAAGTCAGCTATTAGCATTGTACACAATCTAGTGCAGCATGACAGGATGAAGCATGTGAGGATAGATCGGAACTTCATCAAGACAGAGATAGAGAACCAGACTATTGAATTGTCATACGTTCCTACCGAGTCACAAGAGGCTGATGTTTTTACCAATGCACTTCAAAAGTCCATTTTTAGTTCTCGTATTTCCAAGCTGGGAATGAGTGACATCTATTCACCAGCTTGAGGGGGAGTGTTGGAAACCGAAACTGGTATCCCTCGGATTCAGGGATTTTAGTTAGGAAAGTTAGTTTAGTTTTATATTTCCTGATTGATGTTGTTAGTTGAGAAAATCTTTTAGTTCCTAGTTTTTAGGACTTTCAGTTTTCTTATAGGAGAATAGCTACCTAGAGTATCTTGGGTTTGTTGGTTCTTATGGATATAAAATATGTACACTCAAGGATGATTAATAAGAGAGTTGTATTATTCAATTCTCAATTTCTGGTTTTAAGATTTTTAAACTGTCTTATAATAAAAGCTATGGAACCAAAACCTAAAACATTTATATAAAGAAGTGTGAAGGCTCGTGTTATGTGACTAGATAAACTTGGATTCTTTCACAATTTTATTTATAGCAATTGCAGGTATGGATGAAGAAGAAAATGAGATCTCTCCACTTTATGAAATGCTAGATGATGAACTGCGAGTTGTTTACTTTAAGAGATATCTTGCTGCAGTTTCTCAGGCAATAAAGTAAGTTTACTGAGTTTTCTACCATGTTATGAGTCATTAATTTCTTTCTAGCTTCTTAACATGAGCAAGTATGAAAATGCCCGATATCAGCATGTTTTGAAGATTTCGAGCCCTAAGATTTCTTTTTGGGAAAATTAGGAAATCTTCTCTACACTCAACCCTCCTATTAGTTTTGTGTTCTCTTGGAATTTTATCCTTCTTAAGTTGATATGTAATGAGACATTAAGCGTAGATCTTGTTGTGTTTAACAAAAAGAACATAAAATATTTATGTTCCTCCAGCGAGGGGCAGTTCCCTTAAATTTCTCATTTCTTTTTCACACGGCAATATTGATATATGGTCCATTAACATAAGCTTCTTTTTTTTTTTCCTTTTTTTTTTTCCTCTTTACATAACAGATACTGCATCTCATTCATTTGTATTATATGCACAAATATGATTTCAAAGACCTGGGTATGTGATTGTTCACACATGAAGTGTCTAGATGTCAACAAAATTAACTATGGATGTAAACGTTTTACTCAAATTCAATAATGCATATAGTTTTCAATAGCAATAGAAATTTATAACTTATTGTCTGTTGTGGCAAAAATATATATATATATATATAAACTCGTATGCCTTTAAATTATAGTGTAGGTGAAATTATGTTGTGTAGAATGTTGAGTATTTTTATTTATTTTAATATTTTTTTCTCAACATTGTTGTTTGACCATATATTACTATAGAAGTTAAGAAAAGACTTTTTTTGATTTCTATTGATTGTACATTAACATTCTTGCAAGGGCTACAATTTATACAATTGAGGATTGCCTAAAAAAGGAAAATAATCCCTGATATTAACACCTAAATATCTGTCTATAATCAGCTGTCAATCACCTAAAAATCAGCCATCATTTAGCCTAGCAACAAGCTGTCAATCTCCTAATAATCAGCCATCAATTAACCTAGAATGAAATCAGCTAATTTTAGGGAATTACAAAATTTGCAGATTCTAACACTCCCCCTCAAGCTGGAATGTAAATGTTTGTCATTCCTAGCTTGTTCACCATATCTTCAAAATCAGTTTGTGAAGACTCTTCGTCAAGACGTCTGCTGTTTGTTCCTTGGTTGGAATATACGTCATGCAAACACTTCCACTGTCAATCTTTTCTTTGATAAAATGGCTGTCCACTTCCACATGTTTTGTCCTATCATGATGAACAGGATTGTGAGCAATACTAACTGCAGCCTTGTTATCACAATAAAGCTTCATTGGAGCATTACTTGAAATCTTTAGCTCTTGGAGCAATCTTCCGAGCCATACCCCTTCACATATGCCATGAGCTAGGGCTCAAAATTCAGCCTCTGCACTACTTCTTGCTCCCATTGGTTGCTTTTTGCTCCCCTAGGTTACTAGATTACCCCAAACATAGGTACAGTATCCAGAAGTTGATCTTCTATCCACGGAGGAACCTGCCTAGTCAGCATCTGTATACACTTCCACCATCTTGTTGTCTCCCTTTTTGAAGAATAACCCTCTTCCAGGAGTGCTTTTTAGATACCTTAGTATCCTGTAGACTGCCTCAAGATGTCTTTCCTTCGGTGAGTGCATAAACTGACTTACTACACTTACGGCGAAGGCAATATCTGGACGAGTGTGTGCCAGATAAATTAGTTTGCCTACCAATCTCTGGTATTGCTCTTTGTTAACCTCCTTGCCTCCTTCAAGTCCAAGTTTTACGTTGGGCTCCATGGGAGTTTCAGTTGGTTTGCACCCCCAGCATTCTTGTATCCTGAAGTAGATCCAGAATATACTTCCTCTGAGAAACCACTATACCATCCTTGCTTCTGGCAACTTCCATTCCCAAGAAATACTTGAGAGTATCTAGGTCTTTTAGTTCAAATTCTCTTGCCAAGTATTCTTTTAACTGCTCCAGCTCACTATAGTCATCTCCTGTGACGATTATATCATCTACATACACAATCAGGATGGCCCTTTTTCTGCTTTCAGAATGCTTATAGAAAATGGTGTGATCTGACTGTGCTTGTAGGAAATCCCGTCTCTTCACAGCTTGAGTAAATCTCTCGAACCACTCTCTAAGAGACTGTTTTAAGCCATAAAGAGATTTTTTTAACTTGCAAACCAAGTTTTCCTTCAGTTTGAACCCAGGTGGTGGATCTATATACACATCTTCACGCAGATCTCCATTCAAGAACACATTTTTTACATCTAGCTGTTGAAGTGGCCAATCGAGATTTGCAGCTAGTGACAGAAGAACTCTGATAGAGTTGAGCTTAGCAACTGGTGCAAATGTCTCCTTATAGTCTATCCCATATGTTTCAGTAAAGCCTTTAGCGACCAGTCTTGCTTTGTACCTACTAACACCGCCATCTGTATTAAATTTGACCGTGAAAACCCATTTGCAGCCAACTGTAGTTTTTCCTCTTGGTAGCTCTACAATCTCCCATGTATGATTTTTTTCTAAAGCTTCCATTTCTTCTTGTACGGCTTTCTTCCATTTTGGGTCTGCAAGGGCTTCTTCAATACTTCTTGGTATCTCAATACCTATTAGAGCAGTAGTAAATGCAGAAAAAACAGGAGACAACTTTTCATACGAAACAAATTTGGAGATCAGGTGTTGAGTACACGCTCTTACGCCCTTCCTAATGGCAATAGGAACATGAAGATCCTTTTTTCTTGGTGGACTGTAGCTTTGCAGGTTTAGTTCTTCTTTCGCAATGCCATCAGTAGTCTCAGGACTTGAAACAAGAGCAGGGATTGATTCAGAATCCTAACCTTGCTGAGAATCAGGCTTTTCACCACCTTGAGGATGCCTCCTGTGTGAATAAACAATATTTTTCCATCGCTCTTCCCTTGTTTTAACATATTGTGGCTCAACGGGTTTGGTGGTTCAGACGTAGTAGGAAGAGGAAGTGGTAGTAAGGACACAACAAGTTCGGTGGGTTCAGCCAGAGTGGGTAAAGAAAATGGTGGTGAAGAAGGTGATGTAGAATTGGACACCTCAGGCTCGAACTTTTCCCAAGACTCAATTTCATCTCGAATCTCCCCCTGAAGTGAGGACTTGGGAAAGTATGATTGATCCTTAAAAAATGTGACATCTATTGAGACAAACATTCGATGAAGAGTGGGTGAATAACATTTGTACCCTTGCTGTGTAGACGAATACCCAATGAAAGCACACTTGACTGACTTTGGATCAAGTTTTGAACGATTTTTTCGGTGGTCATGTACGAACACAACACACCCAAAAGTCTTTAGACGAATAGATGTGGAACAACGAAACGAGGGATAAATTTGGAGGATGATAGACAAGGGTGTTTTGAAACTGAGAACCTTTGATGGCATGCGATTTATAAGGTGACAGGCAGTAAGAACAGCTTCCCCCCAAAGGTACTTTGGAACTGACATAGTGAACATTAGGGCTCTGGCAACTTCAAGTAAATGTCTCCTCTCTGCTACTCCATTTTGTTGTGGAGTATCGGTACAGGAACCTTGATGGATGATACCATTAGTTGCTAGAAAGTCTCCTAAGAATGTTTTGAAGTATTCAGTTCCATTATCAGTTCTCAAAACTTTGATTGTGGTTTGAAATTGGTTTTTTATCACGGCATGAAAATTTTGAAAAATTCTTACAACCTCAGTCTTTTCTTTAAAAAGATAAACCCAACACACTCTTGTATGATCATCAATGAATGTAATGAACCATCTTGTACCAGTGACATTGTGAATACGAGATGGTCCCCAGACATCACTATGAACAAGGGAAAATGGACTGGACTCACTATAAGGTTTAGTTGGAAAAGATGTTTTTGTGTGTTTAGCTAATTCGCAGATTTCACAATGAAAATTTTTTGGATCTTTATTGATAAATAAATTAGGAAACAAGTGTTTGAGATAATGAAAATTGAGGTGGCCTAACCTATAGTGCCACAACATTACATCTTTATTAGACGATAGAGCAATTTCAACCATTGTTGCTTGTTTATTCACGCATTTTTCATCCTCAAAGTAGTAAAGCCCTCCTTCCTCTCTAGCAATGCCAATCATCTTCTTCGATCCCTGTTTCTGTAGTTGACACATAGTATTAGAGAAAGTAGCAATGCAATTAAGGTCCTGAGTAAGTTTACTGATTGACACAAGATTGCAAGCTAGGTTGGGAACATGTAGCACGAAATGTAGAACTAGATTTTCTGACAAGCGTATAGAACCTCTTCCAGCAACTGAAGTAAAATTTCCATCTGCAATTTTTACTCTCACATTTACATGACATGGCATGTAAGAGTAAAATAGAGATGAATTACCTGTCATGTGATCAAACGCACCAGAATCAAACACCCAAGGGTTTTGCCTTTGTATATGGAAAGCAGTACCTTGAAGAGCAAAATTGCTAGTGACAGTGTTGGGGTCCATCATAGATTGTTGATTGAGAAGATTTAACAACTTTTCCAGTTGTCCTTTGTTTAAAAAAACCCTGGTTGATTCAGTGCTACTAGTCCCTTCATTTTTCTTCTCGGTTGTGGCCTGAAAAACTTTACCTTGACCTTGTCTTCGAGGTTTCACATCTGCAGGTTTACCATGAAGATCCTAGCAATGTTCCCGGGTATGACCAAGCTTATTGCAGTGCGAGCAACGTGGTCTTTGACTCGGTTTTTGATCAGTGGATTTGTTGGCGAAGTTTCGAGCAATAAGAGCAGTTGTTTCTACAGGTCGATCGCTAAAAGGTACGGTTGGTTGGTCTTTCTTTTCTCCAAGCATAACCCTCTGCCGACTAGCTTCACACCGGACCTCTGCAAAGGCTTCTCCAATTGTTGGCAGCGGCCTTCGACCAAGAATTCAGCCACGAACTTCATCTAACTCCTTGTTGAGACCTGCTAGAAACTCATATAAACGCTCCTTCTCAAGGTGCCTCTGAAACTTTGTGTTCTCCTCAAGATCTCCCCAATCTACTTCATAATGCATATCCAACTCTTGCCATAATGTCTGTAGAGAGTTATAGTACTCTGTAACGTCTATATTACCCTGTTGGAATGCCTTGAGTTTATTCTTTATTTCAAAAACTTGTGAAGCGTTTTCAAGATCAGAATAATTCTCCTTCACAGCATCCCAAATAGCTTTGGTAGTTCGAAGAAATAAATAGGTGCGACTGATGTGTGGCTCCATCGAATTGATGAGCCAAGCCATGATGAGAGAATTGTTGAGTTCCCAATTGGCATAGTTTGGATCCAAGACATTCGGACGCTTGACCTCGCCATTGATGTAGCCAAGTTTTCCTCTTCCTCTAATTACGAGCAAAACGGACTGCAACCATTGGAGGAAATTTTTTCCATCCAACTTGTGATTAGTGATCTGCAGTGAAGAACCCTCTCTGAAGGATTACGCGATCACAGATGGGGCATAGGGATTGGTGGTGACTAATGACGAAACATTTTCCTTCTCTGAACTCATGATTGTTGGATTGAGAAGTCAGCTAGACAAAAAAAAAGGCAGGATTGCTGAAAATTTTGAACTAAGAAATTTGGGTTGTAGAGTTTTAAGGCTCTGGTACCATATTATTATTGATTGTACATTAACATTCTTGCAAGGGCTACAATTTATACAATTGAGGATTGCCTAAAAAAGGAAAATAATCCCTGATATTAACACCTAAAAATCTGTCTATAATTAGCTGTCAATCACCTAAAAATCAGCCATCATTTAGCCTAGCAACAAGCTATCAGTAACACCCCAAAAATTTATGCTAGAAAATAAACATAGGTAATATGATAATATCATATACAAATAACTATTATGTTATGTTAAGTTTTTTTTTCAGGTGATGCGATGAGGACTCGGGGTGTTAGAACAAAATTCATGCCAAAATTAATGACTTTTTGTTTATGATGATTTGATGAATTTGCGTTATGGTTTAATTATGTGAATAAGATATATTTGTATATAAGTAGTCTCATGAATATATATTAATACGTTTATATATATATATATATATATATATATATATATTATTAATGCGTTTATATATATATATATATATATATATATATATCTTATTATTACGTTTATATATATTTAGATATATATATATATATGTTAATATGTTAATATATATATATATATGGAAGCTTATAAACGTGAAGTAAAAAGAAAAAAAAAAGGAAAGTTTATAAATGGGGTTTATAAACGTAGTCAACTGTCGGTTAATAAAAAAAAGGAAAGTTATGTATTATGTTAAATATATTAATAACGTGTTAAATATATTAGTAACGTGAATCGATGAATTTGTTATTTAATAGCATGTATCATAAAAAGGGGGGGAAGTTTTGACTTTTAATTTTTCATTTAATTCTCATTCATTGTTTTGATTACTGACAACCGTTTTTTTTTATACCCAAAGTAAAGATAATTACAACCATTAAATCACCTAATTTAAGCTATTCTATGTCATATTAATTCTAAAATTTATTTTGGAATTAATTGATTCAAGGTTTTATACGCTTATTCTCCTCAGCCCTCTCTTCCTCTCACTTTTCTCTGGTTCGTCTAAAAAAAAAAGAGAAGAAAATTCAATTCCATCCAGCAAACCTTCATCCTTCTATTTTTCTTTTGTAAACTTTTGTTTCTTTCAAGCCATAATCAAAAGAACTTTAAGGTATGCTTTGTCTTTAATATGTTATTTCATGAAAATTGGATGATTTTCTATCAGATTTGGTTGTGTTGTTTTGAAAGGATGTTTGATGATTGAGAAAGGCTATATGATGATTGATGTTAGTTCATTGTTTAAATACACACACACACACACAAAGATATATATAATAGGGTTTTGTATGGTTTGATTTTGTTAACTTGATGATTCTAAGTTTTTCATCTCTTAAATTCATGATTTTGTTAAGGGTGATGATCTTATTGATTGATGTTTTAGAAGTATGTCTTGGAATTGTTTATTATGTTTATGTGATTTATGCATATGGTTAGTGTTTATTTGACTTTTTTTATGAATATTTTTTTTAGAATTTTCGTCCCATAGTTGAGGTTGGAAATTTTCCAGGTTTTATATTCAAAATTCAATACTCTGGTTGAAGGTCTAAATGGACTCCGTTTTTAATAAATTAGATATCATTAGAAAGCTATGGATGTCTACTTTCTTTTAAAATTGGTTTCAGGCCATTTGGATTATTCTATTAATTGTTATGAATTTTTAAAGCAGTGAAGGTCTGGCTGTCAGTTTTTTTTAAAGTTTTGTTATCAGAATTCAAAACTATTTTGAGTATCCAAATGAGCTTCATTTTTAACGAATTAGGTGTCAATAGAAAGCTCTAGATGTCTATTTTTATATGACACTGGTTTCAGATCGTTTAGAATTTTGTGTGAATTGTTATGATTTTTGAAACATACAAAGGTCTGGCAGTCAGTTTTGTAAAGTCTTGTAATCTTATGTAATTGTTTGTTTTGTTTTGTGTTTTGATATTATATGAGGATGAAATCAGCCATTTAGGTGTTGTTTTAATGAGATGGATCTATTTGATAGATTATTATAACCTTTCAATAATTTTATTATATTATGGCATGAACGGTTCAAAAGGCGAGCACCTGAGACCTCAATCGCACGTCACCGTTGAAAAAGTTTATAAAGGTTAAGTAAGGCATTTATGTAAGTACACTCTCACTTGCAACATGAATAAAAAAAAAATGATGAAGAGAAATATATGATTTTGATGTTGATGATGGTGTTATAATGTTTTAATATTTCTCTTATGATGATGTTTTGATGAAGAATATGTGTATATAAGTATGTAGATATTTATATATTTTATGTTTTAAATTAGCGTTGTACACCCTTGATGTTGATGGTGACCAGTGAACGGTCTTTTGTCCGGTGAGCGGACTTTTTGTCACGGTAGGTTTGGGATTAGCTACCTCACTCTTTCTGTGACTAGCGCGCTATGATGGTACAACGTCGGGCCCACTATACGATGGTTTTTAAATATTAAAATGTTTTCAAGATATTTATATTTATGATGATATTTATTATATGACCCAAAATATATATATATATATATATATATATATATATATTGTGAGATACAAGTGTCTTACTAAGCTTTGCTTATATAAGTTAATTCATGTTGCAGATAAGGGAAAAGGAAAGATGTAAAAACGGAGAAGCTTGGAGCGGATGCGGGACGATGTGCGATATGAAAACGGGAATAATGATTCTGGAATGAAAATATATTTATTTTAAATAAATTTCAAGGATATGTTTGATGGTGATTTTTGATTGGTGGTTTATTTTGGAACTCATATGTATTTCGCAATATGGATTTTAGACTTTTATCAATTATTAAAATTATTTTTGTTCAGATAAAAATTAAAATTTATAATAAAAAGATAATAATAATAATAATGATAATATGAATATTAAAAAAAAAGATTTCCTAAAATTTATCAAAGTTTAAAGAAAATCATTCCTGACAAATTACGAATATTATTTCAGAGTATTATTTTCCGCATTTTAACAAGATAGAAAGATAAGAACAATAAGTTTAACTGTAACGGTCCGTGAGGGGTCGTTACACTATCAATCTCCTAATAATCAGCCATCAATTAGCCATCAATTAAACTAGAATGAAATCAGCTAATTTCAAGAAATTACAAAATTTACAGGTTCTAACAATTACTTCTCTTTGTACATACTTGCCTGAGGAACCAAGTTTACTTGTAATGTAAATATGCACTCATATCTAGTACCTGCATGGCATTGCCTTGAGTTGTTTCTAGAAATGTTCGGATAGTTGTAGAAAAGAGTTTCTAATCAAAGCCCCAAAAAAAAAAAAAAAGCTTATCAAGAAAGTTCTTATGTGAAGGTCACATTATTTTTTCCATGAAATATATTTGCATATGGACAGGGATGGAGCAGATGTGAGAGGATACTTTGCATGGTCATTGCTAGACAACTTCGAGTGGGCTCAAGGTTATACCAAGCACTTCGGTTTGATCTATGTCGACTACAAGAATGGCCTAACTCGCCACCCGAAATCCTCGGCTTATTGGTTCTTGCGGTTCTTCAAAGGTGGTGAAGGTAAGAAAAGCAAGGAAGATTGACTGAACGGTCATGGATAGGGAAAAAAAAAAAATTATAGTATATGCTTGCAAAGTTGCATCAATGGTACCTAGTCATGGGATTGGTCTCCTGATTTACATTATAATATTATAACCTAGTTCATTATTATATTGGATTAGCCCTTCTATCCAAGGAAGATTGCAAATGGCTTTTGTAATAACCATATTGTTAAGCTGAAAGTTAAAGAGGTGATTCTGAGGACCTGTTTTTTGTCAAAGTACAATAAATGCTATGAAACTCTTTTAGACCTTCCAACTTCATTTTCTTTGCATACACTCAGGTTTTTAGAACATTGCAGTGTGGCAAGTTTTGATTTTTGAACACCTATTTAACTAAATTGCCGGTTGTGTAGGATATAAGCTGTCTTAGTAGATTGTTAACTGCTCAAATGAACTTGCATAGATAAATTGATTGTTTAGGTTCGCTTGGTACTGTTTGGAGACCCCAAATACCATTTTCATATATAACAATAAAAATAAAATTAAAATTAAAGATCAACAACAACAAACAAACAAACAATTGAATGATCATTGACTACGGGTTTGTCTAGGGGTGGTATTCAAAGCCGCATAGGGAGGGAAGTTGTCAAATGCGGGAAAGGAAGTAGTTGAAGTGGATGTCGGAGTGTAAGATTTTCAACTTGTTCGTTTTTGGCTTTGGGTTTATTTTTTCCCTCTATGCCAACGATTTGTTAAAGAATAATTGCCATAAATTTGAGTCAAGGAATTAATGATTTTATGGGATATTATCCAGGAAGCTATGCTGATAGAAATTGGAATATTGGTGCTTTTTTAAAAAAAAAAATTGAAGAGGAAGAACATCATTAAGAAACCGCCATATCGGCACTTACAAAGCGATCAGTACAGTCTGCATATTCCATTAGCCAATAGCGATCAGGATTAACAGAAAAAACAAACCGAGCAAGTGTGTGGGCGGCTATATTGCAGTCACGAGCAACATAGCCGTACGAGCACGAACCACCTGTTACACTCATTAGTCTCCTAATGTCAGATAAAATAACCTCTTCCACGGCTAGAGTAGCTGGTTCGTTTAAATATTTTGGAAGCGAAGAGCATTCAGTTTCAATCAGGGACACCCAATCTTTAGCGAAAAGAAGTCCTTCACGAGCAGCATAGGCACTCTGCGTGGAAAATGCTGAATTTTCCTGGCAGACATTTGGCAAAAGCTCCAAAAACGAATCCTGCACACATTCATTTTTAGATCATTAGGTTTCCACCCCGTGCTACAAGGACTTAAGGACTTAAGGGGGAACGTGGCTCATTCGCCATTTGGAACGCCTGAAATTCCATCAACCATGAGGCAGCATCCTGCAATAAGATCACAGCAGGTTTGGAATTTCCCTCAAGTGTGTCCAAAGGCAGACACTGAAAAGCTCAAAATCTTCTTGTTTGAGCAGTCGCAGTCGCAGTAGCTGTAGATGTAATGTTGTAGTCATTGTGAAAACAGCTAACCGAAGCATTTTTCCAATCTTTTCTTTTATTGCCCGAAATGTGTGTTTTTTATTGCTTCCAACTTTTTCACGGGAATGGGCTTCGTTGGGACCAAATAAGTCAAGAATATCCCTCTTCTCATTATCCCCCACATTGGGACAAAAGGTTATCGCCGACTTCTGAAAATTAAGTCTTTCAACAGATGCTCCTTCGTAACACTGCAGCAATGATTTAACATCGTTACCTTCCGTCACATTAGCTCTTTAAAACACCAAGCTATCGTCAGCGAAAAACAGATGACTAATCTTTGGAGCTTGACGAGCAACAGCAAACCCGGCAATTTCACCTGTTCTTTCAAGACCCAAGATCATTGCAAAAAGCCCTTTGGCACAAATTCAAAATAAGTACGGCGAGCTGTAAGCCTCTTTGAGCCCCAACTTTTCCAATTGAAATTCCATTCACCAAGAAAGAAAAAGAGGACGAGGAAATACAATTCATAATTTTGGGCAAAACCCATTTTTTCCAAAAAAAAAAAACCACTCAACGAAGTCATATACTTTGCTCATGTCAAGCTTTAAAGCAAGCCAACTATTCTTACCATTATGCTTCCGTCTCATGGCGTGTAAAGATTCAAAAGCAACAATGACATTATCTGTAATCAGCCTCTCTGGGGCCAAGGCACTTTCTGAAGGGGACATTGTTTTTCCAGGCTCCACTTTGAGCCTATTAGCAATAGCCTTGGTGGTGACTACTTATAGATAACGTTACATAAACTAATAGGACGAAACTCCGCAATCCTTCTTGGGGACTTGACCTTGGGAATTAAGCATATGCGTAGAAACCATTTAGAATTTTTAGACAAGTCCTCACTACATCATGTCCCACTAAATCCTAATTTTGTTGAAAAAAAAGAGGCGTGAAACCCATCAGGACCTGGCGCTTTGTTACCATTCATCCAGGAAAGAGCCTTCCGAACCTCTGTACGAGCAAAATTTTGAAGCAGCCTCTCATTAGTACCTCCATTAATACACGGTTCTATCAACTCTGTGATCCGAGATTTATCCTCATCAGCTGGACTACTTGTTGAGAAAGGTTCACTGAAATAGGCCTTCTATAATCCGAGCTATTTCATCCTCCAATTCTTGCAGACACCAAAAGAATCCTCCAATCCATTGATTTCATTCTTGTCGTGCCTCTGGGAAGCCTTCGAGTAAAAAAAAAAAAAAAAAAACATTACCTGGCATTCCTATCCCCTTCCTTTAGCCAATCCGCTCTAGAACGCTGCTGCCAATAGTACTCCTCCACAACCAACAAACGATCCCATTCCTCATCAAGACTGCAGAATTCGTTGTTCCATAGTAACAATACCTTTGTACATCTCTTCCAACGCTCCTTGAATTTTTGGGAATATGGCCTTTTTTTTTTTTTTTTTTTGAGCTCATGACCACAGCTCTTCCACACATCTGGACAAACCCTTCCAAAAGAATCCGTAGACCCATCAAACAAGTGAATATTCCAGGCTGAAGAAAGCATCTCAGTAAATTCTTCGTCCTTCATCCACCACGGTTCAAATCGAAATTGAAACCCACCCCTTCTGACCTTTCGCAAATTTCCATTAATGGGCTGTATGATCAGAACCCTAGCATTCCAAGTGATGAACACTGGCGTTTGTTAACAGATTTTGCCAAAAATTTGTCAAGACGATCTTGAATGTTCTCATCAGGCTCCCTCTTGTTGTTCCATGTAAAGACAGGACCATTAAACCCCAAATCGTGCAGCTCACACTCCTCAATTACTCTTTGAAACTGGGTCAATGAAGATGAAGACCATCCTCTATCAATCCCGCCTCTTTTTCCGATTTCATTAAAGTTGCCTGCGCACAACTAGAACGTGAAGACGACGACTTCAGACGGTAAAGCAGCTCCCTTCCCATGCGTTTTTTATTCTATTCGGCTGCACATAAATAGCCTAAAAACGCCATGTACAAAGTAATTTCCACATCAATATGACCAGTGGAATACTTCTTGATAGTAATAAATAAATTAATATCTGATTTATGCAGATTCAAATAAACAAATTAGCCTCTATAATTAAAATGATAATATTTTACAAATATATACACATAAATAAGTCCTTGTTACAGCGTTGTTTCTACAATCAAGAAGATAAATACATGTGCTAAACCCTTTGTTAAACTACCAATTACAACAAACTAAATATGATATTTCTCTATTCTCCCCTCCCCCTTCATCCAAACAAGAGCCCCTCTATTTTTCCCATTCAAAAAATACAAGGACAAAAGGACACTATCACAAAAGAAAAAAGACAAAACAAAAATCTAATGAAGGGCAAAAAAAAAAAAAAAAAATGATAATAATCAACCGTCATCAGCCAAACTAGCACTACGTCGCTTCAACTGTGATCTGCTTTTCCTATGTAAGAGACTTCAAAAGTCTGATTTCATAAGCTTTATTCGAGGCTTTACATTAATGTTGTCAAAGGGTTTCGCCTGTTCTACATGGATATAATCCTTCGTCTTGAGAACCTGAAAACAAGTAAGCTTCACAATATGAAAACCGAGCCTTCTCAAAAAACAAGTCATAAAAAATTCCAAGTGATGAATTCCAAAAACCCTTTTTGTACAAATACATTCTCGCGTGTAATTCATAATTTCATATGGAACTTCAAAGTTCCACTGCCCGCTGGTGGTGTAAATGTTTCTATTACCCGTCAATGGGGAACAATATAAAAATCTAGCAATACACCATAAAACTTGAAACTGATAAAAGAACCTACCAAAGTTTCAAAAAACATCCTTGATGCTTCCTTGCGAGTTTTACCAGTTAACAGATTGTCCATGGGGAGAACCCTCCTTCCGTGCAGCTCTTCTTTATCGAATAAGGTTTGGAGGTACTTGGCGACAGCCCTAGAAAAACAGGACATAAAATTTTTTAAAAAGAGAAGTTATGATAAGCCGTTATTGTATAATTTAAAAAAAAAAAAAAAAAAGGAACCACTTAATGTTAAAAATCAGCATAAAAACAAATGGTACAGATCATTACAAGTAAACTAAATGATTTTTCACCATAACTCAATTGGAAACGGCCAGTGACCACTACGTCAAACGGCATGGGGTAGGGTGGGATGGGATTAAAAAAAAATGAGGAAAAATGGACTGGGTTTCAGACACAAAGAAAACCGTGAGATTACACCATTTAGAAGGGCAAGGCAATATTTGGATATCTTAAGACAACCATCCATCAATATTTGAATATAGACTCTAACGCTTTCCCCTTTACATGTGGTTGGGCCTGGACAATGGACAACCTTTTGGCAGTCAGAGATTGGACATGGTAGGCCTGGACAATGGACAACCTTTTGGCAGTCATAGATTGGACATGGTGGGCCTGGACTAAGGCCAACCAAGGAAATGTTAATGAGAAAACCCTCAACACAGTCCAAGACATACGAAAGCACCACGGGAAACTCTTCAAGTGAAGTTAAACAAATATTGCACATCATATCGCCAGAGAATTTTAAAACTAGCCATATGCTACAATCCCTATAAAAAAAAATAAAATAAAATAAATAAAAAAACAAAAACAAAAATATGAACAATATGTTTGATAGAGTATTCAAATCAAGGTTTGAATCATTTTGCTACAGTATTTTCTCTCACAAAAATTTAAGTCTTCGTTCAAATACTCTACTCAAATACTCGAACCAAACGAGCCCTAAGAAACTAGAATAACAGCCAAAAGTTCACGTATTAGGCCGAAAATGGTATATCATTCTCAGAAAATTAAAAACAGAGCTCAAAAAGCAATAAGACTGCAAAAACCTAATAGAGCAATCTCATACCTGGTACGAGAAGACCACCCAGTGTTCTCAAGAAGACGAGTATCTTCTGTGCCTGGCTCATTATCTTCGTCATCTTTAGCTACTTCATCGTCATCTACATTCAAAAACTCTAGAGGGACAGAGACATTTCCAAAAAAAAAATAATAATTGTCACTTAAGTTCCACTGTTGCAGTTATAACTTGGAGGAGCCAAATCAAGATTGAAGTTAAAAGAAATGAACCTGTGTCGTTTGCAATTGTGACATCTTCAAAATCCTGCACCATATGGGCAACAATTGAGCAAGCATAGGAGGCATATATGACTAATTAAAAGGAGAATACATTGCCCATGGAATCATATACAACAAAGACAGTTTGCAAATAGCAACCACATTACTAGACAAAGGAATAAGAATAGAGAAGCTCTCTCGATCACTTTTTGAAGCACAATGAACTCAAATATTTACAAGAATACGACTATCAAAAAGACACGCACCTTCATGACATTCTGTAACATATTACGAGAAACATGGTGTGAAACTAAAACAGCAAAGAAGATAGAATAAAGCATAATAAAAAAAATAGAAAAACCAACAAGATGTGAAAGAGAGCAAAAATAAGATACAGCATGGAAATAAAATGAAGGTATAAATATATGTATGTTATGTTAAAATAATCATATATTTATGCATAATAGAAATCAGAACTTAAAGAAAAAAGAAAAACAAAAAAACTTACACCACGAAACTCGATTGCAGAACCCTCAGCTGTAATTTCTGCATTCATGGTACCCATCAGATCAGCTTCCTTAAAGTCTGCATTTTCTCCTTTATTCAAGAAAGCATTTTCTGCATCCGTATCAAGTTCTAGAGCAAAACTAGAATCTATTTTGGCTCCTTCACCCTGCACATGGCTAGAAGTCAGATCCTTCTCATCACACCCCAACTCTGATGGCTGTATTTCATCCAAATTAACAACATTCAGATTATTATTTCCAGTTCCTTCTATAGACTGGTCTCCATTTTCGGAAGTGATATTGTCACATCCTAAAGTTCCAGAAGGATGTAAATTGCCATGATCTTTCTCTACATCTACTCCAAATTCAGTGTCATGACCAATAACTTCAATAGCATCTACTCCCCCATTACTTATATCCACTAGTGATGCGCCCAAAACAGGCTCAGTATCCAACTTTTGTGGTGACATGCTTGATAAATCCATCTGAATAGAAGCATTTGCATCATTATTTGTATCCACCAGATCCTTTTGCGCAACATTTTCTGGCGCATTGGCATCATAAGAGACAGGATCAGTTGAGAGTTGTGATTCAATCCCATGAACAGTGTGCTCTTCAGCAACAGCCGCTTCGACGTTTTGGCCATCAATCTCCATTTCAGCTACCTCCGCTAAGGTTTCATGTTGAGATCTCAGGTCATTGCTCTCAACATGTTGTACCTCACTGTGACTAAGGACATTATCAGGCTGTGTGTCCATATCATTTCTCACAGCGACAGAAAACTCAACATCCTTTGCGAATTCAACTGGAGCATTGTCTTGACCATTCTCAGAAACCTTTACCTTACTCGCATCAAATGCTCCACGGTGCACAAATATCAGTGCCGCTGACATACCTAGAATTCAAGTGAAAACTAAATCAGCAATCTCTAAAGATATTTGGTCAAACTCTAGCACAGTAAATGGAAATACTTCAGAATCAACAAGAAATCAAGAAACCGTATGTGTCTTAAGCAAGTAATATCAATGCAAATTACTAACTTGAATAGAACAGAGATCCAACAAAAAATCACACCATCAATTTTTATTTTTTTTTGGGGGGAAATCACATCAGCAAAATTGGTTTCCTTAAAAGCCCCATGATCTTATCCAAGCAAAAGTAGCCAGAATATCCTGACGGGAGAAAACCAATGTAAGTGTATATGCTCCAGTTTTAGCAGTAGTTACAAAAACTACACGTGGATAGTTTTGACTTCTATCCTCACGAAGGTAAACGTACTAGGGATAAAGCTCCTCCTTATTGACTCACCAGTAAATATGGGCTCACTAAAAATCTCTTCTTCCAAGAATTGTCTCTGAATCATAGATATTTCTGGGCGTGTACATGGAGCTTTCTTCCGTATGCGACGTATGTCTTCAGTGTTTGTCAACTGTAGCCGTATTGTACTTCAAAAAAGATATTTAAAAGAAAAAAAATGTGTTAGCATTTAAAAATATGGGGCACACTTAAACACTTTAGGAGAAACAACAAGAGGATACAGGATGCCAAGTTTGTCTAGGTGGGTACATGGCATGCTAGATCTCAATGAACAACCCTCATTTTCCCTACTTTGCTGTCGTATAAATTGCCTAATAGTGTAGGCATGGTTAGTTGCCGCGAGTGCAGAGTCATTTATTGAGATTTCTATGAAGAAAATGTGCAACAGAAATGTAAAAAACACAAATGACAAATAAAAACAAAAGCAGATCATGCATCGGTGTAAAAAGGCTGCAAGACTCTCAACTAAAGAAAATAGTAGTATATCTATTTAAACAATTGTATACAACTCGCACTACATGCAGTCGAGCAAGTGTAAAATGTAGAACCTGTTTGTTTTCTTCTGATTTTTTCACAAGAAAAATATTTAGAAAGTATATCAATAAGTTACTAGAGTATACATTTTCTATTTGATAACTACACGAAAATAAGCAAGTAAGCAAAGCTTTGTTCTTTAGTGGTGTTCTAGGCAACTTTGTTAACCCATATCTTGCAATTCCATTTAAATGCCACATGGATTCCTGATGTGACATAGGTAAAATCAATATTTGCAGTGGTGATCCTTCGTATACTATTTAATTCTATCACCATTTCTTACTTGAATAGTTGGTATGCTACTTGGCATGCATTGTTTGGACCTATTTCCTATAAAACACTAAATTTTAAACTTTTACGACCAAAATTAAAAAAACCAGGAATGATATTTGGTCGATAACAAAGTCAGTATCACAGAAACTAAGACATACTCGCCGTGTAAAACCATTATATCATCCATAAGCACTTTCCTCTTCGAGGCGCTACCACGGGAAGCAGATCGAAGGCGTTTTGTGGATATTATTTCAGGTGCAGGTGGAGTGGGCTTCATTTTCAAAACTGACGATTTTCTTCCAACTGAAACAAGCACTAAGATTTGGTCATAACCTTGGTAGCAATAATATCAAATATAAAATTTACCAGAATACCTGCTACAAAAATCCAACTCCTCAGACCAGTTATTGTACACAGTGGCATGTACAAATCACAGAAGTTTAAAAAAGAATGAAAAAAAAGTGACAGCTTTTTTACCTAATATAGACGACAATAAATCATCGTCACCAGGAATGGATTCTGCAGTTCTCCTTGATTTTTTCATACTAAATGATTCGCCCGAGTTTAAACTATGTACTGTCAAAGTACTCTCTGTAAAACTACGTTTCTTTCCTGATATGGCTTTGCCCACAGCCCCACCCCCGTCATCCCCAGAAATAACCTCTTTCTCAGGCGTAGTCTCCAATAGCAAATCATTTGGTTCTGTAGTTAGCCCCTCCGGTACAGATAGCATCTTTTCAGGCGCAGGTAATTCTGAAGACACGGATTTTTCTAAATGCTCCAACAGATTGTCACGTGATACCACATAATCCATTTCTTCATCCAACTTCCTGCAATCAATTGGAGTCTCTTCACAACCTGCAGGTTCAGCAAGCTGTTTTTCTTGTGCATCCAGCTCTACAACATCAGTTGAATGGATCCCTTCCACTAAAAGGAATAGAAGAATTAGTTGTACAATTATAACATACGTATACATACATGTATTAAGAAAACCTGCACCTCAATAGACAAACCTGAATCATGAATGCAAACTTTCACTTGAAATGTCTCTAACGATCATCCAAAAAATTTCAAATAACAAATTGGGGAAACCAAATATGTACCTCTAAGAGATGACGCATCAGGTTGTGACAGAGTGCTGCAAGCACGGAGAGCAGGCAAGTCATTAGATGCCATGTGTTCATTAGAATGGTTCGGATCATCTGATTCTCTTAGTATCTGAGCTTCAACATTCACAACCTCTGGCCTCCCTGGAGATTCCAGAGGATGAATGCAATATGATGCCAATGCAATGCTAGGGGAGCATGACTCTCCCATATTATTGTGAATTTCAACATCCACCGAACAAGTCCTACGACCAGGATCCTCCATTTCAGAGGTAACTTGGGAGCAACTAGGAGATTCAGCACATTGTACATCCATTCGCTCTACAAGGTGAGCAGTTAGTTCATTGTTTATTACAACACCATTGCGTATGTCTTCCCCCTTGGTTGGACCATCGAGTTCACTAACATTTCCATTTGAACATACCGGTTCTAGAGCAATAGGTTTAACATGCTCAACCACAACAGACGAAGTTGTTGACGGATCATTGTCTACAAAGGCGTTCTCTTTAATAACTGCAATTGATGCTGCATGTACCTGTGTCCTGGGCTCTTTCGTCTCCATGTCTCTGGAAAGGTAGCCATTTTCCTCAAACCGTGAAATGGTTTCATGGGCATCAGACTTACGGGCATTTACTGTACATTCCAGTGCTGTGGGTTCGAACAAATCACGGTCTTTTGATTCTGTTTGACCACCACAGGACAGAGCCCCCTGAACATTGGATGGGCTTGGATAATCCATAAATCCAGGAGTATGTGGGGTTTGAACATGCACTATGGCTTCTCCATTTTTTGCTTGAATTCCATTCTATTCCAAAGAAAATAAACATGCATCAAATAGAGATAGTGCTTAACAGATAGAGGTGAAACTATGGATCATGTTTCCTATCCTGAAACCTTCAGAAAAGCAGAGATGGGGGTATGCACAGGTGAAAAACAAAAATAAAACACATGCACACACACAGCGGCACAAATTTTTGGGAAGTGTCAGCCAACCTGGTCCCCATCGTCATTCATTTGCATTAGTGCTACAGTTCCAGATATTCCCTCATAAGTTTCATCCTTTTCCCCAGGTGTCAACAGTTGAATTGACGACAGTGGTTCAGTACTGTAATAAGAGAATGAATGAGGTATATCACAAGCATCAGAGTTCCATATGATCCCATGAACCAACAGAAATATCACCAGCCCACCCCACCCAGCACAACCAAGCAGTAAGGCCTAACAGGTAACATCTTTAACATGATCACAAGTGTTGGAACAAAAATACTCATCAATTATCTGCTATTGAAATGTAAACAGCTTACTCTGGAATTCCATCATTTTCCCTGGCTTCAACCTTGCCTAAGAACAGGTCCTGTTTGTTGACATTGTCAAGGAAGCGAAGTTTTGTGAGAACAAAATATTTGAAAAAGTTAAATGTTCACATGGAATTTTCATGTGACCAGTGCATATATTTTAAAAAATACTATAAAAAGAAAGTAATGAAGACATGAATATGGTAATATATGCAGCCAACAAAAAAATAAATATATAGTCCGTGAATATAAAAGATAGTAATGATGCAAATATTTACGTCTGGTTGCCAACTGGTGCATACATGGAAGCAATTTAATGCAATGACACCAGCAGTCTTTTGGGCTAACCTGATTTCCTAGCTTCCACTTCTTCCCAAACACAATTGGTTAAAATCTTATAATACTTTCTTTTTCCCTTTCATGAATGCACTTGGGTAGTGCTTAGCTAACTCAATCAATGTTCAAGTCCAAGATGGGAATAGGTTGACAACATGTTTGTAACAAGTCAAAAGCTAGCTTTCACCATGCATCGACAGCACTGTTAATTTTCTTTTGACGGACGACGGAGACCAAACATGCCAGGAATTATAGTTAGTTCATGTACACCATTTTCTTAATAAGAAACAAGCGAATTTGTATTATAAGAGCGTGAACACACTTCTTCATCAGTTTCAAGTTTGTTTTCAAAGTACACTGAATCATATTTACCTCATCAAGGTCCAAACGTATTTGAGAAGTGTCACCATCACCAAACCGCTCTGGAAACAAGGCATAAAATATGTGCATTTGACATTAATTTGAAAGTTTGAACCTTAACATCAATATGCAACTTATTTTATTCATTAATGCAACTGTCAATTTGTAATCAGCAGCATCCTTAATGTCTAGAAGGCAAAACTTTTGTTTGAAAAGAGACATAGAAAGAGGGCAAGGAGGATGAGCAATACAACAAAAATTTAAATGAAGAGACATCTGTCTACAAGGATAGAGAAAGAAATCAAAATTAAAACCATACGTTGGCAAAGAACTTAAAAAAACACAGAAAATCCATTTAGAAACACCAAAAACAAACTTGCATAATAGCCCTCTAGCTCAAATACAACGATATGACAATTTCCTGAATTACTCTGATGCTACTCTGATTATCATGCAACTAAAATTAAAAAACAATATAAGAATGCTAACCATCCAATCCAAACTGAGACGTTGAGTAAACCACACCATCCATCGTATCTTGGAGTGTAATCTGCTCTCTTGCACTGACATGGTGATCAACATAGTTCCTGCAAAAATATCATTTGTTAATAAGATAATTATGTTCAACTTCAGATCAATAATAATGACCTCAAAATATATTTCAAACATGTTAGAACTAACCCATGTAACATTTCATTATCAGGAAGCTCGAAATCATCGAGATCAAAAGTCTCAGGCAAGGTGATGGAATGATATGGTGCAGTAGACTCTTCTGGAGGCAAATCAACAGCAGTGGAGCGAAAAGCTTGCTTTATCTTGAGCAAAGCCTCGCTGCAATCATCAAAAAGGTAATTCACCTTCCTAGAATATATCCTCACAACTCCAAGTAAAAGATGACTGGACAACCGAAGTGCTATAGGAACATCGGGAAAAAGGATTGAATCTGTTCCATGAAAATAACACATATCATAAGTTAGATGTGCAGACTGAAGAAAAAAACCATAATCAAGGAAATGAAGAAAACACAGTGGGGAGAAGGGGAGGAGCAGAAATGGGAGTCACAAGAAAAATATGGTAGTATCTACAGTCAATATGACAATTTACCTAGAAAAGATTTAGTCAATAAAAAAAAGAAAACAACACATTCGATGGTTTAAAAGGAAATGTTTAGTATAGCAAGATAATGCATATAACTGGTGAAGAACCCCCTCCCCCACAAGCAATCAAGTATCATGATCAACAATACAAATTAAATGGTTGTCACCAAAACAAAGAAATCTCCACAGGTTGCATTTGGCTAGACAGAATTAAACAGAGCTATTTTTTTTTTAACCATTGAGTTCAAATAAAAATTTTTGGAAAAAAAATGACCTAACAACTAGATACTAGCTATATTAAATTTCAAATTTACTAACTCAACCTAATTATATTAGCTGGCTATTTAAAATAAATTTTCAAAAAACCGACAAAATTAAAGCATAAGCAAAAATTTTAAAAATATGTTACGGAAACATACTAAATTATTAAACAAAAGAAATTAAAATTGCCCACTTGAACACAAGGAAAGACAACATAACATTAATGGGATCAGAAATATCACTCCAAAAAAAAACCCCAATAATAGCATATGAAGCAAAATGAATCAACTATACAAAAAGCTTCAGGGATGGTATTTAATGATGAAATCAAATATATATATATATATGTGTATATATTTGCATCATACTTACATCACAACCCAAGCTCAAAGCTCTTTTATACTATTTTTAAGTCGAGAAATGTAAAATTTCAACAATAGAAGCAAAATTTCTCGATGGTAAATGAAGCAAGCTAATCAGCTAACAAGAAATTTGGTTTCCAGCCGAAACCCCATCACTACGCTATTTTATCATGCCGAGAAAATTTTTTGCACTTCCACAAAATTAAAGCTCAAAGAAACACTGCTTTGTCAAATTTCTCCTCTCTATTTAGCAGTATAAACAACAGAAATGGAAGCAAAATTGCACTTAGGTCATTGAAACAAACTTATCAGCGAACAAGAAAAAATAAAATAAAATAAAATAAATTGACTTCCACAGAATTAAAGCTCCAAAAAAATATCGACCAATTTAGCAACTTTCCCCTCTTTTTTAGCAACAAAAATTGAAACACAGCAAAAATAGGGCATCCAGAAATGAAACTGACCCACTGAGACTCCAATATCGGTGTCCGCGACCTGATTCTTTCGAAGCTTCCTCTCCAAATGCGCCGCTATCCATATTGTCCCGAGCGGCCCTTTCTTGGCCAATATAAACTGAGAATAAAACATCTCCCAAACTCTAACTCTTACTTCCCACCAAAAACCCCAGATTTCATAAAACCAAAACTTTACCTTCTTTCGAAATAAAACCCTAATTATCCCAAACTACCACACCAGTAAAACAGAGCTGTAGAATTACTAAGTATATATATAGCTTCTTCCACACAGTCCTGTAAATAAAGCAAGAAAAACTCCAAATTCTCAACGAACTCTTAGACAATACACCACAGAAACCCTAATTTCCACAAAAGGAACTTATTTCCCATTTTGGCGCAAAATTGGGATTCGAGAAAGAAAGAACCCGCTTCGAAAACACGCACGAAGACGAAGAAGCAACTGGCTTAAAAACTCCTGGAGACCTCGGAATCGAACAGTTGACGAAGTCAAGCTGAGAGAGTGGTCGAAAATTACTCCGGTGCCTTCCGAAAACCCTAGATTGCACGGAACGACGTCGTGGTGTCGAGAGGAGCGCAATTGAGAGGAGAACCGAAAACCCTAGAGAGAGAGAGAGAGAGAGAGCGAGTGCAAATAGGCGAGAACTGATTCAGGCGAGCACCGAGTCGGAGATCGGAAGTCAGAGAGGGAGAGATACAGAGAAGAGAGAGAAAATGCGTTTGAGAAGCAAGCGGGCAAGAGGAGAGAGAATCAGAAAGAGAGAGAGAGACAGAGAGAGGTTTTTCTTGCATGATTTTTGTTAATCTATTTCCCTAATATACCCTCAGACGACATGCACGTGCTGAAACAAGCGAGTGACGGAGGTAGAAAATTGACTGAACCTTGAGGGGCATTTTTGTCTTTTAGTTTCTAAAATCTTTTTCGAACTTCCTAATTTCCTTGCATTCCCTCAAATGACCACGGAATTAGGAAATTTGGCTTCATAGGAGGACCAATTTGTCTTTTCGGCCTGAATTAATTTTTTGTCCGGAAATTTTAAGAGAAATAAAAAGTTTCCCATAATTACGTGACATACCCTCCAACGACACGCACATGCCACGTGCACATACACTGACGTGACTTATTGAAACTTGAGGGCCATTTTTGTCTTTTCACACGAAATTAACGACTTTCTCAATTTTTTCATGTTTTTAATTTAACGATTTTTAATTTTTATTATAATAATTTAGGGGGTAAAAACAGCCTAAAAGTTTGTGCAGACCAATAGGCATGTGTTATGTCGTCCATTTAGGTTTTAGGTTTTTCACATTCTAATTTTCAATTTCCCTCTGCTTTTGCCTTTTTTTTTTTTTTTCCTGCAAATCGATGATGTTTGTGTTGGCGCTCTAAGTTCAAACGATCAAGAGGGACTTTTTTCTTTTTTTGCCCTCTTTCCCTTCTAAAGGTTTAATAATAAAATAAAGCTCTTATATATTATAATAAACAAACAAAAAATTACCAATATAGTCTTTTAAATCAAAAAAATTTATTATAACCATATTACAAAACACCTTATAAAAGCCTTAGGGCCATAGCCAATATTTAAACAAGTGGAATACTCACTAGATTGAATTAGGACTATATTTATATAGATTAAGCTCTGATAATTTAAAATAACATATCCAAGATATATATATTTAATACTTGTCAACTCTAACACTACTCTACTAAAAGCTTAGAGCTGCACTCTCAAACTATATAAAAATTACGAAGCTACAATAAGCTAATCGTCTATGATATATCATAATATGCAACATCCCCATAAGATATTCATAATCGGCTTAAGGATAAATTTCATTTTACCTTTTCAATTATTTTTATTTTATGTTTCATTATCTCACTATTAACTATTCATAAATAGTATACCATTCAGTTATATCCATGTATCCGAACGGTTGAACGCTCCAATCTTTCAGTTAGAGGATAATGCGTATAAGTAAATATCATTAACTCCACAAAAGAGCTAAGGATTTCATATCTATGAATAAGGAGTTTACGTCAATCAAGAGTCATGTCTCTAATGTACCGGTATGCATACCATCATTAAATTAAGATGTCACCTTTTAGTACATTAAAAAGACACAAGTCAATAATATAAGCTCATTGTTCATTTTAGGATTAAGACATAACAAATATGATTGCCAAAAGTGAATTGATTTGAATAAACGAAATTATTAATCAAATCAATTCAACTTTTGTCCCAATCCAATATATCGTCACTTACGACAATATACGAATGTTTCTACTCGTAGAGTCCCACTCTGATGACTAAAACAAGTCATCTCCTGTTAGGATGTAGACAATATAACAATCTTAACATGAATGAAGCGCTTAATTTTATTCCTTCGATTGTAGACCTTATCATTTAGACTATCACCTTTAAGATTTATATCTTTTGCATAATTTGTCTATCATGTGCATGATCTTAAAGGTTAAGACTGACAGTCTCAGATTTTTATTTGCTTATCATATATTCAATAGAAATGAATATAAAGAGGACAACATTTAATATATGAATAACAAATAAACTCTTTATGGTTAAATGTCTCAAAAACTTATCATATCATTAAATCCTGAGGGCACCTAGTCTAACAATGGCAGCTTTTGATGACCATTGTCAAAACTCTTCATGCAATAGCCACCTAAATATGATGGGCCAATCCTTTTGCCACCAACAAGAAGAGAAGTGATACGAACCACGAAGACACCCTTGAAAGTTGTTTTGGACTCATTCAAGATCACTATCGAGAAAAAGCTCCTAATCATTTATTCTATACGGTATATTGATAAACAAATGGAGCTTCTTAGGACCACGATTTTAGAAGACAGCATAGAAAAAGAAGTGGAAGCATCTAATCCTTATAGTGACCATCGATTGATGGAGGATTTGGTGTCGTGTGATGATGATTGCTATTTGGATTACTCAAACGAACAAGGTCAGGAGAGTTAGGGGTGCACAAAAACCGCCCCGCAACCGCCAGCCGCCCGAGCCCGCGCTCGGCCCGCTCGAAAAAAAAGACTCTGCGGGTTCAACCCGACCGCCTATATATGTTGGCGGGCGGGTACGGTTTTAAATTTTAGGGGGCGGGTTTAACCCGAACCCGCCCGCTTAATTCTTAAAAAAAAAAATAAAAAAAATCATAATCTAAACCTCCTTCACTCCTCACTCTTTAAAAAGAAAAAGAACACTTGACTTTGTTCATCATTTCGTCTGTAGTATCCTGTTATTTTCGAACCCAATGAACAAGTTTTATGAAAGAACAAGAATTCTTGACTTTGTTCATCACTTCATCTGTAGTTGATGTTTCTTGTTGCAATTAATGATTATGTTTCTTAATTTGTTGTGAATATGGTCATTGTCTTTAGGCGTCAAACTTGGTTGTTGTTGGGAATGCTTTATACATTATCATCTTATATTTTCTACAAATTTTTTTCACTTTTTTTTAATAAAAAAGAGCTCAAAAAATTATATTGTACATTAATGTAGACCCAACCCGCCCCACCTGCCTGCACCCGTCCGCCCCCAAACTGAAACCGCCTACCATTCCATGGGCGATTTTGTGGGTTTGTTAATCGTCAATCTGTCATTTAAAAAAACCGACCCGCACCCACCCAAAAACCGCCAAACTGCCCGTGGTTCACCCCTAAGGAGAGTAATTCAAATCATGTGGAGTCTTATTAGAAATTTGAGCCTTTAAAGGAAATAATTCCTCCGAATGAAGAACAAGAACCCTTCGAAGATGTTTTTGCTCCAACATTCGCAAAGTTGGAATTGCACTCGATCACCAACTTACACTTGCTAAATCAAGGGATGTCCATCCATAACCATGAGCTTTTTGAGGATCAAATCACAAGCATGGAGATGGAAAGATAAGTAAAGAGTGAAGAGCATTTAGGAGGGTCATTGGAGGTAGAAAAGATGGAAGAGTCGTTGGCGGATCAATAAGCTTATGAAACCATTTATTTGAGCTCCTCATTGGTCTTAACATATGCACCACCAACTGGCCGTTTTTGGTACACATCACCATCATCACCATACTATACTCTCTACAAGCTCGAGCCTCGATTGAAGTTCTTTTACCAAGCCCATCATTTGAAACGAAGTCAAGTAAGAGCAAAGTGCCAAAGTTTTCAACATCTTGCCAAGCTTGAGGGCATTTGTTGGAAAAATGAGCACACAGCAGAATTTTAAAATTTTAAATTAGAGTATTTTTCAAAACACAAATTTGACATGCTAAATACATAAATTAATGACAAATCTTACTAACCTCTTTTGTATACCGAAGTAGGCTCGAATCCGTGTAGAGAAGAAGGTTTCAAAAGAACCCCAACCAACTGGTCTTTTTTGTTATTTTCTATCCACGATAGGAGTGCGGATGGTCACACGCCGTACAGCTTTTTCTCTAGCGACTTTCTTCCAACCGCTTGAGAAGAACTAGAGCTAAGGTTCAATATGTTGAACAATAGCGCTTAGTGAGTTTAAGAGTTTCTTTCATTAGAGTACTCACTCTATGCTTCTCAAAAGGATCTTAATAACTGAGAAAACTCACCCCCTATGTGACGACCTGTCATCTCTCAGGCCGTACGTTAACACTTTTCTTATTTATGTAGCTATAAAAATTTTCAGAATATAATTTTTTTTATAATATTACTCACATGCATATTCAAACTTCCTTTATATAAATATGTAAACTTAACATAACATTTCCCAAAAGAGTTTTGTCTTACTTGTACCATATTATAACTTGTTTTTAATATTTATTTTACAACAAGTTCCAAGTTTATTTAATATACATATAGAGCGAAAACATTTCAGTAGCGGTATCTATACCCTGGTCTACACATTGCTCATGCTCCGCCATCAGCTCATAAGTGAATCTATTTTGACCTTTTAAATAAATTACTTACAGCATGAAATAGCTAGGTGAGCTAATGCTCAGTAAGTCCAAACATAACCCACATGTATAACCTACTGGAGTGCATGATCCAATTATGCTTATTTATGAATATTCATTATTCTCTTCATAATTTGAGCTTTAAATAGGCCTGAGCATTTGTATCATATGCGCACGTGGGTTATCGTAACACTGAGACCAAAATATAACTTAGAACTCCCCTTGAGTCGGAAGCTAATATGACACTTCTCTCTTTGTCTGGTGATTCAATTACCAATTCGTTAATTAAGGTTACCATACCATGCATGATGATCTATTGACTTATAATAATGCACACCATACACGTTTCTTTAAATGTATTAATACATTAATACATTTATATAACTACTTTTCCTATAAACCCTCTATCCCATACTGTAGGTGGGGTTCAAACTTACTTAAGTATGCTACAGCATACATTGACTTTTGGTTCCTCTACTAATCGTCTAGTGTCCTGTTTGGCCAATTGTATTGTCATTAGCCAAATTATCTCTATTCATCTATGTGTCGATAAAATATATTTGTCAATTACTAAATCAGGTTATTATTCGATTTACAAGCTCCGATCACTAAGGGTTCGATCCCTCTTGGTTCATGTTGCCTTATCGTTTCTAACAAAAAGGACAAAATTCTTACTAAAGGCCTTTTTTTCCCTATTTTAGATGGTTCGGGGTCTGTTCGGGCCGTTTTGTAAAAAATGATGTTTTTGCCCTCAACGAGCCTTTTTAAATTTCCCAGACCCAATTGTGCTAATTTAGCACAAAATGTTGCTTATTAGCAACGGAATAAAATTCAAGGTATTAGGTCTCTTATTTTGCAATAAAAACCAAATTTTGCAAAACTTTACAATTTTATCCCGAATGTTGAAAATATCGACGATTTTGTCCCCCGGACCAAACATGATCTTTTTATACCATTAGCCTCAATTTTCCACAAGGATTAAATTCTTCCAAAGTTTCTTACCTAAATTCCTTTTATTTAAAAACATTTTTGTCCTTAATTTTTCACAAGGATTAAATTCTTCCAAAGTTTCTTACCTAAATTTCTTTTATTTAAAAAGTTTTTGTCCTTTTATTTTATTAAAATTTTGTTATAAAAATATTGTAAAATTCATATTTCATAAACTGTTGAGAATTTTGACAAACTGCCTGTGATTTCTAACAGTTTTGTCAAGATCTACAACTTTTGTGTTTTAACTTTTTTGAAATCCCCACTACATAGTGGAGTTTTTGCCATTTTTCAAAACTGCTGAGCTTGTGCAAATCTTTTCAATTCAGTCCTTTATTAATTTTCACAAAAATCTACTTTTAAACATTATGCACCCCACTGTTTAGAGCAAGTTCCAAAACTTTAGCAAATAATCATGTTTAAATATGCCAAATTTCATTCCCTTAAAAATCACTCAAAGTTTGCAAATTTACTAAATTTGAAAACCAAATTAAATTCTAAGCATACAACCCCTAAGTTTTCTACTCATCACCATCACAAACCTTAAAATTATGTAAACATACCATAAGCTAATTTAAATAATTACATGCCATTCTTGAAAAAACTCAAATCAAACAAAGCAAGATAACAACAACTTAAAAAGTGTAAGATTAGACTTTACCAAAAAAAAGTTTGGTAAACTTGGTTCCTTCCAACAAGCTTGATTTCAACCTTCCCAAGCATGGTTCATAGAAAGAAAATCCTTATCAACATCCCCCTCAAACCCAAAGAAATAACCCAGAAAAGTTTAGATTTACCTTAAAAGTTTGAAAGACCTTGAACTTAAAGCTTGCAAACTTGCTTGAAGAAGGTTATATGAAGAATTTGTTTTGAGAAAATTTTGATAGAATAACCCTTAGGGCTACCGTGTATAGTAGAGAGAAAAATGAAGGAAAATTTTGCTCACTTAAAGCCTTAATCAAGATTTGCTTACTTAGATTTTCTTTTTCTTTTTTTTTTTTGAAATAAGGTGACTCAACATATTAATCATGACTTAGGGTGAGTGTGGCATTAAGGGGTTAGGCCACATCAAGCGGTGTGGCCGCCCAATTCAAACCCTTTGGGTGTCCCCTTACTTTACACAGTTTAATTTTACATCGTACAGTATTTTTCTTATACTGTTAGAGTAAAACCAGAGAAATAAATACTTAAGCGGTCTAAAATGCTCTAACTTACTCTTTGGTTCACTTTTAAATCCCAAACACAACATTTCATATATCTGTGTGTTTTACTTAAGCAGTGTACTTACACTACATCTTACCCCTTTTACATTGTTTTGGGTTATAACATACTTTTCTACTTTATTTAATACTTTAATTATTTATTAATTTATATCGCAACACTATGATTAATTGTGATATAGAATTCATTTTAAAAATATTGTTCGTAAATTTCTGAGCATTTAAGCTCATAGAATTTGTATTTAACAATGTCTAATATTACATAAAATTCACAGTCATATTTATTGTTAATATTGTTCATATATGCATTATCGTAATTTATAAAAATATGATTTATAAGGATAAATTCATTAATTAGATCCAATATTGCATAAAATTCACAGTCATATATCTTGTTAATATTGTTCATATATGCATTATCATAATTTACAAAAATACATTTTATAAGGATAAATTCATTAATTAGATCTAATTAAGTACTGGATTTATTAATGAATTTTCCTTGAGCATTACACCCTATTTATAGTGGTCGAACCTGGGATCAAACCCTATTAGATAAAGCCTCAAAATTTGAATTTGGATCAACTTCTGATGAAAAATGCGTCTAAAATGCATATACAAATTATCGCACGATCGGCAAGCCTTTCCCATCGGCCTACCGAACTTACTCTATCAGCAGGCCAAACTAGCGCATCAGCTTGCCGAACTTGCAATAATCAAGTTCTACAAGAATATTTTATTTTCCATGCGAGATTCTTAGATAGAGCCTCAGTTTTAATTCAAATAACCTAATAGAAAAGTTATCTAATCTAAACAGTCATATCTGGGTAATCTCATAGAAAATAAAATATTATCCAAATAATTCAACATGTTTATCTTGAATTAATTCTCAAAATTAATTCAATCGATAAACTGATATGAATTATCAGATCTGATTTTATCGAATTTTAACCAATCTAATAATTTAACATAAGTCACCAATACGTAAGAAAAACATATTATCTCGTTACATGATTTATTATGAGCTAGCAAAGGGAAGCCGATTGACATATATAGTTTAAGCTCCTATACTTATAAAATACAATATTCTGGATATATATTTTATAATTATCAACTCCAACACTACTCCACTAAAAGCTTAGAGTTGTACTCTCAAACTATATAAAATTACAAAGTTTCAAGTAAGCTAACCGCTCATGACATATCATAATGTGTTACATCCCTATAGGATATTCATAATCGGCTTGAGGATAAATTTTGTTTTACCTTCCCGATTATTTTTATCTTATGTTCCATTGTCACACCAGAGGAATACTTACTATCCAAAGATAGTATACTATTTAATTACACCTATATATCCAAATGGTTGAGCTCTCTAGTCTTCTAATTATAGGATAATGCATATAAGAGAATATCGTTAACTTCACAAAAGAGCCATGGATTCCATATCTATGAATAATGAGTCTACGTCAATTAAGAGTCATGTTTCAAACATACCGGTATGCGTACCATCATTAAGTCAGGATGTCACCCTTTAGTACATCAAAAGACATAAGTCCAGATAACGGGCGCATTAGTCATTTTAGGATTAAGACACAACATGTATGATTGTATAAAGTGAATTGATTTGCACAAATGGAATTATTAACCAAATCAATTTAACTTCTATGTCCTAATCCAATACATCATCATCTATGACAATGCACTAATATTTTTACTCGTGGAGTCCCACTTCGATAACCAAGATAAGCCATCTTCTGTTAGGGATGTAAACAACATAACAATCTTAGCATAAATAAAGCACCCAACTTTATTTCTTCAATTGCGGATCTTATGATTTAGACCATCACTTTTAAGATTCGTGTTTTCTATATAATCTGTCCATTATATGCACAATTCTTAAAGGTTTAGATCAACAATGCCCGACTTTTATTTGCTTATCATACATTCAACAGAAATGAACATAAAGATGATAATATTTAGTATATGTATAATAAATTAACTCTTTATTGATAAAATGTTTCCAAAAATATATTACAATATTTTACTCCTTATTGCACTATGTCGAATAGCATTTATAACCAAGACCCATATGTGGTGTTTTATGACACCTACTATGGGCGAAAGCCGCTCTTTGATGAGCGTTTATCCAAGAGTCAAGCTAATAGCTTAAAATTAAGCGCCTCTTCGGGGGCAACCCAAGTTCTCTAAACTTTTTCTTTTGATTTAAATTTTGAGTTTTTGTTTTAAAGTTGGGGATCAAATCATACATTTTTTATAAGTTATGGGCCTCCTGAACAATCTACCTTAAAAAGAAAAAAGAAAAGATAAAATTGGAAAAACATGTTCCACAAAATATAAATCTTTAAGAATTAATTACAAAAACTCCTCGCTAAACTATAGCCCTTGTAATATTTTGCCCCCAAAATTTTGAAACATAACATCCATTTTTCACGAAGTATGAGCCATAAATAAAAATGGTCATTGTATTATAGTTTTAATAGAAAATTAACAAATAATTTTAAATTTAGGGGTATTTTGACAATCTATTTATAAAAATAACCACAAAAATTAAAACTATAATAAAAATAGTGTTTATTGATTATTAAAAAAATAAAACTATAATACCATTTGGATTCCTGTTTTTTTCGATATACTAAAGTTTTCTTTAAAATTTTATTGATTTTTTCACATCCAAAAATAAAATTTTAAAAATTATAAATACTTGTGAAAATTTCAAAAGTATGAAAGAAATTTTAATAAACCATCTGAGTTTTTTTTTTTCTCTTTGAAACATTTTTGTTAATATTTTTCGGTTACACTTTTTTCCACTTGCACATATAACTTTTTAAAATTTCAAATTACTTTTTAGGTGTAAAAAGTTAATAAAATTTCAAAGAAAATTTTGGTATATAAAAAAAAAAGATTCAAATAGTATTATTGTTTAAATTGATTTTTTTTAACATAAAAAGGACTATTTTTATTATAGTTTTAATTTTGTGGATTTTTTATAAGTAGATTAATCAACCCTTAATTTTTAAAATTATTTATCTATTTTTCATTAAAATTTTAATAAAAGGATAATTTTTATTAATGATTCATACTTTAAGAAAAACATATGTTATATTTTAAAATTTAGGAAGATAAATTGTTACAAGAGCTATAATATGAGGGGAATTTTTTAATTTAATCCAAACTTTAAATGTGTTAGTCACTCATGCATTTTAAAAAATATTACTAAGCTTTGAAAATTTTGTGTCTACTGTAATTTCCAATTAATGATCTCCATCAGAATGTGCGGTGCAAATAAAAGCCCATTAAAACAAAAACAAGCTTTTATATTTTCACACCATACAGCCTTTTGGCCCCAAAATCCGAGGAGAAGCTAGGGTTACTTAGGGTTTTGATCGACGATGGAAGAAGAAGAGGAAAGAGTTACAAAGTCATCGGTGAGGATTCATGTTGGGGGTTTGGGAGAATCCGTGACAGCAGAGGAGCTCCGACGGATGTTCGAGCTCGCCGGTGGCGGATCCGTCCATGACCTCCAATTCGTCCGTACCAAAGGTCGTTGCTTTGCCTACGTTGACTTCTCACCTTCCTCCGACAACTCCCTCAACAAGCTCTTCGCCAAGGTTGGTTTATTATTATTATTATATAATTTCTCACAAAACAAGCAATGTGTGTTGTTATCCGCTTGTTTGTTTGATGATTAATGAGTGTGAGTTGTGTAAGCTTGTTGTTTAGTTCGATTTTCCAATCCGAATTGATTAAATACGCGAGAAAAAAGTAGTTATATATATATATATATATAACATTTTTGGGACAGATTTTTAGGTAAAAAATGGATTAAAGAAATAGGTTTTAAGTGAGCCATCAACTGATGTAAATGATATTGGTGGCAGTATAATGGATGTGTGTGGAAGGGAGGGAGGCTAAGGCTTGAGAAGGCCAAAGAACATTATCTCAGCCGCATGAGACGAGAATGGGATGAAGATGCTACTGCGGCGGCAGCTGCTAATGCTAATCCGGCTGCACCGGATTCTTCAGAAGTGCCACAGAGTCTCCCCATTGCAGAAAAGAGCAACCTTCGGATTTTTTTCCCCAGATTAAGAAAGGTTCTCTTTATTTCTTTGTCTCATAAAAAAAAGTAAAGAAAATTTTTTAAAAATGGAAAGTTTAATACACACATATATATATTGCAGGTATTCCTGTGCTCGTTTCGGAATTGGACTAGCAACTACTAAGCAATAATAGCACGGCATTGGGCAACTGTTTTGCTTTTCTTATGCATGGATTTTATTGTGCAGGTGAAATTGTTGCCTTTCAGTGGAACTGGCAAGCACAAGTACAGTTTCCAGCGTGTCGACGTGCCTTATCTACCGAAATATTTCTGTGACTGCGAAGAGCATTCCGGTTCTTTTTCTGCTGAAAAAGAGAAGCGAACTCATCATCAGGAAGCAGAGAGTGGGGGGATAAACCATGAAGAGTTTAGTATAATGAACAAAGTAATGAATACCCTCTTTGAAAAAGAAAATGATGGTTCTATTGACAGTGAGACCTTGCGGGCCGATAGTGGGAACAACTCTTTCAAATTGAGTGATGACCTGCACTCTGATGAGGATGAAGCCGATGAAGATAACCTTATTCTAAATGTTGTCACAAAAGGAAACGACATGCTGGCTTTTTTAGGGAGACAACAAGACCATCAATTCAAGGATCAGGTGTACCATCACAGATTGTTGTCTTCTTTTTTTTATTTCTTGTATTTCTTAACTGATTTTCTGGCTGACATTCGTTCTTCTGTTGCTTCTGGGATCCAGGAAACGGGATCCAAAAGGCGACCTTTTCAGGATGGTTTTACTGTGCAGAAAGGAAATGATGGTGAGCCTCCAAACAAAAAGAAGAAATCGCTTGCTCTTGATAAAAGCAGTGGAAATTCACAGAAAATGAATGTTAACGAGCCTTCAAACAAAAAGGAGAAACGGCATCCTCGTGATAAAGGCTGTGGAAAGGAATTTGGGTCTTCTATCTCTACAACTGCAGGCGAGGGGAATTTGCAACCTCATCCAGATAAGATGGGCAAGCGCACAGCAGTTCAGCCTGCAGAGGCAGAATTGGGTATACGGCAATCAAGTGCATATGTTTGCTATCAAAAATCTTCATGGAGAGAACTTGTAGGCGATAGAGGGAGCAATTCATTCAGCATCTCTAGCATATCGCCCAATGTTGCTTCTGCCAAGGAAAACCTGGAGAAATCTGATGTTCCAAATGTGCTAGATTCTGATAGCAAAAAGGAGAACATGGAAAGGAATGACACTGCTGCTACAGACGGTGGCCAACCAAGATCTGAGGCTTTGAATGAGCCAGGGCCTGATAGCAATCACGAGAACTTGGAAGGAGACAGAGAAACTGAAGAAACTTCGTGCAGAAAGAAAATGGAGGGGCTAGTAGAAGCTCAACCTGCCGACTTAAACGTGGTTTCGACCAACATAGGAAGAGGTGCTTCGTGGCGGCATAAATCTTCATGGACACAATTGGTTGGTGGGAACAGTTCATTCAGCATTTCACCACTTCTTGGTGGCGCCACTGTTGATCAAGGAGTGCCGACAGAGCCCAAAGTTGTGGATGCCGTGAACTCTGCTCATGGCAAGCTTAACGAGATAGTAAATTCAGCTGGAGATGGTCCGGGTATTCGAGGGACGGAGAAGGGGGATGTTTCAAGGACTACCCGGGTAGAGAATCAACAAACTGTTTTGGGCAATGATGAGGCTTCCATGTCGATGTTAGGGGAAAATTGTGGCGTTGCAGTGAAGGAAACATCTGCTTCAAAAGTCGAGATAAGTGACACTTGCTCGTTTATGAGAAATGCTAATTCCCTGAAAGAATGGGCAAAAACAAAGGCTGCACTCAGGGGCTCGCTTAAAAGAAAAAAGAAAACGTAGACAGCAGAGTTATCCCTTCAAGCTCGTCGAACCTATGTCACAGGAGTCTATGTTATACTATCTTTGATGTGGAAGGATTAACTGAAGAGAAAAAGTTGCTGAAACTGGAAAGGGCAGAAGGCAAAAGCTGAAGGCCCCCCTCCGCCAACCAAAAAAAACATTGTCAGCAAGTTGCCGTGATGAATTATTGTGTGCATTTTGGCCTTTTTTGGTTTTGGCACTAGCAATTTTACTTTTACTTTTTTCCCCCTCAATTTGTCCTATATTAGCGTTCAACACCACAGAGAAACATTGCGCCTGTTTGAGTCGAATACTTGCCATAACAAGGCTGTTACGTTATTAGATTGTCCATCACAAATGTTGGTTTTATGGCCGCTCGTGAATATCATGAAGGGGAAGTGCGATACGGCATTTATTGCAAGAATTTTGAGTAGCGAAAGCTGATGTTATAGTAGCCAACTCTTGAAGTTGTTTGTGGTGGATGGTTCCAGAAGCTTCTTTAAACCTTACTTGAGCTTTGACCTTCTTTCTTTACTTCTCTGTTTGTTCTTTCCTCACTAGATGAGCAGATGTAAATTTGCAGAAAAGTTAAGCCGATGAATGAGAAGGTTGTACAGTTAAGAAGGATTTCTATGATGAGTACATTGCAAATGTTTTTTTTCCCCTTAGAGCTGAAGCTTCACGGAATTTTCGAAATTGCACTTTGATTGTTTCATTAGGCTCTTCGGTACCTTAACCATTAATCAACAACATTAGTCACATGTTGTTGCAGATAAGTCCCCTCTAGCCTCTGCTAAGCTTTCAGTTGAGATTTGCTTTTACTATTCTCACATCTTTATTCAATTTGGTCAGTATTCTTAGAATCGACAAGCAAAACAACAAAGACCTATCCTTTAGTTGAGAAATTGCTTTTAAATATCTCCTTGTTTATTTAATCCAATTACTTTGGTCAGTTTTTGAGAATTGAGGGGAAAATACAAAAGCTATTGCAAAGAGCACATTACCAAAACTCCAAGGAATGAATTGGTACACGGAAAAAGAAGGCATCATAGGATTCACCACCAGCTAAACTAGAAGTACATAGGTGGAAGCTTAGGGAAAACATTATTGTATAATGTATAATAACTTCACCTCTCTTTCTTTCCCCTCTCTAGGTACATAGAAACTTTTTTTTTTTTTTTTTTCAACTACAATGTTCTGCTGCTAGGACGATTCAATCACGACAGAACTACAATTCTGACACTGCATAACCGCACATCCGGGCTCCTGATTTGGAAACATGAAAGACGAGTCTAGCTTCGACAAGCACTCTTTAGTACTTGTTTGAACTAGAACGTTGAAATGCATGATTTACTTTTCAAACCTTTGCACGAAACTCACAAGAAAACAAACTCATCTCATCCGATTTACTTTTAAAACCTTGTACGAAACTCACAAGAAAACAAACTCATCTCCTCAGAGAAGGACCCAATAACGAGGGAAAATCAGACTTGGGGGAGATGGGGGCAGTTAACAGAAATATGACAGGCAATTACGCATCCAATGGAAGAGAATATCCACGGAGATATGTGGAATCGACACCCGACTCCCTCACTAATGCCACCCGCCCCGTTCTTGCAACCTTCAAAATACAGAAACAAATCTTATTTATACACGGAAAAGCACATCAAAATAAACTGGCTAATTAGAATCCAAATCCGTTGTGGGTTTGCATAACCACCACAACCTAGATTTTTGTCTTTCTTCTTGTCCTGAGCAGTCTTTTATATAAATATGCAGTTGGGATGAACAAAATTTTCGTATGTTTGCTTGGATTTATTTTAATTCATTATTTTATTTCTTTATAAAAAAGAAACATCATTTATTGATACTGATACCAACACAAAGGAAAGAGGACAAGGTGTCCTAAAGAAAACTAAAACAAAATAACTGTAAGGAAACAAACCAAAAAGACAAAAAATAAAAAAGAAAAATAAAAAACCATCAAGAAAACCCCCAAACGTCACAACATCTAATTGCCACATTACTTCTTTCCAATTCATGTTTAGTTGGATTGCGAAATTTAAGCACGTGCATAGTTGTGCATATATGTATCATATGGCTGCCTATGGGTGACCATTGGTTCGAAGTTTATGTACCATGATCTGCTACTGATGGGGAAGGCCAACTTATTGATGGTCCTTGATTGAAAGCAGGTATATTCTCCTATGTGTGAGCTACTTATTTCAAAGGAAATTTTCAACCAAATTCTTCTCGTAATTCTGTAGTAGTTCTTTGCAACAAAAAAGAAGAAAGCCAACATAAAATTTGTAAAACTTGGTCAGAAGAGTTTTCAGAATCAAAAAACAGACCTCACAAATCCCGTATGGCTCCAATAACTTCTGCAGCGCAACCATCTTGCTTAAGTCGCCAGTAAGCTAAACAATTTCCAAAAAAAAAAAAAAAAGGTTAGGCCCTAAACAACAAAAAAAGACGAAGGTGATTGATAAAAGGAAGCCACTATTCAGAAGCATAGCATTATATCTCCAAAAAACTAATACCAGTCACCTTGCAGTGTTACTATAAAATATGATCACAAAATTTTGCTAAGAAATCATCCCAAACTGCATTTTTTGTCATGTAGCAACATAAGACATTCAAGCCCTAACTTAATTTTTCCTACCATAGGTCATTTATTTTGCTGTGCAATTAGGATACTACCAGTAAATATCTTCAAGAAAAATTGGACCAAATATAATGTTGTCCCTCTGTCCTATTAGCTTTGCTTTTTCTTGGAACCCAGCACAGTGTCAATGAACAATTAAAACCAGACCAGATCATACAATTAGTTTAATGAAAATGCGCAAGAAGGTAAATGAAGAAATATGCTGGCTAATCGGGAGATGGGGACGCTTTGACCTCAAGGGTGATTGTGTGGTCAGACACATCAACTGCTTTAGCACGGAAAATGGTGGCGATATCAAGAACGTCCCTCCTAGCAGCAGTGTTCACAGCAATTTTATTAACATCAGTTCTCGTTCCGCAAAAGGCAAGTGTGTGATATCCTGAACCTGAAGAAACAACAAAAACCATTTACATGAGTCCTTTCTGTTCAGATCACTTGAGAGATTAACAACTTGTAATCAAGTACCAATTAATCTATTCAATGAAGCCAGAATGGGCTTTTATGTGCTTTCCCTGCACAGTGTAGCTTATTGATGGTGGAGAAACCATTAGGTTTTGGATCTAATTAGACGTATAAAGTCATGTGGAAGAGTATAGTGGTTTCATTACTCTCGGATATTCAGTTAGAAATAATGGAAGGATTTTTTTAAAGAGAAAGAGACGGAGATCTGAAAAAGCTAAATACTTAGCTTCCTCGTGGACCTCGACTGACAGATCCTATAAAGGCTCCATTTTCTTTAATTGTTTAAATTGGAAAAATGTAATGTGTTTTTTTATTTTTTATTTTTATTTTATGGTTTTTGTTTTGTCCTTTCAGTTATGTTTCCTTGCTCTTTTTATCGCTTTACTTTTCTTAAGGACATCTTGTCCTCTTTTCTTTGTACTAATTTCAGTATCAATAAAGGGTATTTCTTATCAAAAAACAAAAAACCTATTTGCTATCAGAAAAAATTCAAAAGCAGTAGGGAACAAAACTCCTTATTTCTATTCAGAACCTCACCTCATGAAGATCTATTAACTTTTGAAGCTGCTGAACCAACTTTCCAATCGACTCATCAGTTCCAGGAATGACAGTTGTAATGCGAGAAAGCCCCTCTAATTCAGCATGCCCCACAGCGAGACTCTGCGAGTAAGAGACAATTATCACATCAGCAAGGTCATGAATACTTATTGTACAAACATTCACAGAAAGCCAGACCAAACTGACCTGAATGTTATAACCTCTTCGAGATATCACCCCGGTAACTATGTTAAGCACTCCAGGGTAGTCATTGACAAGCATAGACAAAGTGTGCGATCGAAGCCCAGTTGACTGAAATAAAAATTAAATAAATTATTTGAATAGTCCAACTGTTTTTCCATTAAAATGTGTTTTCTTAAAGATCATGCACCATATATATCATAATTAAGTGAACTTCAGGCTTTTTATGCTTTTTAATTTATTTCGAGAATTGGAAAGATATTGTAATTCTAGCATTAAGAAAGAAGAGAAAGATATAGAAGAGAGATTAGGGTCAGAGAGAAAAGACCGGAGTTTCAGATTATCTTAGAATGTGTTAAGAGGTCACCCCACCTCTAAGAAGTAATTTAAAAGTTATGACAATCACAACTACAAAAATACACTTACTTAACACTTGACATTGATTATCTTTCCGAAGAATCTGAGAGATAATATTATAAAGGTCAAAACAGAAAGCTTACATCTTCATCATAGAGAACACCCCAATGAGCATCAAGAACTTGATTCATTGAGAGGTTGTCATATGGCTCAATAGGATATACATCACCCTTCAATAATGAAATGAAAAGTTAATGATGTCCAATGCTAGGTCATATTAACAAGGAGTAGAAGTTTTACAACTCACGAACAGCTAGATAGTAGCGAAAGACAGTTGTAAGACAGAAAATAAAAAGTATGAAAAGATATAGGCATATCAAATAAAAACTACATGAAAGGACTTCTCCTACTTTGTCAATAATGGTATCAGATTTTACTCAACCATCTTCTGCATTCAGGAATACTACAGCACTCATCAAGGCTAATCACAAGCCCAATTATTGGTAGGCAGATTATACAGTGACTAGAATGATTAATTGATCCTGAAGTCATGAAATAAATAAATAGAATCTGACACACTTAATGGAACCATTCAAACATAATTCGAATTTTTGAGTGCAAAAAAAATAAAAATAAAAATAAATACAAACTTAAATGGCAGAGAGCGTATGAACATCTGACATAACTACTAAAATTAAGAATATAACTATAAAAATCTGGTTGCATTAGAACAATGTGGACTAGCTTGTGCATCACCAAAGACGCATCAAAACATTGTAGATAGAATCAATGATAGATAGACAAAGATAGATGAACGAGATATCCTTTTTTTCCTTAAAAAAAGAGGAATATAAAATACATCCCCTTAGATATCTAGGTGTTTTTATCCCCTTTTTTTGTCATATCCACTCACTCAAGAGAGAGAGAGGAGAGAGAGAGAGAGAGAGAGAGAGAGAGGAAAATCAATACATCAAATGAATTTCTACATATAGATATTGCAAAATTTAATCTGATTGGATAATAGTTAACAAACTGACTGTTCTACTTCTGAAATTAGCAGCACATACAGTCATCATAACCAGAGACAATCATGTTAAGTGGTCGAACAATGTAAATATATTTTCATTCACTACGAAAAACAAAAGGAAACAAGTATAAAAAGACGAACAATGTACTTACGGTAGAGGATGTACTTGCAACATTAGGCGAATGATTTGTATTTGTTACAAGACCATCCACAGGAACAGTCCTTTCAAGATCCGGATATGACAATGCAGAAAATCTCCAAAACGGAGCAGTCTCACCCATCTTTTCTCGTCTTAAAGCAATCTATACAAGTGGGCAACACTTTAAACCATTGTCAGAAAAGACATTTAAATCAGACTTTTTTAACTCTAAGTCAACATGAGTGTTTTTAATAGTTACTGTTTTACCTTTTGAATTCAGGTCAGTTTCTTTGTTTTATTACAAAACTTCAGAGATATTTAAGAATATTTCTATCATCCTAACTCCTTGAAAGTGTCTAAACTTCATCTTCTTCTATTCTGCCGCGTCAAAAATCATTAAATTCTGCAACAATGAGGTCTAATTTGAATAATGCAATTTACATGTATAACGTATATGATACGTGCCCTTCACACACCCATAAACACTACTGTAGCATCCAAATTCCAAAAAGTTAACCTTTCCAGTTCTTGCAATTTCCTTGATCCCAAACTTCGTCAAGTTTCTAAGACTGCAGCCATCTTCCCAGGATCTCCGGTGACCTGCAACATCCACACAAAGGTATTCACCTTAATGAAGCTAATAAATTGACCGGGATGGTATGAGAATCCACCATCTCAAACTTATAATATTCCACGTGCTTCCAATCCTAAAAAGCCGAGAGTTTAGTTATCATGATTATGGCTTGCATTAAAATGCAATTACCTATTCACTCATGTACTATTCTTCTCTCTTGATTGTTGGAAGTATGACATCAATTTTTATGACAAAGCACTGGACTAGAAAGTAATTGTGTTGTCTACCACAAGAACTAGTGCACTTTATGCTAATGTAAAGAACCATACCACCCTTATATTATTCACAGAGCAAAAGGGGGATATGAAACAAAGAAAAAAAGATTCTTCTTCAAGTTCTATAACATGGTATGTTTCCATGAATTTACACCAGATTAGGGAATCTAGGTAGTTGACAAACTAAATTATGAGTACAATACTTGTGCCTACATCTCCAAGCCCTTATATATTCGAAGTTTAGAGTCATTGCCATCGGGTAAGAATGTATGCAAGATAAAACGAGCAAAAAGTAAAAGGGTCTGATACAATTCAATCGTAAGCGAATTTTCAGAAATATCCACAATCGTTGCTCTGAAGATATCCACCAACCACATAATCTGAAAATTTGAGCAGAGACACAACATAAAATGTCCATACTAAGGATGAGAAGAGAGCAACTGATGGAATTTTTTAGTTCAATTGTTGGAGTATGAGATGAGAAGCTAGAGACATATCACTGACAAGTACATAGCACTGGCTTGCTCCATAGATTCCAATAAAATAACTTGAATCCCGTAAATAACGTCCACCTACTTTTTAAGTTAAATTTCTGGAATGTGATTGCTTAACGTGTTAAATAAGTTGCTATCTGTACTCCAAAATATCTTCCAAGAAAAAAATGAGAACATAAAAGAAAGTTTAATATTGGGTGAAACAAATTAAGGGGCCTGTAACAATCTTCTCCTGCATCACTGAGCCTGAGATCGTAGTTTTAAAAATGCACCATTTTGTTGACTGTTGATAAGAAAATAAATTAAATAGCAAAAGATGAGAAGAATCTGTTCATTTAAAAGTCAAACTAGCTCACAACATAGTTATTTTATCAGAGGTTTAGCAGGAAGACATAAATCATTTACCTCTGCATGAGTCTTGGCTCGCATTAAGTTTGATGAGCATCAATTCGCGCTCTACTTGAGGCTCCCTTGATATATCTTCCACCTGAGAGCCATAATATGAGTGAAGAAAAATAGTAGCTACCATACACACATGTTTGTACACGTGCAGACATGCAGTTTGAGATCAATGTGAGGATACAGAAGAACAAGACCGAAATTTTTTTACAAAATAGCTCAAACACATTAATATTCTAAAGTCAGAAAGCATTGTTTACGATGACAGCGTGCTAAATTATATGCCAAATCTTAAAGCGTATTTTTACAACCAAAAGCAAGGAACACAACCAAAGAAATACTTAAATGCCGGGTTAACTGAACAACAAGAATGACACAACAAGGGACAAGCAAAAGAGGCACCAAAAAGTTATTCACCTTTATGACATTCACAAGCTTGTTCAGCTGTTCTACAACTTGGCGCAAAACCTTTTCGGTTCCTGAAACGACTATCGTAAAGAGAGCCTTATCCTTGTTCAACCCAACAGCAAGGGACTCAATGTTGTAACCCCTTCTAGCAAAAACCCCCGCAATTCGGTTTATTATACCGCTCTCGTCTCCAACAAACACTGAAATTGTATGGCGCTGCACCCTGAACAAACAAAACAATAAGACTTTTTAAAGCAGACGCACAAGCCATAAACAAAAGAAGTGCTCTCCGGACAAATGTCCTGCGCAAAATAAAATTTTGGCCAAGTAGAAAACAATTGAATTACATTTCTTGAGATCATGACACAGGAAACATAACCTTCAGGACTCTGCCTAAGACCCAATTGTCAGATATAAGCCAGAAATCCAAAAATGGCAGTACTCCACCGCTTATTCTCAGTTGTTAAACTACAATATGATTTATTAAGTAAAAAAACTACTTGAGATTTTGGCATTTTGCTGAATGGGGTCCACAGCAGTAGACTATTTCTATTTAAGCTTGCAACATAAATTTTCATTCTTTGGACTAATTGACTGGGGAGAAATGGCAGGATTGATTAAGAGAAACATATAAAAACGAAGGATCTTTTTGAGATTCCTCATGGGCATCAATTGATAAAGATTAAGCTTTTACGGAATTTCCATTTGCTTTCGTTCTTTTAAATTATAAACATATAATGGGGGTGATTATGGAGGAAACCTTGTCCTCTTTCCTTTGATATTTTCAGTATAAATAAAGAACGTTTCTTCTCAAATGAAATAATTGGCAAGTTAGCATTTCTATATTAAGCCCGATGGTCATACAGTTCCCCTTAGACTCCATCAAATTGCTTCAATAATCTTCAAAAAAAAAAAAAAAGGACTAACAAAAAGTTAAATAAAGAAGAAGAGCAAGGCAAAAAAGAACAATGATGATGATGATGATAAACTAATAAAAGTGACAATGTCAATTTCAACAGCTCCATGCAAACGTTTACCATCAATCAAACACCAAAATAATGGAACAAAATCAGATGTTAGACCAAACCCATTTGATAAACAAATAATAATTACAAAATCAGATGTTAGACCAAACCCCAGTTGATAAAAAATAATAAAATAATAATTATTATTAAAGAAAGGATCGTCATTGCTTCAATAAGGGAAAGGAAAAAAAAAAGGGAAAAAAAAAAGAGGAATTAAATTGAAAGATGAGCTGAGCCGAAATATCATTACAAAATAAGCAATATTAGCATATACATATGAATTACATATAAGTATAATAAATGAAAAAAAGAAAATATATTCAGAAATTGGGAAAGAAATCGTATCCCATCTGGGGAAAAAAAAAAAAAAGCCAACAACAACAACAACGACAATAACAACAACATTACTTGCAAGTCTTCAACCGGGTAAACAAAACCACAAAGCATTAATTTAATAACCCATGAAGAGAAAAAAAAAAATCCATAATAATGTAAAATGGATGAAGAAATGTAGATATTACTGACTTAATGAAAGTAGCAGGAGGAGGG